>CM067373.1:88268893-88736495 GCA_034401795.1 Chaetoderma sp. LZ-2023a | reverse complement strand
CGCATGACACGTGTGTTTATGATGTCATCCTACACGCCACGAAGTTGATTAAGACGTTGGATAAACTGGAATTCTCTATTTGTATAATTGGCGTAACAAAGCGGCTACGTTATCTCCGTTCAACACGGTATGTCTTCCATTGATTGTCATGGCTGAACATTTGACTTGCAATTTCATTTCGATTATAGCGACTCTATTAAGCCTAGTTTGTTAGATGTCCCTTGGGGGGCTAAAATGACAAAGAGCTATGATAATCTACTCCAACTCCATAACCTATTAACTCGCTATCGGCAACTCAAGTCACAGTATCTAAGAGGATTTAAATTGTAAATCAGCCATGTAGGTAAAATGTTGACTATTTTTAAAACCATTAGTTTGACCGAAAGCATCTGCTACCTTAAACAGCAATAACTTTCCGGATAATTGCTATTGAAACATTAAAGACGTGTTTCGTACATTGTAAAGATCATCTGTCCGATATGTCGGCTTCATGGGGTTTCAATAGACTTGCTGTATCTCGAAATAAACAGGGGGTAAAACATAGATATGTAGGCCTGCGCATCAAATATTTGCGCATCCCCATGTACACGGTGCCTAATAAGAGGTGAAGAGGACCGATTAAATATTGCAGTCTTTAATTTTGTTCTCTACATTCTCCGGGTCAAGAACAACGTTAAGGAATTCTACTAGACCCGTTTTTTAGATGGAATTTGAATCGAAGCTGATAACGCGTATCTGACAAATAGTTCTGGAAACACACAGACAGACGGACGGATGGGCGGGCAGGCGTGTGAGCGGCCGGGCAGATGGGGTGGACATGCGAGCGGGCGGACGGACAGACGGACGGACGGACGTACGGGTGAATGGGCGGGCGAGTAGGCGGACGGGTGGATTGATGGGCGGGCGGATCCATGGGTGAATGGGGCCTTTTGTTGATGTCACGTTGTATTACTCACGCTGACGAAGGCCGGTGTGAGTACGCCTATTGCTGTCGATGCCGTTTGGCAAGACATATATATTGTGCTATTCCCTATATTTTTCAGATATGTATACCCATTACTTAGAGGTTGTTAGCATGCACATTTAAATGTATGCAGCGAAATTATTTAGCCCCCCCTGCGTGCATGCTTGATGTAGGATTTGCTATTCACACATAGACATTTTACATGGAATACGTTGAAAACGTTGAACTAGCGAGACTTTTCCCGATTAATCACGACCGATTAAAATCAATATCCCCCGAAGTATTTACAAGAACCGATGTGTCGTTGTGACAGGTCGGCTACGTCAAATTGACCCTAACATGTTACCATGTGTTTCCGAATAAAGATGGCGGCTTTGAAGAAGACGATCGCCACTGAATTGTTCTTAATATTTCCTAGTGCTATTGCTTCACGATAATTTTAAAGTAGAATTCCTAGCAGATCGCATCTAAACAAAGTAAGATAAGACCTGTATGTCCATAATACGGGGTAGTATGTGAGTGTTTGTGCAGGGCAGGATAGGGTAGGCTAGTGCAGGGCATGGCGGGACAGAGCCGGAAAGGAGATGGCTGTGCAGGGCAGGACGGAGCGGGACGGGGTGGGGTGGGTTGGGGCGTGGCGTGGTGGGTTGGGGCGTGGCGTGGTGGGTTGGGTAGTGTGGAGCCTGACGTAGCGGGATGGGACAGGGCAGGAGAAGACAGGAGAGGACAGGAGAGGACATGAGAGGACAGGAGAGGACAGGAGAGGACAGGAGAGGACAGGAGAGGACAGGGCATCCAGGGCAGGGCATGACAGGGCTATTGTAATAGCGTGGATATAAATAAAGTGAATATGAATATATGACAGGGCAGGGAAGAAAAGGGCCGGAATGATTTTACACAAAAGTATATTATCGTGTCCTGCCAGTAAGCTAAAATTTTCTAAGTAATACAAGAGCCATCTGCGTATCAAAACGCCCGTCAACCC
Source organism: Chaetoderma sp. LZ-2023a (assembly GCA_034401795.1). NCBI lineage: Eukaryota > Metazoa > Mollusca > Caudofoveata > Chaetodermatida > Chaetodermatidae > Chaetoderma > Chaetoderma sp. LZ-2023a. Next base: position 88,734,546 of record CM067373.1, on the reverse strand, counting down.
GTAAATCCACAAATATTTGTAAATATCCCCTAAAGGTTTAGTTATGACTCGTAAAATTCATAACGTCGTAAATGTGAATGCATGTATTTTATTAATATCTGGCGTCAGAACAGGCTGAATGAAAAATATTGTTTTAACTGATAACATCAAACGAAGTTAATAAATTCAAGTATAAATATTATGCCACACGATATTCAATTGAATGTGCATTTTTATAATATTTCTCAAGAAATGTGCGACTATGCTGTCTTTTTATATACTATCTATAGTGGAGGTCAACAGTGACATCATGAGGAATTTCTGCATCAGTTACAGCAATTACGATGACAGTTAAAAGACCCCTCACCTGCCCTAGGGATCCGCTGGCACCTCGAGCCACAGGAGTATAGCTCGTTAAAGGAAAACTAACACCATCTCATAAAAGCGATGGAAGGGTCCATTTCTAGCTATGGCCCGTCCATTTTTAGCTAAGCTCCGTTTTAGCATGTTTGGACCGATTTATATACTTTTATGACGGAGTTAGGATTGTGACGTCAGCCTACATGTGAAGTAAAAAAATGTCACGAATGCATAATTGTTGTACGAATTGTATGTCTTTACTATTTAATAAAGATGCTGTTGAATATTTTGTAACCAATTTGACTGGACGCTTTTGTTGCCACAGACAGCAGCACCACCCAGTCAATTTCGTTTCAAAATAGTCAACAGCTTACCTGTATAGCTTTCTGGAAATTGATAGTCAGGAATCAGAGATAGGTCGATCCCAACACGTGCGAGGTGTGGGTGGAAGTTAGATAGAGATAAACGGGGCATAGCTAAAACTGGAAAGGTCCATTGTCCCTTGTTCCTACACAAACTTTGTAGACAAAGATATGTTAGCGGAGACATGTCTGGTTTTTCTAACACATTAGCCAAGCGATTAGGCAACTGCAATGTCATTAGGTAAATCGAATTTCTCCGATAGCCCAAGTTAGTGGCCTGGTATTGGGCCAGTATGAGCCCAGTAACCGGCATTATCAAGGATGTGTACGCTGGTTACATTGGGAAGGTTTACAATCAATCATAACACGCTAATGCATGGGACCGATCTGTCACTCGAGTATCTGACGTAATAATCAATACACTTCACTTGTTAGTTGATGTCACAAATTAAATGACGTGGGTCTTTTTTTCTTTTTTTCTTTTTATAAAATGACGTGTGTCTGTCACGAAAAAGATAAAAGTTCGATAGTTTGCCTAATCGTCTGACTCGTATGTCTCTGCTCAATTTACACTTTAATAAACATTCTGATGAGCATTTTGTAACTAAATTGAGTGGGAGCTGTTGCTGCGATATAGGCAATCAAAATAGTTTCAAAATATTCAACCTCTATATTTGCCTTTTGGGAATTCATGCTTCAAATTTACTATGCAGATGCAGAGTTTGCCCGATTCAAGGTTTAGAGGTCATAAGACTTGCAGAGCCAAGACGACCATAGCTATAGCAAAATCAGAAATGGTCACATTGATATAAATTGCGAATAGGCAGATGATATAAGCGAAGTAAAAACAAACAAGCAAATAATCAATCATCTAAAGAGAACCCTACCATCAAAACTCATGAACATGAAAGTCGGGGAACTAAACACAAATGAAGAGAAGACAGAAGAGGGGGTGGGGTGGTGGAAGAATTGTAAGTTCCTAGGCAGCCTAGTTCGTATCCACGAAGATATCCCAGCAAGAAAAACACTGAGGCATGCTTTAAATCTTTACTTCTTGAATTTGTTCAAATAAAATTACATTTTCTCATAGAAGAGGTCCATTTTCAGACCAAGAGAAGACTATTTTTGAAAATTTATCACTGGAATGACTGGCTTGGTTATCAAGCCAGTTATTCCAGTGGTAAATTTTCAAAAATAGTCTTCCCTTGGTCTGCAAATGGACATTTCCCAAGACCCGTGCAGAAGCCGTTTTGGCTGATATGAGTGTTAAATGGTTAAGACCAGAAAGACGCCCCAAAGGCCGACCAAAAACAACGTGGCTACCAATGATGGAGAAACAACGCAATGCCCAACCTAACATGACATGGTAAGAAGCAGTAGAAGCATCCCAAGACGCAGGTGATTGGTTTTTTTGGGATATCTCAGTGTAACATGGTTATGGAAACGATGCAGAATGAAAAAGTGAGTATTTGGGAACAGCCACGTACCCAGAAACCGATCTAAATAGATATCGCACAGCATGAATGTTCCACAAACCATTGCTAGAAGGTGAAGGGTGGCTAGTATCTTGAAAAGTGTTCAAACCTGATAGTGCCCTCTCGGCAATTGGACGTGTTTGTCAGTCAGCTATGTGATCCACATGCAAGGAAATGTAACACAGGAGAGTTTCTATGGTATATGTTTTTTGGAAAAATCAGAAAGATAATAATGGCTACCAGTTAGCGTTCCATTGGAACAAGCAATTTAACATTCACTTTACCAGTCTTCAATTTTGAGAATATCGTTTATTCAATAGAGGAATCCAGTCTGTCAGTCAAGTATATGTCGTTATAATTGATTATATCACTGGTAGGATAACCTTACAATCTAATACGCTATGAATGGTATATCTAAGTCTGTCAGAAACTATCAATAGTCTGCCAAGGTGAACGAATTGTATGGCTTTACTATTTAATAAACATTCCGTTGAATATTTTGAAACTACTTTGACTGGGCACTGTTGCTGCCAGGCAGCAACAGCACCCTGTTGCTGCCATAGGCAACAGCACCGAGTCAAATCAATTTCAAAATATTCACCAACTTACCTGTATAGTTTTCTGGAAATTGAGATTCATGGAGTTCAAAGTTCGATTGATCCCAACACGGGTAAAGCGTGAGAGGAGCTTAGCGAGGAATGGACGGGTCATAGCTAAAACTGAAATCTTCCATTACCTCCCCTGATAACACTGGTTACTCGGCCAGCACCGGGCCAGTACGGGCAGATATTGATCTACACAGTACCCGCCCAGTAACCTGCATTATCAGGGTGTAATGTCAAATACTATAGATTCTGGGTAGATGTCCCAAGATTCACTATCACTTCCACTCGATCGAGCTCGCTGCTTGGGCGCTGTCGTGTAAAACTCGTTACAGGCAGATGAAAATCATCCAAGGGCACACATGTATTTATAAATCTCTATGAATCGTGTTGTACAGCAAATTCATTGTCCAACGTGACAAATTATAGCTAGCGGGTCAGAGCGATGTAAGCGCGCAAAGTGTTCCCCCTAACCGACTTCCACCTAAGCTACATTGATGGAATTTTCCAAATTTGAACTTCGCCTACTGACATGTATAATTGATTGAACCCACAAGCATCACAAGGATGGTGAACTTCCAATACCATTCAAAAATAATTCAAAGATATAATGGGCGAACACTTTAAACACTGTCATTAACTCAGTGGCAGATCTACGAATTCTAGGGGTGGCTCTTGTGGTGGGTCCGACGTAGGTGACCGCCTCCAACTCGTTCCGAAGATTGGAGGCGTGTATCGATCATTCCAGGAGAATCTTTTAGCGGGCATTGATTTACTGAGAAGCAATCTCATGCATTCAGTCATAAATATCTATTTTGTTTTTAAATTTTATGTTTTTTTAAGTTTCTAAATTTAATAAAAGAAATTAGTTTTATTTAGCATGTTTCGGTGGGTTGATTGATGCTGTAAATGATCGACCGGACGGGTACGAACCGTGCAACTAAGTATAAAGCCCGATGAGAGAGGTTTTGTTAAAACGTCCGTAAGAACGCGTAGCGCGCATGCGTCAGAGCTTCCCTGGCAACGTGTGTCAGTATTGGGAGAGAGTGTATGGTTATAGTGTACCGAGATGGTACTTGTGATTTCTTCAAATCACATTATTCTCGTCGTTCTTGGTATTAGTCAGGACCGAAATGAAACGAGAATTTCAGAACTTTTTACCTTTTTGAAATCGGACAAGAAATGGCTGAGTTAGCTTTAAATCGCTCACTTAAATTATTTTCAAAATATTGCTTTGACGTCGTAATCACGTGTATGTATTAAATGAATGAAGGGAATGCGCTGTTCACGTGATCGCCACGTCACCCTTTCTAGCTGCACGCTGATTGGCTATTGCTCGCCCTCTGATTGGCTGTAGCGTCCTGCTTCTGACGTCACGAGTAGTATAAAAGGAACCCGAAATCCAATATCGAGAATGCTTCGGCACAGTCAGCAAGACTGCTGGACCAGCGCAGTGCTAGACGTGGGAGAAATGCTGACTGACTGTGGTACCTATATCACAGCAGTGCCATTCGGACTTGAGATCTCCTGCGCCGGTGAGCAGTCTTGGACATCCGCGAGAGAATTTTGGAAGCACTCGGACGGCCATCCGAGGGCAAATTAATTTAATAGAAGAGCTCCCTTTTCGGGAACACTCACAGAGAAGTTTCTTGCGGATGAGTGCTTCGGCACAGTCAGCAAGACTGCTGGACCAGCGCAGTGCTAGACGTGAGAGAACTGCTGACTGACTGTGGTACCTATATCACAGCAGTGCCATTCGGAATTGAGATCTCCTGCGCCGGTGAGCAGTCTTGGACATCCGCGAGAGAATTTTGGAAGCTCTCGGACGGCCATCCGAGGGCAAATTAATTTAATAGAAGAGCTCCCTTTTCCGGAACACTCACGGAGAAGTTTCTTGCGGATGAGTGCTTCGGCACAGTCAGCAATACTGCTGGACCAGCGCAGTGTTAGACGTGAGAGAACTGCTGACTGACTGTGGTACCTATATCACAGCAGTGCCATTCGGAATTGAGATCTCCTACGCCGGTGAGCAGTCTTGGACATCCGCGAGAGAATTCTGGAAGCTCTCGGACAGCCATCCGAGGGCAAATGAATTTAATAGAAGAACTCCCTTTTCCAGAACACTCACAGAGGAGTTTCTTGCGGATGAGTGCTTCAGCAGTCAGCAAGACTGCTGGACCAGCGCAGTGCCATACGTGGGAGAACTGCTGACTGACTGTGGTACCTGAACAGCCATCTGAGGACAAATTAATCTAATAGAACTCCGTTTTCCGGAACACTCACAGAGGAGCTTCTTGCGGATGGGCCTTGTGGGCCCGATGGAATTCTACAGGAGATAGAGCTGAGGTGATTCTTGGTGGATAACTCGCCGGATCTTCCAGACCACACAGAAGTGGTATCAAACTTCCGCGCAGCATGTCGTGTGTTAATTGACTTTTAGACCACAGTCTGGTGGGACTCTGCCCGGTGCGTCACACGAGCTATGCGACGTATCCCGCATCGTGTACCCAGTTAATGTACATGCATATTTAATTACCACTGTAGCCTTCGATGTTACGAGCAACTTTCAAACTACCGTCGCCGGACGGAAACTTTATAACATGCTGTGTAAATTTATGTTTCAGTTATTCTGACTATCTGGTGGACATCTTTCTATAACTGGTCTTCTTCACCGTCTTGAGAATGAGCCGCATCAACAGTCTGTTTGCCCAAATCTTCCCTGCAACTTTGGAATCGTGCCATCTCGCGCTACTCAACTGTAGCGTATCCATTTCCGTGATTTATGAACTCTTACTGTACCGATGACCAATAGTTACTCAAGTAACCATACTATTGTACTATTTGTTATTTCCGTAATAGGTACTGATGACTAATAGGTACCTACCTGGTCTTACAGACGGCATTTTTATATTTTCGGTTTCATACTGTATATATTATCTTTATTTCCATGTGCTTACAACTAACAAGCACCGTAAGGTCTTATGACCTAATATACTGTCAGCACTGTATTAGTTAGTTATGTATATGGCAAGTAGCCATCCTAGTTATTCCGTTTTGTTTATATACAAAAACTCTAGGACGCAGTACGCTAGGCAATACTATACAGCAACGTTATATCCGCATCGCTACTACCCCCAGCTTCAATTTTACACTGAGGTCACTGATCATGCTCACCATGCTCTAACCTGACATGTGACCGACTAAACCTGGCTATTCTAGCTCGATAGGATAGGTTTAAAGTAGTTAGGGACAATCTCTCCGTAAGAGACACATTGTGTACGCCTCTTTTCCGGCTACAGTGGATATGTAATACCACACACCGGCTAGATTGTATAAATTGGACAATTACCTTCCACTTATTAGAATCGAGTGATTGTCTCTTTCCGCATTCCTCCAGCCGCAGGGCTTAATAATTGACTGGACTCCCAATTGACACATTGTCAGGGTCCGACTCTGGGAAACTATTGGGGTTTCTGAGCGGTGATAACTAAAGTGTCGATTTACATACACTCCCCCTGTATCTTCGGATACCAGTTAGTTTAGATTCACAAGTTAGTTTAGATTCCCCCGCCAATGTAGGAAGCAATATTATATTGTGTAACACCGGCCTGCAGTGCATCTCTAGGCATTCTGGAATTTAACCCCAATGACAGGTGAAATGTTAATTCCGTGACACACGGGTAACGGACGAGACGCAAATCTCCATCCAACTCGGTATAGTGACTGGGTGCAGTCTTAGAACCCACCACGCCCTCACAGGAAGGTCACTACCGATGAATATCTGTCTCTTACTCACCACCATAAATTCCATTGCGCTTTCTAAATTGCTTATGTGAACTGTAAATTGTTCTAGTGATGTTATATGTAGTTATGGTGCAATGGCGACCAGATCGTCATATGATTCAGGAACTGGCGCTCCGTAACATGTACGCACGCCGTCTTTCTGAGGGGGATGATATGCGGGGCAACCTTCGGGAAGCTGGACATCTTCACTAGTTAGACATGTGTTAATAGATAGGTAGGAATCCCTGCCACTTGCGGCCAACGCTTGGCAACGTTTCTAACAACTAAATGGTAGGTTAGCCTCTAGCAGAAGGCCCACATAAATAAAGCGGAAACCACCAATTCAGTATCTTTGGACCCACATAAAACGGGGACCTGTGGATTCTTCGGAAATCATCCGTCCCGCCTTCACGTAAACCAGCGTGCATCACATTAATTATGTCTTCACTAGGATTGACCACTGCACGTAGCTTTTTATTTAAACAAAAGAGTGGCTCTTTTTTTGCCAGCTCTTGTCCTCCGCTTCGGCGTTGAAGGCATTTTCCTGTAACAGGGGGCCCGCGCGAGGCACTTTCCTCTCGCAACAATAATGTTTTATGTGTGTTAGGGGTATAATTCGTTTATATCAAATTGGTCAAGTAGCCTCGTTGCCATGCTCCCTTACGGGGATACCTCTGCGAATTTACGAATCTATGTGGTACCTTCGACAAGCCAACGTAGAAAGAACACCAGTTGGTTCTATGCACTGTATTATTTTTGCCCATTCACTAGAAAACGAGTAGCATTGTTTGTATAGGTTATTATTCTTTTAATTATTATCATCATGTCCAGACTTTTAAACTAGTTAATGGACCGACATATCGGTGACACAAACAGTTGGGATGAGACCGTGAGGTTCAATCTCTGCGGCAATGGTCGCCCGACCCCACTGGAACGTAATCGTTCCACCGGCTCCAGGAGCCGGTTTTTGTACCTTCCGGAGAGTCGCAATACGGGATTCGTAACCCCGAGAACCATAGCTAATCAGCCCTCCCGCGTATCCTGTACATGTGGTGCAACGGAGTGGAGCAACATGACGGACCAGCGCGTACCCCCACGAGCAACAATGCCACATACACCGTGGGGAAATCCGTTGGATCCGCTCCTGTCTTAACAAATTATGTGTTATTAAAATTAGTAATTACCTTAATAGGTTTGTTGTCTTGAGAAATCATCCCCAGTAAATGCTAGGTACTCATATTACAGTTCTTAGTAGAATCTCTAACATCGCTCTTTATGTACTTATCAGTCTCCCTTGCTAGTCGTAAATGATTGGCAGTCAAGCCCGTCATTACAGCCAGAATACATACTTGGCAAGCTATAGTTAGCCCTCGGGGTAGCAGTCATTATACGAGATAATACATTGCAATTGTGTTTTATTTGATATTGATGCAAAAAGTTGTTTTAGATAGTGTTAATTTTCTATCTGTGAATTTGATCATAATTATATAACTTCTATTCAAACGTGCACTCATATTGTGATCTACATATCTGTCGTCACACCAAAGAGATATATTGCAGATTGAGGATTGTAGCTGAAATCACAATATAACAAGACCTGTCTATCACGGACACTGTGTGAACAATCAAAACGTCTTCCTTAACTGTCTGCCTGGTGATTTTTTCTGACGACCTTTTCCATGGGGTTTAAATCGAAACAAGCAGAATATTTTGAAACTAAGCCACCAACAACTTTCAGTCAAATTGTTTTCAAAATATTCGGCAGGTCCACAGTTATTGCCCGTTGAAATTAGTGTCTGGTGGCTTGCAACAGTCAGTCTGGTAAGTAAATGTGGTAGGTGAATACAGCACATTTTCTTTTGTAGATAGTGTTATCGACACAAATGACGGTGCAACTAATATATTTTATTTTATTTAAAGTATACCAAAGCATCGTTTGGCGTTCTGTGACTGTTTTCTGTTCGTGTTCCCATTTAAGATGGATTGGTCATATGACCACATGTTTTAAGGAACCGCCATTTTTGTCCCACCACGTGAAACCACGTGACTGTACAAGTATTCACAACCAAACTTCACCGTATTATTATCGATCCATGAACTGGCTGACTATCAATTTCCAGAAAACTATACAGGTAAGCTGTTAAATATTTTAAAACTAATTTGACTGTGTGTTGTTGCTGCCTATGGTAGCAACAGCACCTAGCCAAATTATTTTCAGAATATTTAACAGCATGTTTATTAAATAGTAAAGACATACAATTCATACAACAACGCTTAGTCCGTCATCAAGTAAGCGTTTGTGACGAACTTATCTACCTCAATCATGATGTCACTGATTATGAGATCAGCCTACGCGTCACGTAATTGATTATGACGTCATATGATTGATAGATAAACCGGAAAGGTCTATTCGCCACATGTTATTTGACGTCTACAAATGGCGTAATTCAGTCACGAAAATCTAAACGTCCTTCACAAAAGTGTACGATTTGTAGACATAGGGCCTATGCCTCTGATGAATGTACAGTTTAACATTCTGTAAATATTATGTTGAATATTTTGAGACGAATTTGACTGCGAGTTGCTGTCATAGATAGCAATAACCCCCAGTCAGATTAGTTTCAGAATTATACAGCAGCTTACCTGTATTGATATTATATTGATATTGTTACCTTGAAATTTAGATTATACAAGTTCAGGTTTTAAATTTTCAAATCCATTCCAACACTCGCCAAAAAATGGGTGGAGCTTAGCTAGAAATGGTCGGGGTATAGCGCCAAATGGATCACTCTATTGGAGTGTAGCTAATGAAGCGTTGTATTACTTACGTTTAAGGCGCCGGGACTTCCCTTGTAACTACTACGTAGGTGCGCGGATTTAACCATGGCAGAAAGTTAGTCATGCAAATAAACACGATTTAGAATGGATGTTAAAATAATCATAAAGACTGCATAATGTGAAACATTTCCCTTGAATATGCAAACTGCGCTGATAATATGACAAATCAAAATTATGTTAGCCCGTACGCACAAAATGTAGGTCTAAATGGTTATGTGTGACGAATTTACTGGATATTTTAATTAAATAATAGCGTATACTCGCTCTAAATTTACATTAAGTCTCTCTAACAAGATACTACGCCTAGCGGCAAAGAAGAAATATTTAATTTCATATTCTGCGCAATTGCAATAATCGAGCCTACAGTATGGCCTAACAGTGTAAGAGACGTGTTAGTGGTTTTCAACGATGGTGCAATCGTGTTTATAGCAGCAGCCACGTGGTTACAAGGGGGTTTGGCCTAATTGACCATATATGATGTGCCCAACTGGGGCGTGTCCTGGTGGGCTCCTTGTACAAACACACCCACAAGAGCATGCCACTTTTGATCGCTCTATATATGATCAATTAGGCCATGCCCACTTGTAACTACGTTGCTTCGCAGGACCAGTGAAAAGGCGTGACTATCTCTTCTACTCAGTGTGATTTTCATCGAGAAGACGTGTCATCCATCACTTGTAGCCATGTAACTTTGGAGGATCGATGAAAAAGCATGTCTAAGCACTTTTACTCATATTGATCGAGAATGCGTGTCAGAGAATAGGAAATGGTAAAGAAGTAGAATCTCTAAAAAGTCATTTCTAACCAAGCAATAAAAAAAATGATGGCTATCACTCTCTTACACTATTTTTTGCACGATAAAAGATTTAAAAAATAGTAAAAATACCCATTTACGGTATTTTCTGCTGTGAATCGGATAAATCCAATGGTATATCCATAAAGTACATCCATAGGCACGCTCAGACACTTCTACTACTAGCAGTAGCATTAGTATAAGTATAGTTAAAACCACACTCTAGCTCGCCTTTTGTCAGAATGACCAGCAAAAGGCATCCTGTATTTAGACTATTCTGGGGTCAGCTGTCAATCAAAAATGGTATCATTGATTCTGAGTTATAGCGATAGATGCATGATTTGATTTTCTGAAACGATAGATGCTGAATTATTGATTATGTGTTATCGCAATAGACACGCAAGAATTATAGCCAGCTCTCAGTCAATATTGAATATGACCTATAGCGATAGACACGTGGTATGATTGTCTGAAGCAACAATGTACATAAATTATAGCCAGCTATTACAAAAATATCAATTGTGGCATATAGCGATAGATGCATTATCTGAATAACTGACACGATAGACATGCATGAATTATATAGCCAGCTGTTGCAAAAATATAAGTAATGGCCTGTAGCAATAGACAAAGCAAGAATTATAGCCAGCTCTCAGTCAATATTGAATATGGCCTATAGAAATAGACACATACTATGATTGGCTGAAGCAACAGATGTGCATAAATTATAGCCAGCTGTTACAAGAATACCAATTGTGGCATTTCATGATAGCAGCGTGATCTGATTGGCTGAAGCGATAGATGTGCAAAAGTTATAGCCAGTTGTTACAAGGAATATTGATCATGGCCTATAGCGATATATGCGTGATCTGGCTGACTGATGTGATAGACACACATAAATTATAGCCAGCTCTTACAAAAATATTGACTATGGTCCATATGCGTAATCTGATTGGCTGGCGTGATAGACATGCATCTATTATAGCCAGTGGTTAAACAGAATATGGCTTATAGCGATAGACTCGCGACCTGATTGGATGAAGCGATATGCACACATAAATTAATAGCAGATGTTACTGGAACATTGCTTATAGAGGCACGTGATAGTGTCACTTGGAGAATCAGCAGTGCCAATCAATTATTACAACAATGAAAATTGAATTAACTGGTTGAAGTGAAATGCACATAAATTGTAGATGCACTAGTGATATCACCCAATTAATGCATCAGTGAAAAGGAATTATTGGATATTCATGCTAGTGGCTCTTTATGTAAGACTCATCGCACTGTTAGATGGAGGAATTAGGTGGCTAAAGCAGTAAACACACATTTGATATTGGCGCAATGTGTCACTTTTCTGATCAACAATATTAAACATTTTATTCTGACAATCAAAAAACGAAAAATCACTGAATTGAGTGCCTGAAGAAACAAATGTCAATTACACAATATTTGTGATAGTGCCGTTTTAATCATTACTCCTCTCAAGTATTGCATCAGACAATTCACCTTTCGAGTTTATCCATCCATCATATGGCGTCATATTCAACTACATGACATATAGAATGGCATCATAATAAATGACGTCATTATGGCATCATGAATGACGTAGATAAGTACGTCACGAACACATATTTGAATACAAACTATGCGTTGTTGTACGAATTGTATGTCTTTACTATTTAATAAATATTCTGCTGAATATTTTGAAACTAGTTTGACTTGGTGCTGTTGCTGCTATATGCAGCAACAGCACCCAATCAAATTAGTTACAAAATATTCAACAGCTTACCTGTATAGTTTTCAGGAAATTGATAGAGCTTTCGGGGATCAATCAATCCCAACACAGCGAAGTATGGGTGGCGCTTAGCTAAAGGTGGGTGAGGAATGGCTAAAACTGGAAAGGTCCATTGAAGGTCTGAAGCACCACACATCAACTTATCGGATATTAGCATGCTCTGAGTGTCTATAAACATACTTGCATATTTCCAGTCTTGTATAGATATGCTTCAGCTGACTGGGTGATTTATAGATGGTTTTGCACACGTTTTATGCTTTATAGATATGCTTGTGCATTATGTCTCTTTATACACGTGCATTTGCACTAGGAGACATTTTCATGTTAAGGATTTGAAAATACATCTGACGCCTTCTTTTCAGCTGTGAGCATAATTCTAACTCTCATTCCACAATACAATTAATGTCGAAACATGGTCAGCTCAAAGAGATCAAATATTAGAACAATACAACAGATTGATCTAGATTTTGATATATTAATGCCTGTTATTGCGACTTTGGCAACAAAACCGAGAGTTTATAAAGCTTACCTGAGCATCTTCATCGATGTTTTGATCTGTAAATGTAACGTGGGTCACATATTGGTGTGTCAAAAGCTTTGTCATAGAATTAAAAATAACTAATTTTGATCCTCTAATGTACCGCATATATACAATGAAATAATTAAAATTTTGCTTTAAAATCCATGTTCAGTGCCGTAATAGGCATTGCTAGTTAGATGCAACAACAAAAAACTGAAAGCAAAAGAGCAATTAAAATAGGCTGTGTTCACATAGACTAATATTTTACCCTAAGTTATATGTAATTTTCTCATCTCCAATTTAGTGAGTCAGCCATGTATTCAGACATCAAATATTAAGAATTGCTTAGTGGAGTTGCAGTCTTGATATAAAAAGCTTACAGAATTCAATCGTGCATCACTTAAAATATGTTATTGACTAAAAATAGTATGTTGATTTGTTATTTATTTAGAATGACAGGCAGTGACAAAAGTTCTTAAAATAATTTTGTGTGTGTAATGCAATTGTGATCTCACCAGACAATGCAGACTGTCTTGACAATGCGGAAAATCTTATTTTGATTTCCTCTGAGAACTGTATGGATTCAATACCATTAATTATCACCACTATCAAGTATTCTTGGAGAGGGCTACCATCCTATATGGAGAGGATGGTATCACAAGCATTAATTCAAATGCAGAATAATTGCCTGATAGCTATGCTGTAAGACACATTCTGAATTTTAAAGAGGATGAGGAGGATTCCAATCATAGCAATGGCGAAATTCGTCGATGGGGGTGAGACTTGAATATGACTCCCAACCCGTACAACACCCAGCGGTATTGTTGGAGTGAAGAAGTCACCTTGCCAACCAGGTTATCTACACACAAACGGAAGACCTCAGCAGTCCTGACCGACTGTTCAATCAGAAGACCATAGAACCACAGCTTTCTGTCTATTCAGGGAGTGTATAACCAGAGCCTGTTGTATATTCAGCAACAGAAGACTTTTGAGCATTCCCCACTGATGACAAGTTTAAAGCAATTGGTGGAGCCCCATCACCACACATGCCAATGGAGTGATGGGGAATTCGTAAACATATCTTGCAATGGAGTGGTCACCATTCGATGTATACACAGAAATAGATAGGCTAGATCCAGGCGAATTTAGTCAGTCTACTTTGAGGAGGCTGTTCTCTTTGGCGGAGACAACAACACTTGATCAAATTACTGCACGTAAGTAATATAATTGTTTTTAAATTTTCTTAGAAAAGCGATAGATTGATTATATATTCTTTTCAAAGCAATAAAATTTGCTTACTAGAGTTGATTTTAAAATACTAGATATAAACTCAAGTCGACACAGATGGACAGACGGACTGATGCATTAATGGATGGATGGATGGATGGATGGATGGATGGATGGACAGATGCATTGACGGATGGATGGATGGACGGACGGATGGATGTATGGACGGACGGACGGACGGACGGACGGACGGACGGACAGACAGACAGACAGACAGACAGACAGACAGACAGACAGACAGACAGACTGACTGACTGACTGAATGACTGACTGACTGACTGACTGACTGACTGACTGACTGACTGTCTGTCTGACTGACTGACTGACTGACTGACTGACTGACTGGCTGGCTGGCTGGCTGGCTGGCTGACCGATTGACTGATTGACTGACTGACAGGCAGGCAGGCTGGCCTGCTGGCTGGCTGGCTGGCTGGCTGGCCGGCCGGCTGGCTGGCTGGCTGGCTGGCTGGCTGGTTAGCTGGCAGGCAGGTACGTAGGCAGACAGGCAGGCAGACAGGCAGACAGACAGACAGCGGGAGAGAGAGAGAGAGAGAGACACAGAGAGACAGAGCAATGCATAAACAGTAAAATCATACTCGCATGGTAGGAAAACAGAGGTAGCCATTATTAGTGTGCATTTTTAATTATTCTACTGTTTATAGGATTACACTTCAAAACAGCAATTCGTATTAATAGTAATGTTATCGGTCTCCACATAATAAAAGAGAGTGCATTAGGCATATATGTATAGCTATATATTCGTTCTTCACTCAGAAAATGTATATTTACTTGTACTCTTCAAATAGACTTTATCCACTTGTAATTGTCAGTATTTAAAGCCCACAAGGCTTGTGCAGCTTGTGCCATATGCAATACGGTTTTTGTCAAAATGGATAGTCTCTGAGTCTACTCCCCCCCCCCCCACCATAGAATGCAGTCTTTTGAAGTAGACTGCTAATGTTATGTTAATAGACAAATGCATTTATGTACTGACGCTCTTAGATATGTATGGTGCAAATTTCACATCTAAATTAGCTGAAGAGAGTTTGCGAAATTTGATGCATTAATGACTGGCGAATTTAACACTGCAGATATTCATGCTTCAGAGGTTCAAAGTTGTCCTTTTATAATCTATAAATCTCTATCACACACAAAGCTGTATAAAGTCAGGAAATGTGATTTCCTTACTGCTTTAATGGCATACTATTCTTGTTGCAAAAATACTCATCCACCAACCCTACCCCAGTTTAAAAGGTGAATGACTGCCATATCTTGTGACCAGTCAACTTATAAAATACTCTTCTACCAAGTAAACTTTAATAATATTAATACAAATGTTTTCATATTTCCTTTAAAAAATCGCTGTATCAATGTGGAGCTATTTTATTGACCTAAGGATATCATCCATCAATGTTATAATATGTCTGTTCTTAAATTCTCCCTATCCAATCCTGACACAACTACTGTTGTTGTTGTTGTTGTTGTTGTTGTTGTTGTTGTTGTTGTTGCTGATGTTGTTGGGGTGGGTGGTGTGAGAGGGGTGTGTGTGTGGGGGTGGGGTTTATTGGCTGCTCACACGGAGATGTATTTGAGTGATGACACTATCATAGAGGTTCTTCCCGGATTTCTGATTGCTTAATTTGAAACAACAGGATCAAATAGGGGGCTTTGTTGAACAAGTGCATCATTCTTGTATCAATTATTAAGAGTTGATTGAATTTGAAAGAGACTTTTGACCCTTGATACATGATAAATATAATATATACAGAATTCACCACAACGCATACACTGAATAGGTTGTACGATGTCAGCATTAAAATTAGAGTTCTTCTCCAATTATTTTTGAAAAGTCCCATAGTGGTCACGCAAAGAATGAAAAATCTCATTTGGTCTGCTTTTGCTGCCTGATATGTAACCCTCAAACCAATGCGAACCTTGTCTTTCATGTGGGTCAAGATTAGCGATCAGGAATACTGGCCCCTGTTTGACACCATATTCTTGCATATAATGAAGTTTATATCTGGTTTATAAAGCAATGTGCCTGTTTTCCTTTACGAATCCATTAATATGTTCCCAACTTTTTTTATGAAGATAGAATTCTAGAACTCTGCATAAAATAGTACACTGTTCGTGGTCACGCATTGCTGGTGGAAGTTTAACTGCAATATCAATGTACCCTGCTCTGTCGGATAACTATGACTACCACTCATTAGATCTAGTGTGAAATCTTGAACAAAGAATGTGAATCCTTGTGAGAGATCCATTAGCTCTATATGTGGCCCATGATCATCGCATTGTAGCACATGCACCTTGACTGTGATTAACTGCTAGCACTTGATCTGCCACTACTCATTCTTGCTGATTTCCAGCTGCTACTATATTTTATATTAGTTAGGGTTTTGAATTGAAATAATACATGTGCTGGCCTTTTATATGTACATAACTGTGAGCCTTTTTAATTTTTGCTACAAATTTCACAGCACTATCTTTGGGAAATCTTGCATCTGCTTGCATTATATTTTTACTTAAATCGTTGTAACCTTTTGGAACAAACATGCTTTTTCTTTCAAAACCTGTGTGGGGTTATGTTGTTAGCGTTCGGATATCATCCATAGTTAACTAGCCACACAGTAAATTGCCACTATTCTCATGCAGACCACTTACCACTGAATTTAGCAAATCTGTTATATGGCAGTAAGATAGCCACATATAAGACTAAGTACTGCATTATATTATTTGTATCAAATTGTAATAACTGATCACCTTCCTCTATGTTGAAGCCGCTTTTCATACTCACATCCGCTACTCGATATACGCTCACTACCTGCACAACATATGGCTAACCGCACATGTTCTTCAAACCAGATAGATAGGAACACCTCCTTCCTTCATGTGCCCACAAGCTCAGCTCATGACTTTTGCAGCGATGCAAGGGGTTGCTCTCATGTCACCCAGTGCAAATCTACCTGGCCTGGGAAAGCATATGGGAAGTGTCTTTTCATTGCTCACGCGATTGGCCACTCTTAAGATCTTTCTCCCTTGCAACATTGTACATCCTCACTCTGACGATATCAATATCCTAATAGCTTGGTCCATCATATGTGCTATTCACATTATACCACCCACCCCAACACAGACTCTTGTGCTGCAGGAAGCAACACATGCTACCATTTATATATAGCTTCCCACTCTGCATAATAAATTTAGTTGCCAAGTAGTCGATAGGACACACACTTATAGCCCGTGCAGCTATATCGCCTTCTAGAATAGATTTTTCTCCCAGCTTTCAAGTGGGCAGGCTAAAAGGTAATCAATCCTTCTACACTTTTTCCCACTAAGTCGTGTCCTCAGCCGAAATCCTTAGCTTCATCCGGCCCATTCTTGACTTGAGTGTACCGAGTCCTGCTTTCTTGAGGTCACATCGTAGAACACTTAGCAGATTTATGCAATGACATCCTCTGCTGGCTTTGTATTTGCGGGCTCCAAGTAGGGAGAATTCCAAGGCTCCCTGTGCTGCTGTGTCTTCTAGCACCCTTAGCACATGGCCAAACATGGACCATCTTTGCTTGGTGACTGTACAGACAGTGACGATGTATTACACATCTTGCATAGTGCATCATTGGAAAGTATGCTGTCTGGCTATCGGTGTCCAATGATGGTGCGCAGGTGCTTGCAGTGGCAGGCATCGAGTTTGTCTACAGCCACCTTTGGAACTGCCCAGCTGTTAAAGTTATACAGCATCAAGGATACGCATGTTGCATTGTATAAACATAGTCTTTTTAATCAAGGGCATCTTTGATCTACGAATCAATAGTTTCCAGAAGAACTGGAAAACTATGTTCCCCATGATGCAGCGTGCAGCAATGTCAGCAGTACTGCAAAGCAGTGAGTCCATGATTTTACTTTACCTCCATGGTTCGCTGCCACGAAGTGGATCATCATTTTCTTTAGTTTCATGCTTTGTAGATAGGTGTATGTGGATGAACTCTGTTTGGGATTCATTCATAAAGAGATTCTCAATTTTTTAGTTTGCTTGCAGCTATTGGGAGAAGTTCGTCAAGTGGTTTCTTATCCTCGTCTATGAAGTCGACATCATCAGCATATTCCATCTCTAGTGGCATACCCAGTATTGCTACTGGAGGGTTTGGTCTTGCAGAACTTTCCTGCATTGATTTTAATGCAGCAGCATGGTAACAGGTGAAAAGTACATGAGATAGAGCAGCTCCCTTTGGGGAGCCGATTGATGTCTCAAATTTGACAGACTTCACTGACTTGCCTCAGCTTGGTGTCTGCAAGCAGTAGTCTCACTAGTCATATCTCATCTTCATTGCAACTGGCCTGGCATAGTACATCTAGGATCTTTGAGTAGTTAATTGTGCTGAAGGCTCGTGACATTGGCAATGCCGATTTTGTGGAAATTGCAGTGTTTGGACATGACTACCGACACAGGCATACGTTGAGCCCATACAACGTCTGTGAAGCTGCTTCCGCATTTGAAGCCACTTTGACATGATCTGGTGAAATGTGTCTTAGAGTAACATTGCATAGGATTTTCCGTATGGTGTTGAGGAGCGCAATAGGCTGCAGATTGGCTGGGGGCCAGGTGGCTTCTTGAGCTTGGGTAGTGCGATAAGGGTGCCTCGGCATACATCATTGATGGGAAGGTGGTGCATAAAAGCTGAATTGACTAGGTGCATGATCGGTTTTGAGATAATGTCACTTGCATATTTGAATAGTTCATTGCTAATACCATCAGGTGTAGATGCACGTCCATTTTTCAGGGCTTTAGTGTCTTCTCAACTTCTGCTACTTTAATTGGTGTTAGTAATGGCCTGGGGTCTCCTGAGAACAGGTGCAAGGGCTCATCATCTTGGTCAGTGAACTGTTTCTTGAACCATTCCTAGTTGTAGCCACTAATGAAAAGCCAATAGATGTTGAGTCAGAAATTGTTGTTACTGGTTGGTAAACGTTCCAACATCCACTATCCATAGTAGTGAGAACTGTTCGGATTCTGTGCATTGGCACGCTGTATTTGTCATTATGAGTAGATATCCTCCCTACCCTGTTTCACTTTCATCTTAGAACTGTCCTTGACTGCTTCAGATGCTCGACTGTACAGCAGCAGCAGTTTACTGGTATTTTTAGAGATGTCCCGCCTAGTCTTACCAAAATAGCTGAAATCCTTACATGCCGCCCTTCTTCACAACAGTTTTAAAATTCATTCTTTCTAATACATCACTTGTTAATCTAACTCTGACAGATAATACCTCTCAATACTGCTTTGGGATAGCTGATTTAATAAGGCTGCCAACGATATTACCACACCTGTGACATCTTTTATGAGATGCTGATGCAAAAAACTGGTTAGCGCCCACCGGTTTGAGCAGCATAATAATTTCTCAAAGCATTTGCATCCGGTATATGCATGGCTACAATTTTATCACCCTGACAATGCTGCTTCTCTCAGTATAGCTAAATTGATTTCAGAGATGAAGAATTATTATAAAGATCAATACGTTATTGATGGCATGTTTTCTCAATCAGCGTTGATTACCCTTCATAACAACTAGTTTTTTTGGTACTTGAGACTAGTGTGATTATTTTTATTTGCATGTAAGCTACTATATGCGTGTGCCCACCAGTGTGTGTGAGAGCGTGAACATGTGTGCATGCATGCGAGCATGTGTGAGTGTGCATGTAGGTGTGTGCATATATATGCATATAAGTGTGTGCGTGCATATGTTGTGTATGTGCGTGCATGTACATGTGTGTGCGTGCGTGCGTGCGTGCGTGCGTGCGTGCGTGCGTGCGTGCGTGCGTGCGTGCGTGCGTGCGTGCGTGCATGCGTGCGTGCATGCATGCTTGCGCATGTGTGTGTGCATGCATGCATGTCTTTTTCTGCATTGGGATCAAGCGGTCCATGCAGTCTTTGAATCATAATTACTAGAAATCTATGGGCAAGCTGTAGAATATTTCGAAATTAATTTGACTGGGTGATGTTATTGTTCATGGCGGCAACAACACTGAGTCAAATTAATTTCAAAATATTCACCATAATGTTTATTAGATATCAAAGACATACAATTCGTACAACTTGACTGCCTATTAAGAAATTATAATGGAATATCTCATATCATTCATGACGTAATGACAGGAGACACGCGATTTAATGAGGGGCTGGGACTTATGACCATGCCATCTATATCTAAAATGGCGGAGACACTAGCAATGGTTGTATGAAGCTCCTTAATTACACTCATTAGAGACTATCAATTGTCCTTGCAGAATACATTAACCCTTGCATCCAGTGGCCTGTCTCAAAGAGATCGGAGGCTTTGAAAGCTGCTTAATTACCATCATTCGACCCTGTCAATCATCCTTACACAATAGAGCATACATCGGTCATTGCACTTTGAAGTGTTTTAATTACCCTCATTAACCCTTGTCAATCACCATTACACGATAGGCCGCTAAGAGTCTTATAGGATGACCTGTGTCACATCATTTAATGAGGTGAGGAACTTATGCCCTACCATCTACATCTAACATCCAATCAGAACAGAGAAGAGCTGGGACCAGCAAAAGAAATCTATCATCCAATCAGAACAGAGAAAAGCTGAGACCAAAAAATAAAATCATTACACAAAAGATTTTCTCACCTTAGGTGTGAATTTTTTTTGTTGGTCCCAGCTTTTCTCTGTTCTGATTAGATGATAGATTTCTTTTGTTGGTCCCAGCACGCCTCTCTTCTACTCATGTGTGTGTGTAACAGATTTCCCCATATATATGAGTATACATGTAACAAGACCTACTTTAAACAAAGAAAACTAAACAAAAGTTTTTATACGACGCCAATTTGGCGGGGTATTATGTAATGGCGCCGTCCGTCCGGCCGGGCGGTCGGGTGTCAGAGTGGTTTCCGGATGATAACTCTGTTACCGTTTATTGGATCACATTGAAACTTTGTAGAGTGTTTTGACCAGGTCTTGGAAAGAAACCTATCGAAATTGACAATGATCTGAAATCCAAGATGGCCGCCAGCTACCAGTGAGCATCTTGAAAATCGGTTTCTGGATGATAACTCCGTTACCGTTTATCGGATCGCCTTGAAACTGCATAGCGTGGTTGGACTATGTCTGTGGAAGAAACCTATCGGAATCGATGTTGACTCAAAATCCAAGATGAACACCAGCCACCAGCGGCCATCTTGAAAATTGGTTTCCGGATAATAACTCCGTTACCATTTATAGGATCGCTTTAAAACTTCATAGAGTGGTTGGACTTGGTCTGGGGAAGAAACCTCTCGAAATCGACAATGATACGAAATCCAAGATGGCCGCCAGCCACCGGTGGCCTTCTTGAAAATTAGTTTCCAGATGATAACTCTGTTACCATTTATCGGATCACTTTGAAATTTGATAGGTTGGTTGGACTAGGTCTGGAGAAGAAACTTCTCGAAATTGATGATGATCCGAACTCCAGATTGGCCACAAGCCACGGGCTGCCATCTTGAAATTTGGTTTCTGGATGATATCTCCGTTACCATTTATCGAATCACTTCATAGGCTTGTTGGAATATGGCTGGTGAAGAAACCTATCGAAATTTACGATAATCCGAAATCCAATATGGCCGCCAGTCAGCGGCGGCCATCTTGAAATTTGGTTTCCGGACGATACCTTCTGGACCGATTAACGGATCACTTTGACACTTCATAAGGATGACTGGTCTGGGTCTGAGGAATATTTTCTGATAGCTCTCATTCATTGGTTTGTCATCATGGCGGGAGTATTATGCGCCGCTTTCGGAGCTCTTGTTAACTTACTCGATGTAAATTGTCAGTATATTGTGTATACGACTGGCTCTTGCAAGCCACATGCACAGATAGAATACTACAGCATTAATATAAACAAGGAAAGCATGAAGATAAATTTAAAGTTAAAACACCACTAATTTATTGGACATATGTATATATTATATCTGTATAGTCCACATCTGATAGCTCAGGCAGGAGTAATCAAATTATGGTAATTTAAATCGTCAATAGGCATCAATGTCCTCAATTCTCGTAGCAGATGATGGTGGCGATAAATATACAGAGGAAGGATCATGAGAAAGTTTTCTCTTTTAAACTCTTTAAACCTTTGAGCCGGTAAAATGCATCCTAATAAATCCAAACAAAGGCAATCCAGAATCAGTGATCCCCATTATTAAGGGATAAATTAACTATACAGATTTTGGCAATACGATAGATTATTAGTATAGTGGAAATCGACACGATTTTAGCCGAACCCATACATTTAGAATAATAAATGAATTTTTGCTCTAACATCAACATATGGATACGATTTGCTAACTGTACATAAAATGCAACCCTGTGCAACCTTGGAGAAAGTTGATTTTGGAGACATCAAAGGAAACCGTTATTATTTAAGTAAAATGCTAGAATTCTGTTAATGCATCATGCTGGACATGAGTTAATGTTCACATGTATCGAATTTAATGCTTTAAAATTGTTTTGGGACGTCTAATAAATGATACTGATTGCATTAGAAATAATCACATAAATGTATGTACAGTATTTACAGGATAACTTGTTGGCGGCAATATCAAAGAAAAGTTTCACCAGGTGTCTCGGTTAGCTTAGTATTCGTTTGCCTTATAGGGAACCTGAATTATATACATTTGTTAATGTAACGTATTAGCAGCAGTAGCGGATCCAAGGCGGGGTGGAGGTGGGGGGCACGGGCCCGCCCCCACACCCACTCCACCCCACCCCGGCAGGGCTGTCAATTTTCTTTTACCTACCTGCCGGTGGCGGTTTGAGCCCATTTTCGAGAGCTAACTCCCTTGAAATTTTGGGTGCCACCCCCCCCCCCACCCTGGAAAATGACCTCCTAGATCCGGCCCTGAGCAGTAGAACAGTCGTTTTGCATAAGGACTATGTTTTAAAGTATAATTAAACATACTGAGAGTCAATCCCTTTGTAACAGTTACATGAATGATTAGACCAAAGCTGAACAAGATAGTATAGCAATAATTACGTATACTAGTGATCGTCATGATCACAATTAAGACCACCACCAGCACCACCACCACCACCACCATCCTCAGTCCATCCGCCTATACTCCCATATAATACCACATATAATTCCCATTTAAAACAGTACAGTAGGTACTTAGGTCAATACTGGTTTTACAACATCGGATATCTCTTTATTCGTAATTATGGGAAGAATTGAACCACCTGATGCGTAAAATTCACAATCTTCCTTGTCCAAAGTAGCTTTTAGTTCTATCCATCTATTTTCCTACAAGTAGGTGTAGCACGGACGGACCTGGCGGGTACTGCCCGTCCCAGCGGAGCTGGATACGGAACGGCCACTCCAAATTCACTCCACGCACGTCCCCTGGGTAGGATAGTGCGCGTATATAAGCCCTATGAGAGAGGGTTTCATTAAAATCGGCTAAAGTCCGATAAAACGCGTAGTGCGCATGCGCGCGCGTCAGAGCTTCCCTGTTGGTACTCGTAAAAACCTTTAATTACCTCATTCTCGTTGTTCTTGGGACTGATCAGGAGCGGAATAAAACGAGCTTTATAGAATTTTTTACTATTTTAAAATCGGCCCCGAAATGGCTGAGTTATCCGCGAAAATCCCCGTAAATTATCTTCAAAATATTGCTTTTGACGTCATAATCGCGTGTATGCATAAATAGATCTAGATTGTTCTGTACACTTGATAAATACGTCACTGATCTAGCTGCATGCTGATTGGCTACTGCTCGGCCGTTGATTCGCTGAGGCATCTGCCTCTGATGTCACGAGTAGTATAAAAGGGGTGAAAAATCGAGAATCAGGAGCATCGCCGGCGTGGAAGCCGGCCCGCGCAGGACGACTGCACCATCTGGATAGACGGGTGCAACTGCAAACCTACGGTGATCCCTACTTCATCTGGTGCCCTTCGAATTTCAGCTCATCCGCGATGGTAAGGAGTCCTCAGCTTCCACAGTTTTTGGACACCCTCGGACGGCCATCCAAGTGTAATAAACTAAATTTAGAGTTATAACTTCCGCATCCGGGCCTTCATAAGGTAGTCTTCCTATGGACGGGCTGTAATTATATATCTACGGAATGTAGAGCCGATGGTGATTCTTGGTGGATGACTCGCCGGATCTGCCAACCACACTGAAAAGTGGACTTCAATTTCCGCACTGTATGTCGTGTGTGTTATAATTAGCGTTTTGACCACAGTCTGGTGGAACTTTGCTAGGTGCGACGCAAGAGCTATGCGACGCATCCCGCACTGTATGCCAGTAATTGCACTTGCTTAATATTGAATATACAGCCCTCTCTGTTAATGGGCAAACTTCAACTTTCTTACTTCCGTCGCTGGACGGATAACTTTTCAACTTCCGTATAAATTATATACTAGCTGAGAGACTATCTAATAGACATTTCCTGAACGGCTCTGTTTTACTGTCCTGAGTGTCTACCCTGCCTGGAGAAGTCAGATACATCAATTTCATTGTATCCCCCCCCCCACCCCCGGTAGGCATCAATCAAGCGGAATGAGAATGTCACAAAATGATCTCGCACCTACGTAGTAATTCAATCACATACATGGTCGATTGCTACACCACCATTAGTCAGATAACGTGCCAGTAATTCAATGAAATGATGTTTATTTCAATTGTTGGACAAAGAACTTGCTTTATTTGTAGGAACAGGCGTGACACTCTTCACAATTTTGCCAGCTGAAAGTTCTTGATGTAGTCCCTCTGTAGCTATCAAACACATCTGACGGTGCATATACTAAATGGTTACATAACCTAAACAAGACGAACAAACTGTCTCTAATGATATTCGATACACACATCCACAACTTCGATGCAACTTCGACACAACAATGTCCGTACATAAGATTGTTGAATCTACATTGAGCTAAGAGAGATTTTTGTCTCTTTGTCATTTTGACATCTTCAATAGAGCAGATGATACAGTTATAACCAAAAACAGTCTTATCAGCTAGATCAACCTGCATATGTAATAGAAAATAATCGTTGGTAGATTTCTGCAGATGCCTGGCATATGTTTTTACCACTTTCTAACTTGAGCGACTTCTCATCACTGCAAATGTTGTTGTTTGGTTGGACTTTTTCATCAAACCATCACAATATTTCATGTCTGTGATTTGTTTATGGATGTTATTACCAATATTTTTAACATCCTCGGTATTTACATGCTGATCAGCAATAACACATGTTGCAATATTCTTCAACTGTGAATCGTATCATTTATAAATTGATGTATGACTCCTCATGAATGCTATGAGTTTATTCAAATCATCATAGCCGATGTAGATGTGACCAGCTGTTATTTCTCTATGCTATTCAGATCATGTCCCAGTATATCTATCAGTGAGAGTATGGATATCATCTGCATACCGTGCTACAAAGTGGACAGATAGGAGCCATTTAGTATGTGTAGCTTCTTTGTGTGTGATGTTGATAAGGTCTCATTTACCTCTGCGCTATTGTCATATCTCTCCATGTTCATCGTGTGGCTTGACAATCTTGCAGATATAGACGACAGTACTTGGTATAGTTGTATGGCTTGATGTAGCAAGCAATGGCAGCATATCATGTGTTAATTTAATATGTAATGCCCAATTGCCTGATCTGTCAGCTCTAATAATCACGCGCACTGTAGAGTCAAATATCATAAACATTAGCCAAAGTTGTGCTGTTTTCACATTCTGATATTTTGATGTCATCTTGTCTAACATTTCACTGAGTTCTTGTAGAATATATTCAGAATCTGCTTCTATTTCCTGGTCACAGTGCAACAGTCATGGCAGTCTTGTATAAAGATTTTTAAGCTTTGAAAACCTTTCATTGTCGACATTCTGAGGTTGTTTATCTGATTATAACATGCCTTGCCATATAAAATATATCTGATGTTTCTACCGTTGTTTCAAATGATGAGTCATAGTTCATATATTTTACCAGACTACTGTTGTCATCATCTTCCCTTTTAAGTTTCCCATCGGTGTCTGTTAACTGGAGCATTGGTTGCATCATTGCAACATGCAGAGCTGTAAGTAGAATGGTCTGTGTATGTTTTCCCTTCCATGATCTTCGGGAATTACTTTCTTGCATGAGATTTTGCCTATATTTCTTCCAAACCTCTACCTTCCATGATTTTTTCGACCAGCTCCGAGGAAGGACACTAGCTGATGGAAACCTCAAGATGAATGAATTGGGTTTTAAACTCATGTGGTTTACCTGTCTTTAATTTGTATGCCTTTAGGAAGGGACATGGATTAAGCATTACCACCGCACAACACATGCCTGCTGAAAGTGCTTCATCACAAGCAAACTTCATTGTACTATTATAAACAGCCTCATCTGTTTCTGGATTAAGAAGAACCATTGCATTAAATATAACTGAAGTCGCTATATAATGCGCAGTACTCACATTAGACATGAAACCCTGCCAGCTCGGTAGATTTGGACTCAAATAAACAGAAATTAGCCAGGGTGTCTAAACATTGAAACCTCTTTACATCCATATATTCTAGAATGATTCGCTCAAACCTGACCTCAGCCATAAAAGATTTTAGTGGAAGTCTGTAAGACCAGATTATATGACTAAAATCAACAGTACATGCTATTCCTACAGCAGAAACACTCATGCACTTAATGACAGTTGCGTCTTCACAATTAACCCGGTGTGTCTGACATGTTATGATGCCCATGACATTTGTGGAATTATGACCAGTAAGAGTATCCTCATTGTAGTCAAAAGTATCTGCAACCCATTAACGAAACCAAATATCATTGCCATTTTACATGACCCCTGGAGATCCGCTAACTGCAGCTACGCTTTCAAATGCCATAACCTGGTCATACAGTGGGAGCTCAAACAAAGAGATGAAGTACATCTAGCAAAACACATGATCTACTTGATCGATGTATATACATACACCTCTGGCTAACAGTAAGCATGGTAGCAATGATTTCTGATCAAGCGTTTGCATTCCCATAGCCTTGAAAATTCTTGGGAAAAATATTTCGTTTTCAAGGCCTTGAAGGTTCCTTGAATTTAGGCAGAAATGGGAATTTCCTTGAAAAGCGCTTGAATTTGTCATATTCCAAGTATCGTGGCTATGGCAGACCAAGTAAAACAGTCATGCTTTAAAACAAATTTCAAAAACATTAATTATTTATGGCTTGTAATCTGCTTCTAAAATGTTGTAATTAAAATGTGATAATAAAGAATTATGTGGGAGGAACATGGGCTAGAAGGTGGTGTAAAGGAGGCCAGCAATTAAAATAATCCTTGAAAAATCTTTTTGTTGACCATAAAAATCCTTAAAGGAAGAAGTACAATGGCATTGAAAGTGGTTTTCATATACAACATTGGGCACTAAAGAATGAAATAGAATGTGCAATTAGAAGATATTATTCCGATTTATTTTAAATTCGTCAATCCCGTAGGAGGTGGTGGTGTGTGTGTGATTTAATTGAATAGAATCGCTGCCTACACAATTTCCTGGGGGCAGAGGTGGTGGTAGTAATAGTAGTAGTAGTAGCAGCAGCTGTAGCAGTAGTAGTAGTAGTAGTAGTAGTAGTAGTAGTAGTAGTAGTAGTAGTAGTAGTAGTTGTAGTAGCAGCAGCAGCAGCAGTAGTAGTAGCGTCGCAGCCGCCATAGTCGTCTCTGCTGCTGCTGTTAAAGCTGCTGCTGCTGCTGCTGTTGCTGCTGCTGCTACTACTACTACTATTACTACTACTACTGCTACTACTACTACTACTACTACTACTACTACTACTACTACCGCTACTACTGCTGCTGCTGCTGCTGCTGCTGCTGCGTAAAAATGGCATGCGTATGTGTGTTAATTTTCCGCTGTGCAGTGGATGAGCACCTTTACATTTGGTTCCGTACCCAGGGGTGGGGATTGGGGTCAAAAGGTCATGAAATTGATTGTAATGCAACTCCTCTGACACTGTTGGACAGAATCTAACCAAATTAAGTATGTCAGTTACCCATATCAATGTGGAGTGGATGAGCACATTTACATTTGGCCCCGACGCCAGGGTGTATGGGATGGGGGGGGGGGGGGGGGGAGGGGGAATCAAAAGGTCATGAAATTGATTGTAATGCAACTCCTCTGAAACTATTCGATGAAATTCAACCAAAATTGGTATGTGAATTACCCAGATGATTGCAGAGTGCAAAATGACATTTACATTTTGCTCCGCCAACGAAGTGTGGGTTGTGGGGTGTGTCAAAAGTTCAAAGCGATGAATGTGTGGATTTGGAATGACGCATCATTGACCGATCAATCTAGGTATCCCCACGCTTTTCGAAGAAAAGGTGGGGATTATGTGATGCAACCGTGTGTGTGAGTGCGTGCTTGTGTGCTTGCGTGCTTGCGTGCGTGCGTGCGTGCGTGCGTGCGTGCGTGCGTGCGTGCGTGCGTGCGTGCGTGCGTGCGTGCGTGCACTTATCGATTGTAACGCATCTCCTTCTAGACCGTTTAAGGTAGCAACTTGAAACTTTGGGGATGATTTTACCTATGGGCAAGGATGTGCATGGCCCGTTTGAAACTTTGTTCTGACAACAACCCCAACCCCCGCCCCGGGGCCCAGGGGCCCAGGGGGTCAAAACGTCAAAATTGGTCAGTATTTATCGATTGTAATCTCCTAGACCATTTCAGATAGAAGCTTAAAAGTTTGGGGATGATTGCTCATATGGACAGAGATTTGCAGGACACTTTTGGAATTTTGGCATGACCCTCAGGGGCAGGGCGCTTGGGGTGGGGAATGTGGGGTCCAAAAATTAAATTTTTCCAAAGGTTGTCATGTCGCATATCATTTTCAAGCCAATGATTAGTAGTCTACAGGACAAGGAACTATTTTGATCTTGGGTCAAACTGAGGTTAGGGGGCGGATCAAAAAGTCAAAATTGGCCAGTAGTTATCGATTGTAACGCAACTCCTCCTAGACCATTTCAGATATAAACTTGAAACTTTGGGTATCATTACACATATGGTCAGGGATGTGCATGACACTTTTGGAATTTTGTTTTTCTTCTTTTTCTTTTCGATTGCTGGTATCACACTTGGAGAGCCGTTCTCAAGATGAAATCTGTGGTTTTCTGCAGTTCTTCCACAGGCCCATACAGCTTTGCAAGAAAAGATGTTGACAAAGGCCAGATCTCTTCTCTCAGCAGCTGATACGTACTGCAACATTGAAGTATGTGCTCTGTGGTCTGTTCTGCTTCTCCACAAGGACAAGCGGGCGATGTCGTAAGGTGGAACTGCCTGTACATGTGTTGGTTTAGTCTGTTGCGTTCAGTTCTGAGACGAAAAATGGCCACTTGCTCTGGCCTCGAGAGATGATGGTAGGCATCTTCTGACTGAGGTGTTCTATAGAGTGGACTTGATGATAGTCTTCATCTCTGTATGGGTAACCATGTTTTCTGTCTGATTCTCTTCTGCACCCACCCTTGCCATCGTGTCTGCTTCCTCATTTCCTTGGACTCCACAGTGTGAGGGGATCCACTGCAATGCTATCCGAAAGCATTTGATGGTTTGTAGTGCTTCTTCAAGTTGTGGCGGCTTACCTTTGGTGATAGCTTCAAGGACGGAGCGGGCATCAGATAAAAATACAATCTGTGCAATAGGGTCTGCTGTTCTGCTGATGGTATTAGCTGCATCAACCAGTGCTTCGACTTCAGCTCTGTAGTTTGTGCAGTGTTTGCCTGTCGGTATTGCAGCTGACTCATGTTGTCCGTTTGGATACTGCATATGCAGTCCGGCACCTCCGCTCCTAATTGCATCTTTGGCTGATCCATCTGTGTAGATCCTTATCCATGTCTCCTGAGGGTACATTTCTTCCAGCATGGCTAGTGTCAGGGCCTTCTTGCTCACAGCACTGTGTTCATCTTTGGTTGTGAGATGAGGTACTGTGGTGCGAATAGCTATGCTCCCTAGTTTGTTTTCCCAGGGTGGAGGATCAAGGGTGTGGTATGGGTCTTCTATATGTGCTGGCAACATTTCTTGGTGTTTCCTTTGAAGTGCTTTTGTCTCTTTCACAAAACTTGATCTTTTTAAGTCTTCCTGATGACAGCTGTGCTTGCCTGATCTTCATCGGGTGGTTGTTGAACGAATTTGAATCAGTGCTTTGTATTCCCTTCCTTTGCTAAGTGGTGGGGGGGGGGGATGCCTGCTGTCTGCTCCATTTTTTCAATTGGTGTTGATCTCATTCCACCAGTGATGATGCGCAGTGCCCAGTTTTGTACTCTGTCGAGGTTCTGTTGATGAGATTTAGCTGCTGTCATCCATGAGCTGGATCCATACTCAAGGTGTGGTCGTATGGCACCTAGGTAGATGGTCTTGAGGATCCTTTCACTGGCACCCCACTTTGTTCCTGCCAGCTTCCTCATGATGTTTAGCTTTCTTCTGGCCTTTGCCTCTGCATTCTGGATGTGCTCCTTCCATGTGAATCTTCTATCATAGGTGACTCCCAGGTGTGTCTGCTGGTCCTCGTACTGGAGTGGAGTACCGCCCAATGTCAGACTGCCAACCTTGGTTTTGGTGGACAGTGAGAATAGTATGGCTGATGATTTTTTGTTGTTGATGGTAATACACCAGCGATTGGCCCAAGCTGTAATTCTGTCCAAGGCGAGCTGCATTCTGTACATGGCAGTCGTTGTGTAATCCTCGGCGCACCAGGGTACAAGGTCATCTGCATAGAGGACTGTTTGGATCCCATTGGGCAGCTCTGCTACAATGTCATTAATGAAGAATATGAACAGAGTTGGTGAATACACCGCCTTGTGGCACCCCATGTCTTAGCAATACATTCTGTCCCGATTGTCCATCCACCAGCACCCTAGCTCTGCGATTGTGTTGGTATGACTTGGTCCATCGGAACATGTTGCCACCGATGCCTGTGCGCCGGAGCTTCACGAGGAGGCCATCCTTCCACACCTTGTTAAATGCCTTCTGCAGATCGATAAAGGCAGCTAGCATCACTTTCTTGGCTTGAAAGGTGTCCTCTGTGACCTGTGCAAAATGTGTTGCTTGATCTTCTGTGTTCCTGTACCTTCTGAAGCCAGCCTGCTCTGAAACTGTAATGTTCTCCGACTCCAGGTACCACTGCAACCGCTGGTTGACGATGCGCTCCATGGTCTTGCATATTCAGCTTGTAAGACTGATAGGACGGGAGCTCAGCACTTTCGTCTTTTTCTTCCCTGTTTTTAGAATAGGAGTCATTCTGGCTTCCTTCCAGCACTGAGGAACCTCTCCATTGGCCCAACTGAGATTAAAGGTGGCTAGCAACTTGCGGAGAGATGCATTAGGAAGGTATTGGATCATTTCATTCGTAATGCCATCTGGCCCGGGAGATTTCTTCTTCTTCAATTGGCGGATAGCCTTCTTCAGTTCTGTTAAACTAATGTCAACTTTCATTGCATCGTGATTGTTGGTGTCTGTTCTTTCCTTTTGCTCTTTTCTAGCCTCTTTTTGACGCATTCGTGGTATAGAAATGTTACTTTCTTTTGCATATGCCTTCGCAAAGGCATCTGCAGCCATCTTTCCTGTCAGTGTTTGTCCATCTTCTTCAAGAGTAACCTTTTCTCACCCCACCCCCGACACCCTCATCATTCAGTGCTTTAGTCAGTCTCCATAGCTTTGTAGTGTCTCTTTCTAACTTAAACCGTGCCGTGTTTTCCCTCCAGCTTCTTCTTTTGGCCTCCAGCTTGGTCTTTAGATACCTGGCTTTAGTTTGTTGTAGCGTGAAGTCGTTTTCATGACACGGATTACCCTCTGCTACTTCTCTGGCATTGTCTAGTTTATCATGTGCTGCTTGCAGTTCTGTTGTCCAGTAGGGGCGGTAGTTTTTCCTGAACCCTCGAGGAATCGCTTCGTTGGCAGCCTTGAGGATACTTGAATTAAATTCCTTGACCACATTGTTGATGTTTCTCCCTTCTACTGCTATATTTTGGGTAAGCTCATTGGAACGAATGCCGAACATACTCCAATTTACCTTTTTGTAGTTCCACCTTGGATGTTGAGGTGAACTTGTCGAAATACTTCCAGAAAGAGAGAGGAGGACTGGGCGGTGGTCGCTTCCTCCTAACTGCTATCCGACCACTCTACTGAGGTTTCTGTGAATGTTTTCTGTACAAAATGCCAAGTCCAGCGTTGTTGTCGAGTGCCACCGGTGCGAGTAGAAGGTAGGCTGATCTGTGGGATCGTTGACATGTAAAAGGTGCTTTTCATCTTGCCATGCTTCAATGTCTTCTCCTCGTTTATCAAGTGTTCTGTATCCCCAGCTCTGGGACTGGCTATTAAAGTCTCCTGCAATGAGGAAGTGGCAGTCCGGGACCTGGATTGTGTCAAGTGAGAGATTCTTGTCATTAGGGCAGTAATAATTGACAATGTCAATCACAGAGTTGCTGGTTTGTACCTTGATCTTGATATATTCTGCCTCTTCCATAAAGGTGTTGATCTGGCTGACGTTCACGCTGTTTCGGACCAAGGTGATCACCCCGCCATTCTTTCTTCCTCTTCGATCACATCGGAAAATCTGGTAACCTCTGATCTTAAATGGTTTTCCTTCTTGCAGGTGTGTCTCTTGGATGCAGCAGATAACAATGTTGTTTTCGTACAGGAACTGTTCGAGCTCTGATTTTTTGTTGGTAACCCCTTCCGCGTTCCAGTGCAGGATGTTGATACTGGGGTTCTCTTTGGGTTTGGTCTTCTCTTTCGGTTGGCCAGTAGCTCTCCGTCCTCGTCCCCTGGATCCACAAGACGAGTTGATGGGACCTCCAGTAGCTGAGGGTGGGCTCCTTCGAGGCGTGGAGCCCGGCGCTGCACCTGCCTGGCAGATCCTCACAGGGCGAGCACCATTTCGGTTGATTCGATCTCCAAGTGTCATTTCATTAGCGTTGTGCATAATGCTCAGGTTAGCCCCTCCAAATGTCTGGATTGACACCCAGTGGGTTACACCCCTGCGTCACGTTGAGGCCGAGCATATAGTCTTAAACAGGGGTAAATTTTGTTATGATCCTCAGGGGTTGGACTCAGGGGGTGGGGCTTGTGAGTCAAAAATTAAATTTATCCAAAGGTAGTCATGCCGCATTGCATTTTGAAACCCATTACCCATTGAAACTACATTTCAAGGAATTTAATGTGTTTTGTGTCAAAGTGAGGGTAAAGCTCGAAGTGATGAATGCGTGGGGATTTGCGATGGCATGCCATCGACTGCACATTTTAGTTCCTAATGTAAACATTGTCTTGTAACCTGCAATCAAATGGGTAATTAACATACCAAATTTGGTTGAATTCCGTCAACCTTGAATTTCTGCCCTCCCCCACCTCCACCCAGCCCCACCATGTGATTGGAGCTTAATGTAAACGTCATCTCAATATTATGGGTAACTCACATAGCAAATTTGATTGAATTCCACCCATAGGTTTCAGAGCAGATAACCAGATGGATGGACAGACAGACTGACTGACGGATGTAATATCCCATCCTATTTTTTAAAAACACGCAAGGACGAGCTACAGTTGCGACGTTGGCATCTTTGTCAGGAATGCAAAGAATTGACAGACAGAGACAGGCAGACTTATAGTAATCGCGAGTCCAGATTCTTTCAAATTTTTAAAATTTTCTGGATGTTTTTCGGATTACACATCAGGTTGTGGAATCCTAATGTATGGTCACACCCTTTCATGTGTTAAAGTTGTAGCCAAATCAGAGCAGTAGTTTCCGATCGAG
Source organism: Chaetoderma sp. LZ-2023a (assembly GCA_034401795.1). Lineage (NCBI taxonomy): Eukaryota > Metazoa > Mollusca > Caudofoveata > Chaetodermatida > Chaetodermatidae > Chaetoderma > Chaetoderma sp. LZ-2023a. The sequence continues at coordinate 88,700,954 of CM067373.1, read as the reverse complement.
ATATCCACAGATTCAGAATTTGATCCTACCGGAATCGAGGTTCTTTTATACGGATCATGGACAATACTGGAAATCCTCTTTGATGGCAAGTTTCTTCATGTGAAAATTTAAGCCAAATCGGATCAGTAGTTTTTGAGACAGTCGCAGCTAAAAAAGTATATGAGAAAGCAAAGCCTGGGATATAGAAATGCATGGATTGTGATTTATTTACAGTCATATGAATGTGATAGGACGTATTACTAATGAACACATACAATAACACCAAACACCAACATTCTCTCTCTCTCTCTCTCCCTCTCTCTCTTTCTTTCTCTCTCCCTCTCCCCCTCTCCCTCACAGACACTTTAACCCTTTGGTGGTCAAGCTGGAATAGGCAGGCCTCTAGATCTATATTGTGAATGTTGGTTTACACCAAGAGACCATTTTTTGGAGATTTAACATTGGAATGAGTGGCATGATAACATGAAGTCAGTGAGTCCAGTGGCAAACTTTAAAAAATAATCTTGGCCTGCAAATGAACAGTCACCAAACAAGATTTTAGATGTTCTTTAGACCAATCTTGCCTATTAACTCTTTAATAACTAAATTTGGTCAAGAATATTGACATATCTGCTTATTGAATGCCCATTTGCAGGCCAAGAGAAGACTTTTTTTTTTAATGGACCTCTGGCATGTCTAGCTCAATAATCTAGTCGGTCATTTCAGTGAAAAATTTTCAAAACTTCTTATGGGCTGCAAAAGGATATTTCTCAATACACTACATACTTTCTGTCAAAACTTTGTTAAAAACAGCTGACATGTATGACTGCCATGCAATTTAAATTTTAATTTTAGATGCTATTTCGTGAGTTTTGAATCAATCCCCCAAGTGCTTTCGGAGATTTTTAAAGAGGTTTCTAAAAGTCGGCTAAAATCCAAGATGGCCTCTCGTCAAATTGGCTGAAAAACAAGATTGATTGATCAGGAAAATTGAAAGCTTTGCTTGGTGAATGCCCATTTGCAGGTGAGCCTGTCATTGCAGTGGTAAACCTTTAAAAATGGTTTTCTCTTGACCTACAATCATTGCAGAATCTGGAACCTTCTGAATCACTGAGCAAAGTTTTCTTGGAAAATCTTGACCATTAATGGGTTAATTAATTTAATCCTTTCAGCAATGAATTTCTCATATCTCATTCCCATGGCAACCATATAGGAAGTGTTAAATATTTTGCAATTAATTTGACTAGAACCTGTTGCAGCAACATATATTTGGCTTCCAGTCAAATTAATAGCAAAATATTTAACATAATATGCTAAATACTTTAAAAGATAGGCCCTATACTTTTTCAGGCATTTGTCGGTGAAAGGGTTAAGTATCATTTTGAGGCACTGTTGGCATAAGAGGGGTTACTATATAAAAGTGTATCGGTGCATAGGAAGAGTGAAAACTTGTTTTATAGCCTTTACAACTAGCTTTTGACGTTCATGAAATAGACGTACAACAGCTTTCAGAATCACGGAAATACATTTCATTTCCATTGAAACTGATTTGCTGTATTAATACCCTAAGCCACACAACATGAGATATTTGTATTTGTATATAAAAGGTAATATAATAATGTAAATGCGGGGTTCTCACCAATTTGAGCTGTAATATCCAAAATCTTGTTCGTTTTCGGAAGGTACGAAAATTAACAATTTTTATATGAAATTTTATATAAATAGTAATAGTCTATAAAATATTATATAACCATATCATTATGTTGGCATATACTGAGTTATTTCCATACACTACCGCAGTAAGTTGGCTTAGCGTTTTACTTACACTGACCTTGATTTAAATTGTCAAAATATCTGTAAATGACACACTGAAATTAGACATCCTTTTCTTTATCTTTGCTGATTCACTTGTGGGTTCTTAAAGCGTTCTATTAACCATTGTAATTTTGATACCATTTACTCAAGTTTATTGATGGTTTATGATCAGTTGTGGTAGATAAATATCATTTATGCTACTTGTTCTGTCTGGGTGTCTCTCTAATATCCTGCTTAATTATATATGCAGCATCGTTAATCAAGTTTTTATCATCAGCATCATGTTATGTCATCTTCTTAGAAAAACGGTCATTCACTCCTGAAATCGAAACGTATTGAATAAACCTAGAGTTGATCTCGAAATGTGTATCATTGAATGTTGATATTAACAGACTCGACTTTTATTATTCTTACGTAACTTTATTAATTTAACAATATACACACCATGCGGCACTTAGATATCATGACCTTGACCTTTTGGGCTTGGACTTGGAATCACGGAGACAAAAGGAGGCATTCATTTTAACATAACATGAACCAGGCTTAGGGTCAATTCCGATTGAAATTGGAATTGATCAGTCAATTCCAATTCAATTCCGGAATTGAAATTGGATTTGGAATCGATAATTTGCATTGACCGGAATTGATAAACTCCAATTCAATTCCAATCCATTCCAGTCATATTTGTCATAGATTTACTGAACATTGTTGGCTATAAAATGTACATGTAATATCTGTAAATTATACACTGATCTTTAGATGCCCTTAATGCATTTCATCCTAAATGATGATCTATATGATACCATTTAGCACATTTCATTCTATATGCAGTTTGGTGATATTTATTATGCCAGCTGTTATTAGATGCTTTATTGAATATTTTAAAATTAATTTGACTGAATACTTTTGTCTCCCATGGCTACAAAAGTTTCTATTAAAATTAATTTTAACAACATAACTAGATTTTTGGTTTGAAGAGTAGAATTTGAGATACTGATAATTCAGTGATGAGCAAGTTAGCCCTTAACCCAAAACACTTTCTGCAATGAGTTTCAGAAATGTACATTGGCAGGCCAATGGAAGACTTTTTTTTTTACCACCGGAGTAGTTAGCTGGATAACTGAGCCAGTAATTCCGGTGGTAAATTTTCAAAAGAATCTCTCGCTCTATGAATTGACAAAATAAAGATCTGATAAATGCTATGAACTTTAATACATTTTTAATTAACTCAATTCTCCATGACCAGTGACCAATTAAGCATGTTATCCTATGTGAGCTTTGTACCACCTTTATTTAATCAAAGCCACTGATTTTTAATTTATTTCATTCTGCATTCCCTGGAAACAGGTTTTCATCTCTATGAAATTATGCCATCTTTAAAATCATACAAATTTGTTAAAGTAATTTCAAATATATAAGCTAGAACCAAGATAACCAAATTGTGTTAAAATTATTCATCAAGATGTTAGCAATAGCGTTCAGTAAATTAATAACTATCATCTGCATGGAATGAAATGGGTGAGGAAAGCAGTACATTACAAGATAATTGCCCTGTAAGTATACCCTCCTACATAACAAAGGAATCATTGAACAAGTCCCCCCCCCTCCCAACTCTGTGAAATGTCTCAGCTTTTAAAACACAGACACCTCGACTAGAAGTGTCATTCAAACTCAACATACATGTGCTCAGTACTCTCACTCAGTACTGTACTATACACATTGTATTCTAATATTCTTTAATGCAAACATTTGTATAGCAAGGTTTACATGTATCTATAATAATTAGATATAGGATTAACCTTTAGTCATATTCATCAGAAAAAACCTCTAAATTAATCTATACTTAAGTCAAATGAACTAAAAATAAGATCTGCTGAATGTTGACTTCTTGGACAATAATTTGACTGAAAGATATAACTACCTATTGGCAACAAAATCTTTTATTAAAATTATTTAAAATATTAATGGAGAAGCCATCCAAAAATGCCTTCTGCACTGGTCTTGAGGAAGGAGCATATGTATGCTAAGAGACAATTTTTGAAAATTTACCAGTGGAATGATTGATTCCTTAACTGAGCCAGTCCTTGCATTGTTAAATTTTTAAAAATAGTATTCTCTTATCCTGCAAATGGACATTTGCTAATGATAAATCTAGTTTTCTTGGCCAATCTTGGGCATTAAAGGGTTAAAATATAACAATGTCGATCTCAAGTAAATATTGGTATGGAATTGGAAGTGGACTTGGAATTGATCAAATGAAATTGGAATTGGAAGTGGAATTGAACTTGTCTGGGTGAAATTGGAATTGGAATTGATAAAATGAATTGATACAGAAACGTAATTGGAATTGGAATTGATAAAATGAATTGAGGTGGAATTGGAATTGGAATTGATAAAATGGAATTTACCCAATCCCTGACATGAAGGAAATAGCTCCTACGCCAGATTTATTTGCAAATTAGTGCTATTTTAGGCCAAAACCCCATGACCTTGACCTTTATCTTGCGAGGTTAACCTTGGATGATATTGAAAAAAACCTAATTGATCGGGCATGTGCAAAACTAGCATAATGCATGACAAATTCATCAGAATCGGCCTAGTATTAGTTAAGATAGTCTTTTGCCTATATCAGCGGCGGTTATCTTGGATTTATACCAAAAAAATATGTTTCCCCAAGGTTGCACAGGGTTACATTTTTTTCTCAGTGTTAGGAGGTGCATGTGATGGGTTTAGTGTAAAAAACCGTTTATTATACTAAATGTATGGGTCTTCGTTAATTTCTACTGTACTAAATTTATACTTCTGAAATTTAAACGATCTCATCACTGAGAACCTTTGAATCTCAGCATGTCCATAAGTGTGTCGTGTTCACGGAGGGCTATTAACGCTACAACATTTGTATCAACATAGGATTTACGATTTGAAGGATACCTCCGCCATTTGACAAGATATTTCCATACAGCCTTCTCTCATTTAATTTTAATAGTTCTTTCAATTATATAAAATGTATTTTCCTCAACTACTGTGACCTTTAGAGCTTCCATGCATAAAACGTACACAATATCATATCATTATTGCAATCCAGCAGCTTAGATCAGTTTTCCCGATGTAAAAGTTTCTTTTTATAGTCAAAAATTGTTCAGCCCATAAGGGTAGATAACCTATCTTACGGGACCGTTTTTGTTCACTCATTCTAACTTTATCACCATGCGTGAGAGTTACTGTATCAGTGGTAGATTTGCTGATTGCAGGGAATTTTACCAAGCCCTAAATTCGTTTCCTCTATCTACATCTATTGGTTTCAGATATATAGTTGAAGGAACAGAATTAGTATACGTATAACCATTCCTGTGAGAGATATCTATTTATCGTCTATACCCGCAGATCCGTGCACTAGCAGGGTGTCTATTATTGGTTTTCATCAATGTCTCAGAACTCTACATACTGTAGTGGATGTTTTTGCCCACATAGGGCTTACCCAGATATATTTAGAAGGATCTTTTACAAAAAGCAGATATTTCATATTGTTATTTTCAGTGGCTAATGCAAACATATTGCTGGCATCCATTTGCCATAGCTCATCTGCTGTGATTACTTTGATTCTTTCACGCTTAATCCTAATTATATAGGATTTTCGGCAAACTATGTCCTCTAACCTGATATCCAATAGTTAACTGTTGCGCATGTCCCTTCACTATTTAAAGATTTATAAAACTGTTCAATTGCTCCAAAACTGGCTGGATGGTCTAGGTATAATACCATTCATGAGGTTTTCCACTCACGTGCTCCTGCATTACTAGAACTTTATCCAGCTTTACATTCGTGTGTTTGAGATTGGTTTCTGGTTACAGATCCACACTTTCCTGGAACATTTGATTTTGATTTGTTGCACATCCTTGGCTGTGGAGTCGTTTCAGGTAAATGCCTAGGCCATGCATGTTATTTTTCGGGAGATTTATCTCTTTCAGTAATACCATGAATCTCATTCCATCTCTGCACATTTCCAACGACTTGTCATCATTTCTTTGCCACAAACAATTAGTGTTATAACCTCTAGGAACGGGTCTGTTGTGTGGTATAATACTGAGTTTGATATGACATTAGAATAAAATTTTTAAATGTTGAATGTTCGCTGTGTCCTTTTGGGAAAAGAGGAACACCATTTCCCGGACAAGGCACATATTGATATTTATTCTTTAGGCAACTCATTCCTAAGCTTAGCTAAGCTTTCATCAAAATAAATCCTGCGGTACTTGTTTGTAATAAAAACTGTAACCAGATTACCTTTATGTGGAAGATACTTTATCACGCACTTTGCCTTTAGATGTTGGAATGGAATGTATTGCTCCATCTATCCCATAGCCGTAGTAGTATAAAAGCCTCTTTCAAGTCTAAATGTGGTGTTTATTCCTGACTTATCTTTAACATTTGAAATCTGTGTGTTGACTGTTTCCATAAATGTCACCCAGCTTCAGGTATAAATTACACGGCTAAATCCATCTTCCAATTTTTATTCTCGAACGGAAGAGGTTTGTTTAATTTCGTTTTATATTCAGCAATTGTGTTATCAGAAAAATAGTTCAACGAAGTATTAATAAGTAGAGTTATGTAGACGTGCTTAACTCCGTCTTTCATTCTTCTTTTTCAAGAATGTTACAGATCTCATGGGGCAGAACCTTTGACTGTAAACGATGCCTTATATATGTGTTCTGGTTTAAATCTATAAATAGAACTGAATGAGGCTCGCTTGTGGTATTTTTATATACTTCTTGCAAGTAATGGTCACTAACAGGAAACATGTGTCTAGCGTACTGATACTAGAGGCATCGCTAGGATCATTTACCATGTAATGACAATTCACCTTTCCAGAGTATCCATCTATCATCTAAGCGGCGTGTAGGATGACATCATAACGATTATGTCATAAATGATTTTATTTGGCCCGTCTTTAACTCTTAATAGTCTGACACGTTGTACGAATTGTATGTCTCTTCTATTTAATAAACATGATGGTGAATAGTTTGAAACTAAGTTGACTGGACGCTATTGCTGCCATATGCAGCAGCACAACCCAGTCAAATTAGTTTCAAAATATTCAGCTGCTTACTCGTATAGCTTTCTGGAAATTGATAGTCAGAGAGTTCCGAGATCGATCAATCCCAGCACGAACGATGTGTGGGTTGAGCTTAGACAGAGATGGGCGGGCATAGCTAAAATGGAAAGGTCAATTGATAACAATATCCCAGTGTTCGTTCCCTCTATGGAACAAGTTTTGAACAAATTGTATTACACTACAGTTCTCATGATGAGACCATTTTAGAAAATGTTTTATAGCCCGGTCTTCAACACTATGCATCAAGTCATCCTACAAGGATGCTCGGAGGCTTTCCATCAAGATTGAAATTAAAATGCTACTGAAATTCAACATTTTCAGAGAGAGAATTATATCCCAATTGTCAAGCTCCATAACACCAGATAATTCGCTCAGGACACAGGCCGTGTACGCAACAGCACTTAGTCCGTCATGAATTAAGCATTCATGACGAACTTACCTACGTCATTCAAGATGTAATTGATTATGACGTCATCCTACACGTCACGTAATTGATTATGACGTCATATGATTGATGGATAAACTTAAATCCTCCATTAATGAAGGAAGTAACCATCCGTGGGCTTAGAGATCTGCTACGCTGACGAGGGCGAGATAGCTAGTCTCGGTGTGTAGATAGACACATACGTTTAGAATGGGTGGGGCAGGATGGAGTGGGGGTGGGGTGAGTGGAGGGGGGGGGGGGAGTTATTCAAAACATCGTTGTGCCACTTTTCCTAAATGATTCAATTGGGTTATACGAGTTACTTCCCTTTACTTGTAAAATGTACTCGTAAATGTAGTATAAATAATTATCAGACATTTAAGCAACAAAACTTAACAACAAACCATATAATAAAGTGGTATGCTAAAATATATTGAGGAATGCCAATTTGCGTGCCGGGCGAAGACTGTTTTTGGGATTCACCACCGGAATGACTGGCTCGATAACACACCCAGTCATTCCAGTGGTAAGTTTTCAGAAATAAGCATGTCTTGCCTTGCAGATGGAAATTTAATAAACAAATATGCCGGTATTTATCTTCTTGACCAAATTTAGTCAACAACGGGTTAAATGGGAACATAAATTGTATAGTAGGCTTTGTTATGCACCATGCAAAGCACGTGCTTGTGTGTAAGTGCTGTAGCTCGCGGGGGTACATACTGGTCCACCATGACGTTTCGGCCCATCGCACCGCAAATGCACGATAAACCAGAGGTGGTTGGTTAGCTGCAGATCTCGGGGTTGCGGATCCCGTGTGACATCTCTCCGAGAAATACAAAGACCGACTTCTAGAGCCGGTGGAAAACTGATGTTCCAGTGGGGCCGTGCGACCATTGCCGCAAAGATTGAACCACATGGTGTCGTCCCAACTATTTGTGTCACCGGTGTGCCTATCCATACTAATTTAGAGATATGGAACAATTTGTAATTAAAACAGTAGAAATATTAATATACTATACAAACAAGATGAATCGTTTGACAGTAGATGAGCACACAATACTACACAACATAGAGCTATCTAAGGGTGCGGCTGTGCGTCATTGTTCTTTTCATTATAATGTGGTTTTAAGCAGTCAAAACGCTCCATTATAGTCGCTATTGTTTGGAGAACAATGGCGCGCAGGGGCACACGCATTCTAGAGAACAATGACGAACAGCGGCACACGTTTTTCTCGATAACAATGACGCACAGCCGCACACGTATTTGAGAATATTCAACACTCTGGAATGTTCTATTATTTTGAATTAGTTAACCCTTAAAAGTTTAAAAGTTGTGTATTTTACGTTTAAACGTAGTGGCTGCGCTCCCCCCTCCGTTGTTATCTACCGTTGTAAAAATATTAAGAGAGTAATGTAAAAAAATAGAGTTTAAGAGGTGGTCTGATTATGGAGGTCGTAGGAGGAGGAGGAGGAGGGAGTAAGAGGCTGAGGAGGGGTGAGGAATTACGATATTGATGTTTGAAAATAATTTGACTGTTTCGTCGGTAACATTATTAGTAAACTATTTTTGTTGTATATTTTGAAAAAGTGCGCGATATCGGTGTTATTTTGAATTAGTTAACCCTTAAAAGTTAAAAAGTTGTGTATTTTACGTTTAAACGTAGTGGCGGTGCGCCCCCCTCCGCGGTTATCTACCGTTGTAAAAATAATAAGAGAGTAATGTAAAATAATACAGTTTAAGAGGTAGTCCGATAATGGAGGTCGTATGAGGAGGAGGCTGTAAGAGGAATTACGGTATTGATGTTTGAAAATAATTTGACTGTTTCGTCGCTAACATTATTAGTAAACTGTAGAATATTTAGAGACTGCCCGTATGCTATTAGTAAGCATCAGCTACCAGACAGATTAGTAACAAAATATAAAAAATAATGTATTAATGGTATGTTCGGTTGGAATGGTAACCAAGACTTGGTGGTGATGGATCATATCCTGGGTTAAAAAAGTTAACCGTTTCACCGATGAATCTATATCTCATTTTCATCGATAACATACAGGAAAACTGTTGAATATTTTGAAAATAATTTGATGACGCTAACGTTATTAGTAAAACTATTTTTTGTTGAATATTTTGATTGGCTTTTAACCGTCATTACATGCAAATTGTTTTTTAAATACTTTGCAATAACGTCAATCGTTTTAGATACGATGGTTAAAATGTGGTCATTATATCTCTGAGGGTTCCGTTTATAGAATTGTATGTAGAGCGTACTTATGCTAAAAAGATTATGTGTTGCGTATGATTTAACCATACGTTTCAAATAGCCGTGAGATCATGCTTGAATTGAGATACAAACATGGCACGCGTTAATAACGAAAGAATGTTAAAGCACCAAGATCAATCTTGAATCGAGATACAAACATGTCATGTGTTAAGGAATACTATAAGAATATACCACCCATCTCGTTCTAAGCACGGGATATTACAATGTCCTCGCCGAGAGTTTGTGAAAATCGATAATAATGCCCGCTCACCGGCTATTGCTGTTTACTGACGCTTAAAGATACGACAATTAAGAGCAACATTTTGAGCGTAGTAGCATAATCATAGATGACCATTTACTTCACATATACATATATCCTTTTGGCTACAGAGCAGTGATACGTTATAACCATGTTTTTTACTATATAATTTAGTCCTGCCCTAAGCGACCACTTCGTGTTGCGCCATTATATGGACACTGGAGACTTTCTTAACCCTTTTAACACTCGAATTTCTTCAAGAAAATGTCCCTTTTCTTCATATTCATATTTGTAGTACAAGAGAAGACTATTTTTGAAAATTTATTATCGGAATGACTGGCACTGCAGGCTATCCATTTGTCTAGTCATTGCGCCGGCAAACACCCCCCACCAACCACCATTATCATCGTCAACACCCACCACCACCACCACCACCACCACCACTACGACCTACACCCAACACCATGCATTAACCCTACCACCAACACCACCCACGCACCCGCCAACCCATAGCGAATTTCTTCATATTCATACTTGCATCCTTAGAGAAGACTATTTTTGAAAATGTATTATCGGAATGACTGGCACTGCAGGCTATCCATTTGTCTAGTCATTGCGCCGGAGGTACCACACAGGTTCTTGAATCCGCAGACGCATCCCCGCAAGAGAAGCATCCACTACGAAGTCGCCAGGTAGTTTAACATAAACTAATATACCCCTAACACACACACAAAGAAAATGTTGTTGTTGCGAGAGGTAAGTGCATCGCGCGGGCCTCCGTCACAGGAAAATGTCGAAGCGGAGGAAAGGAGCTGGCAAAAAGGGCCACTTTTTGTTCAACAGAAAAATGCTTAAGTGAATATCCTAGTGAAACCATAATTAGTGTGATGCATACTTGTTTATGTGAAGATAGGATGAACGATTTCCGAAGATTTCCCAAGTCGCCGTATCATGTAGTTCCGAAGATACTGTATTGGTAGATGCCGCTTTATTTATGCGGGCCTTCTGCTACCGTCTAACTAATCATTTAGTTGCCAGAAACAAAACTAGTTTTGGGCGTAAGTGGCAGGAATTCCTACCTAACTTTAGATACAGTTGTCCAATGGGCGCAGACGCCTCGCTTCCTGTAGGTCGCCAGGATTAGCATCTACATCCAAGGACAGCATGCGTACATGTTACGACACAAGGCATCCAAATTCGATGAAAATCCGGCCACCTTGTCCTGCAATCACATAAAACATCGCCTGGACAATGGCTACATTTCACACAAGCAATTTTGATTCCTGACATGTCTTTATGGTGGGGGTGGAGAGACGGATATCCATCGCGAGCATCCTTCCTATGAGGGCATGACGAGCTCCAATGCTTCATCCAGACACTGCAATGCATTGTATGGAGATCCACATCTAGTCCGTCACCGCATGCTACAGATCTAACAGTTGACATGTCGTTAGGGTTAAGTTCTAATATGCCCAGATGGTAAAAAACTAACTAATTTACATTTATAACTATAAGTTTTCGCAGTGCTTCCTTCATTGGCAGGGTTATCTAGCTAAAATGTATCCGAAGATATGGGGGGGGGGGGATGTATGTAAATCAGCACTTTAACCATCACCGCTCGGAAACCTCCAATAGTTTTCCAGGGTCGGATCCAATCAACGTGCTGATGGAAAGTCCAACCAATTAATAAGCCATGCGGCTGGTGGATCATGGAAAGAGACAATAACTTAATATATTCGAGGTAATTGGCCAATTTTACACAACATTGCTGGAGTGCGGGGCTACATTACCGCAACAACTGGAAAAGAGGCATACACTATAAGTCTCTAAACGAAGAAATTGTCCCTAACCACCTTAACCTATCGAGCTGAATAGTAAGGTTTAGTCGGTAAAATGCTGGGCTCAAACATTTAGAGCACGATCAGCGACCTCAGTGTAAAATTGATGATGCAGGAATAAGTGATGTGGATAAATCTGTTGCTGTATAGTATTTCCTAGCATACTGCGGTCCAAAGTTTTCTACATTTAAACAAAACATATTAACTGGATGGCTAACTGCCATATACAACTAACCAGTGCAATAAATAGATTAAAATTAAATGAGCTAGTTAAGTATCACGGATTGATAAACTTAAACGGTGCGGCTAGTTGAAAGCACCTATAGTAAACAAGGATAATATTCACAGTAAAACAGAAATTATAAATTGCGGTCTGGAGACTGGTGAGGTACCTATTAGTCATCAGTACCATATACGAAAATAATGATTAAATGTATAATAGTATAGTTCCTTGAGTACCTAATAGTCATCGGTATGGAACAGGCTACTATGTTATTGAAATTGAGGCGCTAACATCTTCATTGCGCGAGTTGAGACGTTCTCTGAAGCTCGAGAGATTTCCGCAGGCGATTTCCGCGGTTGGTTTCCGCATGCTGGTCACCGCAAGCCGTCTCCTCCAGACAGGGTAGATATGGTACACACTCAGGACAGTGAAACAAAGCGGTGAAGAAATGTCTATTAGATAGTCTTGGTAATTAGTATACAATTTATATGGAAACGAGAATGTTATCCATCCGTTGACGGAAATAGTAAAGTTGAAGGTTGCTCATTAACAGAAAGGGCTGTATATAATAATAGACAGTTACATAACTTGGCACACAGTGTAGGATGCGTCGCATAGCGCTTGCGGCGCACCTAGAAAAGTTCCACCAGACTGTGGTCGAAACGTAATTAAACACACACGACATGCAGTGTGGAGATTGAAGTCCACGTTTCAGAATGGTTGGCAGATCCCACGAGTCATCCACCAAGAATCACCGTCAGCTCTACATTCCATAGAATCACATCATGGGCCCGCCCGCATAGCCCGCTCTCGGAAAAGCTCCCTTAGGAAAGTCAAGATGCAGAAAGTATAACTTTAAATTGTGTTTATTGCCCCCGTCCGGGGGTGTCCAAAATCTTGTGGAAGCCATGGACATCCTACCATCGCGGATGTGCTGGGATCCATAAGACACCTGTAGATGTGAGAATCACTTGTAGGTCAGCAGTTGCATCCGGTCCCCTGATAGTCCAGTTGGCATTCCACACCAGCGATGCTCCTGATTCTCGATTTTTCACCCCTTTTATACTACTTGTGATATCAGAGGCAGATGCCGAGAGCCAATCAGCGGCTGAGCATTAGCCAATCAGCGGCTGAGCATTAGCCAATCAGCGTGCAGCTAGATCAGTGACGTATTTACCACGTTCTAGAACATTCTGGATCTATTAAGATAATTTAAGGGGATTTTCACGGATAACTCAGCCATTTCTGGGTCGATTTTAAAATGGTTAACAGTTATAGAAAGCTCGTTTTATTCCGATCCTGAGCTGTACCAAGAACAGCGAGACTGGAATAATGAAAGGTTGTTACGAGTACCCACTCTGTACGCTAATCGCATGTACTCGCTTCCAATTCTGTGACGTGTTGTCAGGTCAGCTCCGACGCGCACGCATGCGCACCACACGTTTTATCGGATTTTAATTAAAAACCTCTCTCATAGGGCCTATGTACGCATACTATCCTACCCATGGAGGCATGCTTGGAGCGAATCCGGAGTGGCCGTTCAGTACCTAGCTTCGCTGGGATGGACAGTACCTGTCCGGTCAGCCCGCACTACACAACCCCGTCCTAGTTTGACACCCGTGGCAAACGATCACGAATGGCAGATCGAATGCACGGGAGCGTGCTAGGCGGGAATTATAAACTTCCCAAGTTGGCGCGTAGTCGAGAGAAGAGTGACGCAACAGGCCCGTGTTCATAAGAAAGAGCACATAGGGTGCGAACGAGTTTGGGAGGGAGGCATTGATTTTAATTTTTGACCTGGAATTATTTTTCCTGGGTTTTTTTTTCTTTTTTTTGTTTTTCATTTCACGATGTGTGCATTTTTTTATTTAGACCTTTAATTACCTAAGCAATAGCTCGCATGGTTGTTCTCCAGGATGCGGATAATTATTTTTCCGCAGAGAACACCCAAGCTCCAATGTACCACAATTACAATACTGTTCTTATAAAATACTATATGAATATATAATCACAAAACTATACCCGAGAAGAGTATCACAGATTATGCTAATTACATGTGCATCCCGGGTAAATAAAGGGATGCACAAAGTGTATACTGATTAATGTAATGCAGCCCGCTAGTGCGGATTCACATGGTTAACTTCCGCTAACCCACAATCCGTCCCGTTGTACTAATGCGGGAACTAAAATAATAAGAAAAATATCAAATAATAATAAGGTACAAAGACTAGTTCATCAGGCAGCCCCAGTGTAGCTGAGATGCATGATGGGGTTATGACATATTCGCTACGGTGTGTTGTGTACTTATGTTGCACACGACGTGTTTACAATATAGTAATCCGCAGTGATTATTTTATGTGAGGCACAGCTACACAAGAATATTGCGCAGCTGTGTAGGATGACCATCGTCAGCCTAAGGAATGGGTATCAAGTGTTAAAACATATATAATAATAAGAAAAGGATTTTAAAAATAAACATAATAATAATAAAGTTCTGTGTTCCGCACAACTACTGATAAATCCTGCTGCAACCTCGGCAATAGTGTCCACAAACAACCGCTGTGAAGTTTCTCTGGCATGTCTGGGTACCCCGATTCATACAAGATGGACGCGGGGGATAGTCCTCTGCTGCCGATATATCACTACTAAACAGGCCCAGGTCGGCAATACTATAGCTGGAAGATGGTGCGGACATATCCATTGAAGGACTGGTGGTGGCCGAGATGATGACCGGTGATGTGCGAACTGGTGGCAGTGTGGCGATTACGGACATTACGGTTGTTGTTGACGTCGTGGTTGTTGTCCATGCTGCAGATGGACTGAGAGCTGTAAACTAAATGAGTGACTTCCGTAGTGTTGATGCTGACGCTGCTGCAGATGTGAATGTTGCACTGGTGGATAACTTTCGGATTTTCGTTGCCTTCAGTAGTTTACTGGCAGTCATCCCTGGCAACGGCACAGATTTCAGTGGAGTAGGCGATGCGTTTCTTTCCAGCATAGGGACAATCCAGTGTAGTTACCTTTTGAATTGCTGGATCCGTGGGAGTGCTGCTGAGCGAGTGTGATGCGGTGCTGCTCTGAGATGCGGTGATGATTGCTGTGGCTTCCATAAGGCGGATCTCCTCGTCGATTATTAGACTAGAAGGAGATATTGATCGGTCTGAAACATTCTGTAACCCCTGGTCGGCTACAGTCATCGGTGTTGATATAACCACAGAAAGTGGTCAGCCGACGGTGGAGTTGCTGTGGGTGCTGCCGGAGTGGAAACTGCAGGCGATGCTGGTACCATTACTGCAGGTGCTGCCGGTGCTGGTCGTGCTGGTGATTCTGTCGTGACGTTGGCTGATGCTACGTAATGACTTAGTGCATGTTGTGTCGCAGATGCTGTGGCTGTTGCTAGTCTGTAATGCAGAAAATCTGGTTGTCGCCGTTTCATATGCTTGGTCTTGGCCATCTTTCCCGTAAGAAGTATATTAAGTGGAAGTCTAGTTTCAAAACGAGTGGCTAGAACTTCAATGTTCTCACTTTGTTCACCATGCTGTAATGCTACTACTAACACATGATGTTTTTCCGTCAACGTGTGCATCACACCGTAACGGATAGCTGTATATAGGTATTTGCAGTCCCAACAGAATGCGTGTTGAAAAAGATGATCACGATTAATGTGTAGCACCAAGTCCAAATTGCAGGAAAACGCTCTTCATACTTTTCCTGGCCAAATGATATTAATAGTAGTAGTAAATAAATAATAAGAAAACAGCAGAATTTGGTTTGCCACACGAGAGTAGCCTAATGCTTGTTCTTACCTTGTGGCGAGTTTGACGGGAAGACGAAGTTTCAGTGTGCGATCTCCTCCTTTTATACTTTTTGGTGACGTCACAGGAGAGCGGATTACCACACCCGAAAGTTCTAGGGTGATTCGGCCACACACTATAAGGAAAGGTTGGATTTATTTTAAACTGGAGTCAGATGACATATTCCTCCTGTGCAAAGGAGGTAATTATAAATACAACAAGGAAAGAGTATCACTTTCGTCTCCACTCAAAGAAAAAACACGTCTCTGATCAACGTAAAAACTCGGAACTACTTATTTCCGTGGAAGCTCACCTTTTAATTAGCGTGAAGCGGGTTTTTTTGCAGATTGGATGCTTATACACGTGCCTGTTTTAATTTCAGGCTGGAGCACCCGCTGGGGAGTGTGAGAGCGCGATGACGTCAGCGTCAATTGCCCCGACTCACCCCTCTCGCCTCTTCCATCACACTGAGGTAGATGCGCGCTTTGGGCGGCTCTTGTGTTTAAAGCCGTGACCCAATTTGCTGGAAATAGAAGTGAAAGTCACGTGGTTTATTGTTGTGAAAGCATGTGGTTGACTGGAAACTTAGGCAATATTGACGTAATGGCGGAGTATTGATGACGCTGATTATTTGTTGTTGATGCGAAAGACGGAAACATATGTTTTAAAATCTGTTCCTCGAAACAGCATCCCTGTATGCTCGTGATCTTATACATGCGTCTGTGGTTTGTTTGTAACAGGTGTATTCCCGCCCGTGTTGATCTTGTGCGGGAATATGTAGGTAAGAGAATATTTGAAATTCTCCCTGATATTATACTGTCGAAGTTCTGATGCCGCTTCATCATATTGCCGCTTCATATGATGCCGCTTCATACAATGATCTGTATACACTGTAGAACGATGGTGTTCTTAATCAAAATTAGGATAATATAGCTGTCTATAACTATTGTTTGGTTTAAACAGCTCCACGTCTTGCGGAAATTAAGTATACTAATTCCGCCAAGCTGGACTGTGTTTTCTGGTGGGCGGACTGCCAAGCATCCTCCTCTGTGGGGAGGACTAGTCCCATCCCTACCCAGACCAAACCTAATTTATTATGATACAGCTCGGAAAATGCGTACCTCAGTTTACAATTACAATACCGTCGTATGGAAATTGTGAATACAGTCAACCTGAGTGTCTATGTTTCTGTCATGTTGATGATTTCCATTGATATGCGTGGCAGTTTATCTGCAGATGATTCTTGTGCTGTTGTGAAGTGTGACGTTTTAATACCTGAGTTCGGGGCGGGTAATTGAAGTGCGGTGTCAACTTTATCAGACATGATGTATTTCACTCTGTAATGGCCGAGCCCGTATGCAAGACAGGGTTACTTTAGAGTGTGGATGACGAAGAAGGGTGCTGTCGTAACTTGAATCAATCCATTATCGAATTCAACCTTTCAGTAGCAAAATCATACTCATGACGGACGACAGACTGCGGGCATCCTGCTCTCTTAATAATAATGATAGTTATTACGTGTGAATGATGTATAATATTTTAGCTATTTCCGTACGACGGTTCCAAGGGGGTGGGGAATGGGGGAATTCCCCGTAGCGCACATTGTAGATGGCTGCGTTGTTGCTCCTTTCCATATGATCAGTTTTCCATAAACCGGATAAGATGGTGATTGCAGAAAATGTTGCCTGGCATTGATGGCGGTAGTGTACTGTTGTAGGGAAGTCCGGGATGCTGTGTGGTGTTTGTGTACTGTGGATTGGGCATATCCAGGTTTCCATGCTGGTGAATGCCGAGTCTGTTGCGGTTGCGGAAAAGTCAGGATCGCGGAAAGTGATGCACTTCCCGCATCTGTGCGAGAGGAAATGTTGCAAAAAAAATATGTCTCTAACTTTTTCGATTTTAAAACATTAGGTGATAGCTATTCTTGGTTGTCGCTGATGTTGAATGTCTCTGTTATATTTTCATTATAACCGAATGTGTATGTGATGTTCTCACAATGGTGACTGTTCCAGGGGGGGGGGGGGTGATGTTGCTTGGTCGGCCGTGTGTGGTTAGGGTTGCCCGTTGGAATGGAGAATTGGTCATCTCCCATTACGCAATGGTTGGTACTCTGTCATAGTTTTTAAGTACTGGGAAAATTCGAGCCGAGAGTCTGCTGAACAGGCTGCTTCCCTGCCCACTGCCTTCGGGGGGGGGGGGGGGGATGTTGGGGGGATGGTGGGGGCTTGGTTGCTGGAGATGGGGCGGTGGTGGTGCGTTCGGATGGGGAGCATCGTGGGCGGGGAGTGGTCGCGCGATTTGAGGGCATGAACGTGTACAGCGAGTTGTGCGGTTCTGCTGTTCTTCAAAACGATCCAAGGCTTCATCAGGCCTCTTCACTTCCATGTTATTCACTACATGTTACACTCCACAAGAATCATGGCCCGGGGTGGCCTCAGCTTCCTCCTTGTGTTAGCTCTATAATGGGGTTATAGCATGAAGTGGGTGGGAGTGGGAAGAGGTCGGCGGAACAACTTTTCTGTCCTTCCCCTTGGACAACACAAATGAGAAAGTCTTCAGATACGACTTCCCAGATCTAGTAGATCCGCACTGAGGAGGGAGAGGGTGAGTACGTATCTCGTCATCATCCTCAGCATTAGTCGATCATTCACCAGACTCCTGTCTTGGTAGGAGAGACGTCGAACTGGCACCACGGTGCTCTGGACTAATGTTGGGAATACTTGTTTCCGCAGAGACATTTGTCTGGGTACCGGTGTCACGTGGAACACCCAGCCCGAGCGCTGTCACTGGGTCATCGCCGAGACAAGTTTTAAGTTGATTGAAGTGGATGACTGACTCAACGTTACAATTGTCATAGGCCTGTGAACGTTTAAACGGTTGTTTAAAATTTAATTTTCTGCCAATTTCATATAAGACGCGATGCTTAACCATGTAACACTCATTTCAGCGGACCAAGAGAAGCTAATTTTTTTTAATATACCACTGGAATCACTGGCTCGATAACCGAGCCAGTCATTCCAGTGGTAAAATTTCAAAAAATGTTTTCTTAAACAAACTCGACGGTTAAAAAGAAACGTCTTTCACAGTCCCATTTGTGTGTCTAACTTATTCCGTCGCTATGCTGACGAAGGGGCGAATATCGAAAATCACAGTTTTGAGAAAATCGCATTCAGGTTTTTCTGTATTTACCACCACAAATAATGCTACTCTTAAAGACATGTATTACTCAAAGTGGCATACTAATAGAAAGCGCTTGGTCCCCTCTACGGAATACATATTACCATTATGTGTTTACCTAATTAATAAGGCAGTAATTAACTAAAATACATATTCGCCTCTTCGTGAAACGTTATTTTATGCTGGTGAGATTGGCATATTCGCCCAATATTCGCCTGTTCGTTATGTACAATTCTTTGCATTTACTACATTTTCGCCTCTTCAGTTTCTCATTCCAACAGTACTTAGCGATATTAATACTTCATGTTCGCCAGTTCGTGAAACACATGTTGACGTGTCAAGGCAATATTCGCCCTCACCACCAGTGATTTGTCGCTTAACCAGCGTGTTGGCTATTACACAGCGTACTGTAATGTTTACTTAATTTCACCAGTAAACGACAGGCGGTGTTAACTCTAAATTTACAAAATGTAATATTCGCCCCTTCGTCAGCACAGCGACGATTTAATTCTAAATGCAGGGTTCGATACTAGCCGCAGCAAGCGCCAGTTTCTCAAATTTTCTCATTTTGAATGATCAATTTGAGACTAAGTGGGAATATTTCCAACTGGATTGACAGACTCAGTAACCACGCCAGACAAGCCAGTTGTTAATTTTCAAAAAATGTATTATTTCTTTGGTCCGCCAATGGGCATTAAAGACAACGCATTAAATAAAGGTTTTTTTATTCTATGTGGGAGCACGATAAGACGTGTCTTGCGACCCTGTCGCCCACTTATATACAAATATGATTAGTGTACAAATCAATAAATCAAGAGGCGGAATAAAAATAAAAACAACAGTTATAACAGTAATAACATGAAGAAGAAGAAGAAGAAGAAGAAGAAGAAGAAGAAGAAGAAGAAGAAGAAGAAGAAGAAGAAGAAAGGAAGAGTAGTAGTGTCGGGATTAAAATGATACCACCTCCCTCAACTGGCCGCTGTTCGGCGATCCGTGGCCCCCACCGCCCTCTCAGTCCCTGGGGCATAGATTGGTGAGACATGTGGTTGGTGTATGCCTCTAGATGGAGGCCCAGGGTTGTTGAGACAGGTGGTTGGTATGCCTCTAGATGGAGGCCCCAGGGATTGAGAGGGCGGTGGGGGACACGGATCGCTGAACGGCTGCTAGTTGACGGAGGTTGTATCATTTTAATCCCGACACTACTACTAGGCAAATGATACCACCGCCCTCTCAATCCCTGAGGCATAGGTTGCGGGGGCCAGGTGCGGGGGCCACCACGTGCCCAGACAGGCAACCACAGGGATATACACCACCCACAGGTACTGATCGCCACACATAATAGGGTCTGAACACCCATTTAGAGACAGGCATCCACAGGGATATACACCACCCACAGGTACTGATCGCCACACATAATAGGGTCTGAACACCCATTTAGAGACAGGCATCCACAGGGATATACACCACCCACAGGTACTGATCGCCAGCACCACACATAATAGGCCTGAACGCCCAGACAGGGGATATACACCACCCACAGGTACTGATCGCCACACATAATATGGTCTGAACGCCAATTTAGAGACAGGCATCCACAGGGATATACAACACCCACAGGTACTGATCACCACACATAATAGGGTCTGAACACCCATTTAGAGACAGGCATCCACAGGGATATACACCACCAACAGGTACTGATCGCCAGTACCACACATAATTGGTCTGAACGCCCAGATAGGGGATATACACCAACCACAGGTACTGATCGCCACACATAATAGGGTCTGAACGCCCATTTAGAGACAGGCATCCAGAGGGATATACACCATGAGTAATGTTGCACAGATTCGCGCTATTGCAAAGCAATTCGGCCTTAGAGGCTACTCTAAGGCCAAGAAAGCCGACCTGCTCCAGATGATCGACCAGGTCCGTGCCGAGGAGTGGTAGAAGCGACTCTCCCGAGCAATGAATACGGAAAGGTTTCGAGTGCTTACCAAGGATCCTTGGAATCCCCACAAGAAAGCGCAGTGGATACGTGAGCATCGTCAGTTGGTCGAGGAGGTGACTGCTAGTTTGCGAGCCAAGACTGTAGCGAGGCGGAGGAGGCCCATCCACTGGAGCGCTTAACTCTCAAATGCAGGATCGTTAAGCAATGCTGAGGTCTGAGCCCAGCCCGGAGCATAAGGGGGCCGAGGTCTGAACTCTTAGCCCAGAGCATAAGGCGAGAAGGCGAACACATTCTCGACCAGCGTCTCGGCGAAAGGGAGACAGAGAATAGAGGATACCGGTCAGAATGCTGGGCATTCGTCAGAGGTCTAGAAGGAGACATCACAGGCCGGATCATGCAAAAGATCCAGCAGACTGTCAAGAATGCCTTCTACCTCCACTACACCCAAACATATCGCATCCGTCAAATCGAAGACGGTAGGGTGATGCTCTTCCACAAGAATGCTCCAGGGAGCCCGTGGCTGAACATGATAGGAGCAGCTCATGACTGGGTGGCAGCAAGAGAGCAAGCCCGCCTCGACACAGACAATATCAATCGACCCAACACCAAGTGGGCTTTCGTTCGATCAATCAACATTGAGGTCAGGGTTGTCATCGACCGCCAACCTCTGCTTGGGACAGGCCTTCTCCCAGACTGGCTACACGAGAAGAAGAGTATGACTTCCCTCGACACCTACAGGGACAACATGTGTCTCTGGCGATGTCTAGCAGTCCACCGAGGAGCGAGAGCTGATAGAAGTACAGCTCATGTACGAGAGCTTGCCACACAGTTCTACGGCAAGGCAGTACCTGATGTCCGCAAGACCTCAATGGATCAGCTGGACAAGGTAGAGGTCTTCGCCAAGATCTGGATTCGCGTGTGTGAACCAACCGAAGAGGGCACCTGGCACTTGATCAGGCAAGCAGCTCACTACCATGACACAATGACCATCGGAGTGTGGGACTACCACGCCTTCTACATCAAGAACATCTCCAAGCTGGCACATACACTAGTCTGCAGTCACTGTCAGCAGAGGTTTACACAGTCATGCCATCTTCAACGCCACGCTGATCACTGTACAGGCGGCAAAGCAAAAATCATGTGTCCTGGTGGGGAGGTTGAGGCGCCACAGTCTGCGTATGAGAAAGCCTTCTATCCGCCCCGACCATCCAGTTCAGCAGCTACTCGTTGGATCGAGTATGAGTCGAGAAACAGAGGCGTACACATACACCATGTAAGGTGTGGGCACGGTGGTGAGCGTTGGATCCAGGACGCTCCCGTAGATGGTTATGATCCGACCACCAACACCGTTTACCAGTTCCATGGCTGTCACTGGCATGGGTGTCCACAACACCAGCGAGGTGAGGATGCCGAACAAAGATACTGCAAGACAGTCCTGAGGGAGGAGAAGCTGAGAGCCTCTGGATGCACGCTTGTGGTACTGTGGGAGTGCTGTATAAAATGCTGCCCAAGCATCCCTAAACGAGTTTGGACTGTCCCATACCCACACTTCATAGTTTACGACTTCGAAGCACTCCTCGATGGTATCAAGACTCATCCTATGGAGACTCTCACGTTCGAGAGTACTCACATACCTATCTCTGTGTCAGTTGGCTTCTCCTTATAAGGCGCCATGAGTGAGCCCACTGCAATTCTGACTCCAAAGAACTGATCAGAGAGTTCATGCTGGAGATCCAATGGCGAGCATATCTAATCCTGACAAAGGTTAGGGCACAGTACATACCGACATACCTGGACAAGCTACCAAAGCAACAGCAGCGACTGATCAACGAGTGGTGTGACCAAGTGCCTGCACTGGGGTTCAACTCTGGGTGGTATGACCTGAACCTCATCAAGAAGTACTTTGTCGATGAGCTGACTGACAGTACAGGTACAGTGAAAGTCGCCAAGAAGGCTAGTCAGACCATGTTCCTCATAACACCTGAGCTACGGTTTCTCGATGTGCTGAACTACCTTGGCCCAGGAGTCTCGTACAAGGTATGGATCAAAGCTTATGGGTGTATACAGCATGAAGAGCCGGCTGCCGTATGAATGGTTTGACACACATGAGAAGCTCAACTATCCAGGGCTTCCTGACTACTCAGCATGGACATCTAAGCTCAAGGGTGGCTACCTCTTGACGCGAACAGAGTGGAAACAGTGTAATCAGACATTCAGTGAGCATGGAATGCGGACATTCGCCGACTGGCTGCGATAGTACAACAACCTGGACGTCAGTCCATTCAGCGAAGCCCTAGAGTGGATGCGGGAGTTCTACACAGAATGAGAAATAGACATCCTCAAAGACGCGGTGTCTCTCCCAGGTGTGTTACTGCAGTACCTCCTACTTGGAACCACTCAGCACGTGCCGGATGTTAGCCTCTAATCACAGGATATGGAAGCCTACGAGATGCTGAAGGGTGCTGTTGTTGGCGGTCCCAGCATTGTGTTCACCAGATACCACAAGGCCGGTGTGACTCGAATCCGCCAGAGTGAGCGTGTCTGCCAACGTCTACTCGGCTATGACGCAAATGCTCTGTACCTTTCAATGATGGAGAAAGAGATGCCATGTGGTAAGGAGAAAGTGCGCCATTGGTCCGGTGCCAGTGGGGTAGCTAGCTTTAAGGAGGCTCTCCTAGCAGACAGCTGGTTTGGGTTTGGTGAGGGGCATATAGAAGTCCCCAAGGCTCTGTGGGAAAAGTTAGAGGAAATGCCTCCTCTCTTCTATAACCGCGAGATCCCGGTAGAGGCAATCTCGTCTGAGATGCTGGCATATCTAGGGCGAACAGGGAGGAAGCGGCCCACCACCCAGAAGCTGGTCGGTGCCCTCTCTGGCAAGAAGCGGTTGCTGTACACCCCGACCCTCAAGTGGTATATAACCCATGGCCTGGAGATCACTGCTGTATACCGCACCATAGACTATGAGGCCAAGCGCCCATTCGAGTGGTTCATGGAGAATGTTACGGAGGCCCGCCACTCGGGAGATGTAGTTAAGAGCAAAGCTCTCTTGGCACATCTCTTCAAACCCCTCGGCAACGGTGCCTACGGGAAGCTCATCGAGGCCCTAGAACGCCATAGCAACACCAGCTTTACGAAGGATGAACGTGTGGTAGACAAGGCCCTGTGTAGTGCATGGTTCGAAGATCTCGAGGAGATTGGTGAGTCATACGAGCTCCAGAGTCGCAAGCCAAGAATCACTATTCGAAGGCCCTTCCAGGTGAAGATAGCCGTTTATGAGCTCGTGAAGCTGCTAATACTGGATTTCTACGACGACTTCCTCGATCACTACGTAGCTCGTGACAGCTTTGAGTACCTGCAGATGGACACAGATTCCGCGTATATCGCTATAGCAGGCTCCAACCTCGACGACCTCATTCGCCCTGAGATGCGAGCAGAGTACCAGCTCATAAGCAGGACTGGCTAGCTTGGGACAAATGGTCTGGACGGACTCCAGGACTGTTCAGGCTCAGGTTCGAAGGCCCTCGTGGTATCGCTCTCTGCTCCAAATGCTACAACGTGGGGAGCACAGCTGCAAGTAAGTGCTCGGCTAAGGGAATGTCAAAGTGGCAGAATGCGGTCGCTTGGCAGAGGTTCTACAGCGCCCTACATGGCGGGATGGACAGAGCTAAAAACTGAGGCCTACGCATGCCCAACCACGGTATGGTGACGTATGCGCAGGAAAAACTCAGACTCTCCGCTTACTATGATAAGCGCCATGTGCTGCCAGATGGTGTCAATACCGAGCCCATCGAGCGACATATCCCTCATGAATAGACAGCAGCGGGCTTGAGCACTCTGGATGGTGGCAGCTGTGTATCTGTAGGGACTAGCCGAAGCTCCTCTCGCACAAACGGTCGCCTGGGACTGCTAGCCAGGTAGTACAATGTAGGCTGCCCATCCGCCTCCACATACCTGTTATGTTGCATGCCGTCACCCCCTTCCAGCTCACCAGGCTCATACAGGTACCGAACTAGAGCATCAGGTGGTAGGCACTCCTCTCCCTTGTTCGCTCATGCAGATGGTGGGGCAACAGAGGATCGTTGGATAGCCTCTACTGGCTTCTTACCAGTTAACCGAGTAACCTCAGTATTGGATCTCTACCACCATGGGCAAACCTTTCACCCACACCCTGGAGCGATCACCAGGACACGCCATCTCCTGAGCATACTGATGTGGGAACAGTCTTTCTGCCAGAGTCCGGTTCCAGTGCTTGGCGATTGCCTGGGCACGGTGGTGACCAACTTCACCTCGTCTTATCGCCACACCGTGTTTCCACATGAGGGCTGCTGTCTCACCCCTGAACTCCTTACCCTCATCCACCTGTAACAATTCTGGCCACTGGAGGGCTTTTCTGGATCATGATAGACACCTGCCCTGCGGACTTATCTGTAAGTGGTACAGCAGCCTTGTACCTACTGGCGACATCGACGATGGTGAGGGCGTACTTGTAGGTCTTACATGTTCCCGAACGGCAGACTCTGTCATGTGGAAGGAATAGAACATCTGCCTGGTGAACTCTGTTCGGAACAGGTTCATCAAAATGTGCATGCCTGATGTGCTGTGGACGGGGTCTGTATATCCGCTACATCGCCTGGCAGCTGAGCCACAGGCTAACCGCCTCCAATGTGAACTTGTGGCCCTTGCGACGGGCGAACTCGAGTAACTGGTGAGGCTCACGATAATATCCACCAGGCTGGTAGTAGAGCTCCTCAAGAGAGGCGGTACTCCCGGATTTCATCACTGACGTCGACTCCTGTTAGATTATGTATGGCCTGGGCAAACGCCAGACAGGCGAATAGACGACCATCGTTCTCCGACCATCGATGAACACCTCTTCGAATACCTGTGAACACTGCTGTCTAATCTCTGCAGCGCTGGTGCCGTCACTGAAGGGTAGCTTATCGACCAAGGCTTGCCAGTTAAGGGACTTGACCAGGTCGTACAGAGACGTCATCCTTATATAGTACAGCTTAAATGTTCGGCGCACCAGATGGCCATGAGTACTATGGCAACGTACGGTAGCCAAGGGCCTGCGACTCCGAAGAACGTACCTACTCCTGAGGCGATGGCTGGTATTGCTTCAGAAATCTTCTCCACCACATGGAGAGCATTGTTGGCGATCTTACAGACCGTCTCGTCAGCCTTTGTTGTGAACAGAGAGATCAGAGCCCCAACTGCTGCCAGCAGCCTGATAGAAACCTTTATGTAAGTGTGATAGATTCCTTTCGCTCTGTGTACTAGCTTGCGGGATTCAGGCGTGGTCTCCACATCATACTCACACACGGTCTCCGCTACATCGTAGTCGTCTGCATCCTCCGCATCATAGTCCTCCTCATAGTCCTTGTCATCTATATCCTCGACTGGATCAGCCTCTGGTTCATACATGGTCCCCACTGCAGCTATATAGTAGCTTTAAACTGTAGTCTATAGAATGGCATCCGCAATCTTGAATGCGGGCGTGTTTGCCTTAGCGAACTGGGGACTCAGCTTCGCCGACAAGAAGTCAGTAGATGTCGAGCGTGAGCGTCATAATCAGGCAATGGAGAAGCTGTCTAAGGAGAAGTTTGAGTACAGCAAAGCCCCCGAGCATATGCGCCAGAGGGAGGCACGCCGACGCCAACTCTGAGCTCAGGCCAACCAGAGCCTCAAAGAGGCAGATGAGAGTCTCGATGAGTGCTACGAGGCTGTATCTGACCCAACGCTCTACTATGAAGCATCGATAGGTCAGAAGACAGCAGAGCCTATAGTAGTAGTGGCAGCTGCAGTGGGGACCACGGCAGGTGTCGTGCTCTATGCACGCTCAAGCTGAATACCTGATGTGTTCGACACACATACCTTAGCATAGCCAAAGTAAAGTACCATCACACCTAATGAGCGAGTCCCAGCTATGAGGTGTCCGATGTTGAAGCTGAGCCAGTTGCCCTGATTAGGTGGGATGTCCCTGCCCGATGTGGTGACGGCCCTCGAGTGCCGACTCGAGGTCGTCGCTTCCACTGGTTAGGCGCAGAAGTGCATATGACTTAGTTTTCTGTCTGTAGAGTTGGCAATCAGCCAGCTCGCGTACCTCACCAAGAACATTGGTCCCAGCAACCACAAGCTTGAAGTCGTCTAGCTTATCCACCTGCTGGATGGCTCCTCCCTTCTGAACCAGGACCACAACAGCGACACAGTCCGATGCACCACGATGCAATGTCAGCTCTACCCATTGGTTAGCTGTGGCTTTGACCTGCTGGTGTTCTCACTCCACAGGCACGATCCGCTCTTTGGAACCTGTTTGCTTCGGTTTCTGGTCATTCTCGCGATTCCAGACATGAAGTCTTGGAGCATTCGTCATCGCATCTACGAGCTGCTCAGTGTACACCCGGAGGAACAGCCTATCCTGCATGGCAGCCGGATTCACGTGTGTGTTCTCGAGGAGAGTTAAGAGTGGAACTGCCACAGGCTTCTCGACACCTGCCCATAGTTCGAATTCCGTGAACCCCTCATTGCACCCCACAGTGTAGTAGCCCTTTCCTTCCACATAGAAGGTTGGGCCATGAGCCAGCGGACCTAGAACTCGGTACTCATCGTTCACATAGGTGGTGTCCACGGTGCTGTTGCTCTGCACGATCTCCCACCTGTTTAGAACCTGCGGGAGCTCTACCGTCTGTTCTATTGTGCTTTGAAGCTTGAACTTGAGTGTCATGCTCTTGATCTCGTGGATCTCTGCCGAGATTGCAAAGTCAATGTACTTCCCAGCAGCGGACAACAGGTTCTCATTGTTTATACTGGGTCGAATGACCGTCAGGCAGTCCTTCCGAGGATCAGTGCGGTGCGATATCATGCGTTCAATGACCCCATCTGGATGTTGCACATACTGCAGCATGTTTAATGTCTGGGTATATAGAGGTTTTAAACGGCTGCCATGTTTGGTAAAGTTCTCCAGCAGATTGTCTATAGGCAGCAGGACAAGTCGGCACAACAGTCAGCACGACAGTCAGCATGACAGCCGCGGCATGCACTGTCCCATTGTGACAGGGTCCGAGGACTGCTTCGTGACATCAACATTATCCACGAGCGAGCCAAGGTCACACCTCCGTCTGATGCGGAGATACTGGCTCCCATAGAGGAAGGAGCGCCAGCTCATAGTACAAAAGAACTCCTAACTCGGATACTCTACCGGAAGTTTGACAGCACCCAGGGCAGGACACTCGACCTACCTCCTGTGGCCAAAACCAACAGTCCTGTTATTCTAGCTCTCCAAAGGGCGAGGGTCGACCCCAAAGATTTACTAACGGTCGGGAAGTGGGCTGCCGTATTTAGCCTCCATAGCCAGGAAGAGCGAGATATGCTCAATAGCCTCCAGTATGGAGTAAATAACTACTTCAGGGAGGAGGTCAGTGCCGCTGTAGTGGAGCGCCATGACACCGGTCATGCAGAACGTACTCAAGAGGGGTTCACACTTGGCTGCAAGGAGGTTGTTGAGCACATCTTCAACGAAAGAGGTCGCAGGAGATTGGCCAGTAATCTGCCGGCATTTCTGAAATTCCCAGATAACTACCAGGACTACCTCATCAAATCCACTCGCAAATCAGATGCGCGTGGATCTTCCGTGAGAAGTTCCATAAGAAGAGAGTCCTAGACACGGTCCTTCAGTGGGTAGAGGTTCGGCGACAGTACGGACTTGACAAAACTGCCGAAGTAGCAGCGGAGACCGCTGACGAAGGTCCTCAAGCAGCGGAGACTGCGGACGAAGTAGCAGAGACCACGGACGAAGTAGCAGAGACCGTGCAGCCTTCTGATGAATGAAAAAAAGTTGCAGTCTCCACTCAGTCTGTCAGCGATGACGCGTAGAGCAGGCTAGTTTCCTGGCTGGATTCAGCTTGTAGGTCAAGCTCTGCACCTTTTCCAGAGATGGCGTGAAGTGTGACAGCTCACCTGTCTCCTTGTTGCTGAAGATGAAGTGGTACAGCTCAGCTGCCCTCTGTACACCTGCAATAAAGCCCCCTTTGGTCTCCTTGAGGGTTAGGCTGTCGTGTATGGTCTCGAGCAGGGCACGTCCACACTTGGAGATGAAGTATAGCAACCAGGCATTGTGGCGGATGTCCAGTGAGATCTGGCGGGTGTACTTCTGAAAGAGGATAAAGACAGTTATCTTTGTGTGCTGGATGTGCCTGGTGATGTTGCTGAGGTAGGTGACTGTCTTCTGGTCCATTGCAGGGTCATCAATAACTAGAACAAGTGGCTCTGTCAGTCAGGCTGCCAGCAGCTTCTCCATCAGTGCTTGCAGGTGCTGCGTCTTGGTGATTAGGCCATTGTACCATTGATCATTACTGTCAACCGCCTCAGCGGCGGAGTCAGACACCAGAAGGATGTATTGACAGTGTAGATGTTCAGCCAGGAGAGCCCGCAGCAAGATGTTTTCCAGTGTCCTGACGGGGCAATGATCAGCACCACCTGGCCAGCATCGGCCGGCCCACTGTCGAATGGTACAGACATGCGTGGGAGGATGGTTAGCACTTGGTCGGTGGTAGCCTCATATATATCTGGGAGACTAAACGGCAGTACTTCCTGCACCAGCTCTTTTGCCTGCAGAGCGGGGAATCCTGCACCTCCAGCGGATACGAAGGATGCGATGGAGGCGTCAGGCATGAAATCCCAGCAGCAGTTGAGAAGATAACACAGAGGGCCTGTGTCAGCACCCACAGTGTCTAGTACATCCAGTATCTGTATGATACATGCACGGGAAGCCATGACTATCCTGTGGTCTTAAACGGCAAACCAAAGAACCCTGACTTCTTCACCTCTGGTAGCCGGAGGCTGGCGGTAGCACCTGCACCTGTTTGGCCGTCGACAGTGATATGGCTCAAGCCGAGGGTGCCTATCTTGAGATCTCTCGATCCTGTCGGAATGAGCTCCATGGTTTCAGGAGATCCTTAACCAGGTCCTGTGCAAAGGACTCAGCCATAACCTTGATGGCTCCAGCCTCATCGACTCCGAGCATACCGAGCATCGTCGCCCTCTCCTTGATGCCCATCCCCTTGTATACAGTCTTGGCCTTGTTAATGGCCGATTGTCCTACCATATCCGTGTTCCTGATGAGATCTCGGGCTGGGATGGTACCTCGGATCTCTCGCGGGTCTCCCTTCTCATCGAAGTCTAGGAAGGAGATAGGGGCAACAGTGTCCTCTGAACCGAGGTGTGACTTGCCCAAGTGAGCAAGATCGCCTAGCTCTTTGCTTTCTAGGTCTGTGAGTGACAGAGTCATAGTGCTATATACAGATGGCTTAAACTTACTAGTCATACCCCAGTGAAATAGTTGGGCATAGGAGGTCCATACAGTCTGCCAAGGGAATAGGTAGCAGTGGTCAGGGTACTGGCCCTCTCTGCAGGGCATGCCTTGTGGGTGGTCCACCATTCCCAGGCATTGGCGATCCTCAGTCCGCACGCTCGACTATGGGGTACACACCACCCTCTGGCACGGCATGCCTCATATGCCGCAGGGGTCTCATTATCTATCCATCACTATTCAGAGTTGTTAAACGTAGGAGACGATGATCTCAGCCATTACACTCGTTGCTAGCCCTAGAATATTGGCCTCCGTTAGTGTAACACGTTCACTCATGATCTTGGCAGCAACAGTGTAGGTGGAACCACTGAGGGCGATTTTTGGGATGGGGTGAGTTATTCCGAGACAGTGCCGGGTTACCCCACTCACCACTGTAGCGAGGACAGTCATAGTGGTGGCAGGAAGAACCTCATTTCCTCCTGTCATCTTCACCATGGCAAGATTCACCACCACGTTACTGGCGACATGGACTGCCAGAGGTTTTGCTTTGGTCAGTAACTTCTGTGTCTTGGTTCGCAGCAGGTTCTCCACCTTCTGAAGACTTGCCTGGCTCTCGGGCAGTTGCTTCACGATCTGTACCATTGACATCATTGTTTAAGCACTGAGTATCAATGCGGTTAAATGTCTGTGTCCCCTGTCGAGAGAGCTAATAAGATCTTCCCAATCTGTGTCTGCCAGGTGGCTGGGTTGGTACTCAGGAATATTCATCTCTCCATTGAGACATCTTAAACATGTCCGTGCTCATGCTATGCGAGAAGTACTATGATGTCTTCCGGAGGAAGTTGAAGGACTACAAGAAGAAGACACCAGATGAGCTCGCTCAGCTCTCTGGTGCTGAGCTGACAGAGGAGCTGACAGCTGTGAAGCTCTATCTAGGATTTGGCAAGAGACAGATCTGCTTCCTCAAATACCTTTTCATGGGCGGGAGTATCACCGAGCAGAGCCTGTGAGCTAAAGGTTTCTACAAGGATCGGGAGTATCTGCCAGATGTATTCCAGCAGTTGCAGACCGCCATGGCCTCACCGGACTCAGAGCTGAACAAGGCTCTGCGATACTACAAGCTGGAAAAAGGATGTGCTGCAGAACCCTCCAGCCCTTGGATGTGCATGTTGGCAGTGGGTATCGGGGCTGTAGCGCATGCCAAGCTGGTTCAGTGTCTTCTGCAACCCCTGCTGGAACTTAGCAATAAGACTACTGGGGTCTGCCATGAAGATCATATCCTCAACGAGACTGATGAACATGGCCTGGACCTCTGCTCCGCTGACACCATTTATGGAATGCCGCAGCTAGGTATGTGCCGTAAGGAGGCAGTAACACAGTGCTTCCAGGGACTGGTTGGTCCGAACGATCCCTGCTGGTGTGAGGCCTGAGGTGGTGTGTGGGACAAAGTACTTCCACACATCTGGATAGTCCTGCCACAAGC
Source organism: Chaetoderma sp. LZ-2023a (assembly GCA_034401795.1). Classification (NCBI taxonomy): domain Eukaryota; kingdom Metazoa; phylum Mollusca; class Caudofoveata; order Chaetodermatida; family Chaetodermatidae; genus Chaetoderma; species Chaetoderma sp. LZ-2023a. Next base: position 88,669,330 of record CM067373.1, on the reverse strand, counting down.
CAGTGATGTGCATATTTTGCACCAGCGCCCCAGGGTCGGAGTCTGGATCGAATGAGAATGTCGCTGTTTTCCGACAGCCTACTCGTCCGGGGGGGGGGGGGGGGTCGATAGGGGAATCCTGAGTAGTCACGTCTCAGGTTACCGTACATAACCCCTAGACAGCTGTTGTCACCGCAATGGCACCGATAGTCTAGGTGAGCGCTGAACTCTCTCTTTAGTCTACTGGCCGCTGAGACGCTATGACGGTTGAGCTGTGGGTCAAATGTGTGTGTATCAGGGAGGCTTGTACCCAGCTCATGGAGGATTCGTCACACCGTGAAGTACACGTGGAATCTGAGACAGCTGGCGATGAGCACAGCTTCAGGAGTACCAGAATAGGAGTGAAGCAGGGTGGAACTTGCTCCACATCCTGCCATGGCACACCACACTGCAAAGTTCAGCTGCTGATTCCAGTATGAGAGGCTTGGAGCAGCCATCCAAGTATGAGCTTGCTTCGCATCCTTGATGGTGATGGGGCGGTTGGTCAGTGGTCGTGGGTTGACGGAGAAGTTAATTCGGGACCGTCCATCAACTGTGATTGAGAACGTTGTTAGCTCTGGTATATCATCCAGTAGACCTCTCAGGCCAGTCAATGGTGTACCCGGGAGGGGCGGTTGGCTCCGGATGACTGTCGTGAGGTTCAGTGCGAAGGTGATCTATACTGGTGTTCTTAAAGCTACCATACAGACAGTACACTATTTGTAGTCGTCTCGGCTCCAGAGACCAGCGAGGCGACCTCGCCGTAACATCTCGTTTTTTAACTCCTCCATATCAACCCGCCCGCAGGAGCCTTTGAGGTATTGCTGTCGCACTTTAGGTTTCTGTGTGCAGTACAGGAATTGGACCTTCAATATATGGTGGTACTCTTCATCGGTGACCTGGACATCCTCGAGAGCTTTGCTGACTGACTCGTCGATAGTCCGTAGCATACTCTGTGCCAGTGCCACGTACTTAGCATGCTTCTCCAGCCTCCTTGTGATCTGCCGCTGCCCCACCCCCATGCCCGTGGCCAAGACAGAGGTGGCTAGTGTCATGCCACCCAGCGGGATGGCGACGATGGCCCCCACCCCTGTAGCGAGAGTGGCCACAGCTGCCACCCCAGCACTGGCTCCAATCACACCCGCAGCAGTGGCTGTACGCATGAGGACGTTGTAAGCTGTCTTATATCGCCTAACCATTCTGCTGTACTTTTCTGCCTCATGGCCGAGATTCTGTCTGATGGTATCTATCTGCTGAAGTCGCCAGCCATGGTTGGTACCGCCCTCGTCAGCCGTCAGGGAAGGGTATAGTTCTGGTTGCTTCGCCACTCTGATTTGCCATAGTATACCTGGAGATTAAACCTGCATCACCTGCATAATCTGCTCATGAGTCATAGAAGGGTGCATTTTGGAGAGCCTGACAAACCATGCCAACTTGCTGGTGTCGAGACAGACGTCTCCTAGACAGAGGTCATCCAGCACTATGTCGAGTGCCAGTAGCTTTCTGAGACGTGCCATGTGGAACTTCACCTTATGACCAAGATAGTAGGTCCGCCGCTGGATGGCTTTCTTGGTCTTATACTTCTGCACCATCTCCTCTTCCCACTGTATGGCATCTGACTCATCCTCGTCCGTGGTCCCCACTGCATCGCCCACGGTCTCTGCTACATCTGGCTCATCCTCATCCACAGTCTCCGCTGCATGATCCGTGGTCTCTGCTACATCTGGCTCATCCTCATCCACAGTCTCCGCTGCATGATCCGTGGTCTCCGCTACATATGGCTCATCCTCATCCACGGTCTCCGCAACATCTGGCTCATCATCGTATGTGAAGACATCATCCCGCTTACTCTCCTCCAGGAGGGCCTGCCAGTATCGGGAACCTTCACTGTTCCTTCGCCTCCTTGCAATGCTCGCGTTCTGATGATACCAGCTCTCCCGCTGTAGTCGCTCTCCTTCTTGTTGACAGATCTGTTGCTGTGCGAGCATCTGTGCAGGGGTCATGAAGGGGCAACCCTGTAGCGGGCTCTTCATCATCTCAGCAAAGGTCAGATATTCCTGGTGTGATATCATGTCATGTCAATGAGTAATAAGAGGGTAAACTCTAAATGGGCGTCCGATACTCCATCTGTGCTGGCATATATGTTAATGGAGGGGCTGTCAAACAGGTGATTTACAGGTGTGAACAGGCTAAGACTGATAGCTATCCATAGGTTGCTGTTGGCACCTGGGAGATACTCTATCACGTCCCGGCCGACTTCTACCAGTGAGCTGCTGTGTGCACTGCCCAGAGGTTGATGTAGCACATCAGCGTGTATGTATGTTGTGTCCCGCTGGGGCACCTCGAAGAGGATCCATTCTACATGGTACTGTACCACCCGTCTCCCCTCTAGAGAGGGTGAGATTACGTTCTCACCACCGGAGAGCAGCAGTCGGACAATCGGCATGGTTATATCTCCTGTTTAAACACCTCCTATATTTGCTCACTCAACTGGTCTTGCTGACCTGGCGGATGTGTACGCAGTTGATGCTGTCAAGGTAGAAGAGAGCGATGGCAAGTCATTCGCCATACAGTATGAAGCAAACTCAAAGGCATTCTCCCTCCCCTCCATTGGTGGTGATGGGGTGGAGCTGCTCACAGACCTCAAGGATGTGTCGAAGGAGCGCCTGGGTCGCAACATAGATGGCCACAAGATCGTGTTTCGGTACGATTTCCCGAAGAGGAAGTACATCCTCGAGCCGTTGATTGAGCTCTCGGATACAGAGGTAGCAGACATCAACACCCTAAATAACGACCTCAGCTTTCATCTGGTCAAACCCTATTCGAGCGGTGCCCTGCCGATGGCCCATGATGTCCTGCTATTGACCCTGGCAAAAAACCTGCAGTTCATATTTGAGAAGAATGAAGTGTGGTACCGTGCTGGACCTGGGGGTGACTGGCAAACATGGTTGCCCCTATATAGGCCTCCTGCAGTCATTGACATAGAGATTACTCCCCTCTCCACTGTTGTGAAAAAGGATGGGACAGTTCGAAAGCTCTACAATCGGGGATCATCCTTCCTCACCTACATAAGTGAAGGGGTCTCCTTGACGAGGGTGGGTCACCGGATCAGGGTTACAGGTGGAAAGCTCCTGCTGTGTCGTCCATTCGATGGACCAGAAGAATCTGTTAGCCTCCAGGAGGGCACCCTACGGGTAGATGGTGTGTCACATGTCTCCAAAGTGAAGGGTCCTGTTAAACTGCTTCAGCGGGTCAGACTCACTAGCCCGCAAACGACTCATATAGTCTTAGAGCTACGTTTCTTAGCCGGCAGCAGAGTGAAGCAGCTAGCCCCTGCCGCTGAGGGGATGAAGATCACTATCGATCCGGATGGAACTAGGCTCGATCTGGCACATATATTTCTCGAGGGGTTCACTCTGTTCAGTTTAACTCTTCATATATAGCCATGATTCTCATCATACTGCTCGTGTTGGCGTCTACAGCAGTGGCACGGGGCGCTGAGACTGCCATGATATTAGATGCCAAGTGGGCCCACATCCGGGATGACCCCCAGTACAATCCTTGGGTCGACTCCTTGTGGAGAAACATTTACGACCGCTTTCACCCACGTAAAGAGATCGTGTCTGTCTGCCACTTCTATGGGGTGGAGAGGGTAGGACGTGGTTGTTTGCTGGAGACCCCTGCTCAGCACCAGATTCTCTGCATAACATGTGAACATGCCAGTCTTCCGTGGTTCAAATGCTAATCACTTTAGTATCCTCCCAGGTGAACATTGTCAAGGTAGATGGAAGCCACTATGGGTGGTCCCATCATGCCGATGCGACTCTGACAGAGACTACGTGTTTGTCTGAGCCTACACAGAATAGAGAGAGAGAGGCCGGCCCTGTGGTTGATGGCGATCAGTGGTGTATATCACTGTGGAGGCTTGTCTCTAAATGGGCGTTCAGACCCTGGTAGTAGTAGTGTGATACTACCTCCCTCTCAGCAACCTATGCCCCAGAGATTGAGAGGGTGGTGGGGGCCACGGATCCGGCGGCCAGGGAGGTGGTACCCCGTGGTCTCCGCTGCTTGAGAGGGCGGTGGGGGCCACGGATTCGGCAGGCGTGTGGCTGGGCGGTGGTATCATTAGTAGTAGTGTCGGGATTAAAATGATACAACCTCCCTCAACTGGCTGCCATTCGGCGATCCGTGGCCCCCACCGCCGTCTCAATCACTGGGGTCTCCATCTTGAGGCATACCCCAACCACCTGCAACACTGGGCTTCCATCTAGAGGCCTACACCAACCACATGCAACCCTATGCCCCTGGATTGAGAGGGCGGTGGGGCCACGGATCGCCGAACGGCGGCAAGTTGAGGGAAGTGGTATCATTTTAATCCCGACACTACTACTGGAAGGAAGGAAGAAGAATACTATGGTAGGTAACTTAAGGCTGACAGAATGAAATCTTTATGAGAAGAGTGAAAGGTTGATTTGAAGAGGTAGAGAGAGGTAGGAGGAGCTCAGTGTGCTGTATTATCACCAGTGTTTGGCCACCCTGCATGGCCATCCAGAAACCTCCGCGGCTACGGGCTTGTCGACACGATCTATGAGTGGTTAGCAGGTATTATACATCATTCAAACACGCAGGTGTGAGTTCATGTATTGACATAGAATGGTGGTAATTGTGGTGTTTATCTCTACATCAACGTCATTGCGACCATATAGCAGTTGCTCAGCGGTGTTGTTGGGGAGACATGGCTGGAGGAAAACTCAATTTCAAAAACGGTTCTCTGTTGATTCAAAAGTGGCCAGTAAAAGAGGTACCTTAGTGTTTGACAGATTCATCACAGTGGCCACAGAAACAGCTGGCAGATTCAGAGAGGGAGTTATCGAGCGGATGCCTATTTAAGCCACTGCAGCCATACGAAGCCTACATATACTGATATTAGCCACTCTTTTGGGGAGGGGTGTATGGGGCATTGCTCTTAGTTTGTTCTTGAATTATGGTAGGGTATTAGACATAGTAATGCTGGGCAAAACGACTCGTGATAAAATTATGTCCGTCCGGCATCTAATCTAAGGCCGTGTTCTCACTAGAGACTTAACCGGCGTAACGCAATACTGAGGTATGGCGTTATTACCGATTAACCATACAATGAGAACACGGCCTCTGGCCTTGTTCTCACTAGAGACTTAACCCGGAATACTGGCATACCTCACTATGGCGGTACGCCGGTTAAGTCTCTAGTGGGAACACGACGTTAAATACATTCATGTTCATGTTTTATTCACTCAGGCGTTACATAAAGCATATGAGGGAAAGTATCTTACAATTCATATTTTGGCGGTAGATATAATTTACATCTTCATATTTGTTAGTATTATAACATTTTTATGATGTAACAAAGCATCAATATTTGTCATTAATTGTTTGTACAGTTAGTTATCACATTAGCAGTATTTAAGATTAAGTAAAAGGTAAAATCACGAGTGATGTCGCTTACCTCGCATTGATAAGGTATTTTATTACCCACGTGTTCTATGAAGTGGAGCCGATACAAATTTACACGTAACAATACAAATTTACACGTAACGATACAAATTTAGACGTAACGATACAAATCTACACGTAACGATACAAATTTACACGTAACGATACAAATTTACACGTAACGATACACATTTACACCTAACGATACAAATCTACACGTAACGATACAAATTTACACGTAACGCCTCGGAGATTCAGATCATGTTTGATAGTATCTGTTCTATATTGCGTTATTACTGCAAGGGTCTAGCCTATTCCATAGGTTATATATTGTGTCAGTTGATTCCAGGGTAATATTGCAGAAGTTTATGAATCATCGTGTTTTATTTATTGTCTGGCAATAGCTTCCATTCATTTTCACTTCTCTTTGATATTCTCACACCTATGGAGACACAATTGTATGTATCGCCTGAGTAAACGCCTTACAGTTTGCCTCATATGTCTTTCTTTGTAAGGTATTCCTCAAGAAAAAGTAAACTTGAACATGAATAAGGCTTGACGCAGGCAGGCAATCCGAAGTTTGTGGAGCGTACCCTGCGCCGTTGAACAACGGTCATGTTAATATCGTATTTGATATTGGACCCTGCACTGTAGACCATTTGGCATGCCGATCTCGAATTCAATATTGACCCTTGCGCCATCGACCAATTGGTGCACCGATTTCAAATTTTATTTTAGTGCCCGCATCGTTGTTCAACGGCGCAAAATTCGATAATGGCACGCTACACACATGCGCGCGTGCGTGTGGTAGTGCGTGCGTACGTTGCGTGCATGCGTGTAAGCGTGCTATGATTGCATTCAAATTGATTAGATTTCACTAATTTGAATACGACTCTATACTATTTGTTATTAGGCTATGGTGCTCCTAGTTTTCCTGGTGTAAAATCATTACGCTTCTGTAATCGAGTTTGCTGACTTCATTTTCTCTTCGTTTTCTTCTTCTTCTTTAAGGATTTCCATCCTATTGTTATCCAAACCATGCGGTTCCCTATAGATCTCGCTGTGTATATTTTTCTTCAGGCTTTTGAATATGGGTTCGGTTTTTGCCTCTCTTTTACGCGCACTATTCGTTTCTTTTCTTAGTTTTTTTTTCTTTTCGACCAGATGTTCTCTCAATCGGTTAACGTCTGCGTATTCAACAGTAGAAAGCCTACCAACGGAACCTAGAACAACATAAGAGAGGGTATTCTATGAGGCAAAACTTGTATAAATTGAATATTGTAGAGGAACCCTTAAAGGTGAGTATTCACACTAGAATGCTTGAAAATATGAAACGAAATAAATTACCTGTAGGTCTACTATAGTTTTTAGTTGTGAATTTGAAAAAGGGACTCGTGTCTCTATTTCGATTTCATAAGCAAAGAAATTATATTAATTTATATGGAATAAAATCATCATATGTTCAGATTTATTTCGCTTCATTGCGTCTAAGCACACAAATTAAGCCTCTAAAAGCATACAATTTTAACAATATTATTTTCAAGCATTCTGGTGTGAATACGCACCTTTAAAATATTCACTAAAGGTAGATGATAGCTTAGCCCGTTAGCCATTAAAATGCCAGTCTCTCAATTTCAAAACAACTGTACAGAAAAGCTTCTTGAATATAGGCAGCAACAGCTCCCAGTCAAATTAGTTTCAAGTTATTCAACATAATATTTCTTAAAGATTTCTTTAAGTTTCTTACTATGGAAGGCTAAAGTGAATATGGCAGTTGATCGGCTATGATATATATATATATATATATATATATATATATATATATATATATATATATATATATATATATATATATATATATATATATATATATATATATATATATATATATATATATATATAACATTTGGTGTCAGATTATGGTGGTTAATTTACACTTTCACCAATGAATTCCCTATATCTGATTTTCTAAACTACCATACAGGAAAGCTGTTGAATATTTTGAAATTAATTTGACTGGAAGCCGTTTTGCAGTTCAGTCAAATTAAATTCAAATTAATTTCAAAATGTTCAATGGAATAAGTTTTATATCGTAAAGAATAAACATTTTCAAGGATTTGTCGGCGAAATGGTTAAGATGATCGTGTGATTTTAGAGCCACTAAATAATACACGCCACCGTCCGAATCATGAAATGGTGTCTTAATGGCAGGATCTGAGCTGTCACTCAAATGTAATATCATAGTCAATGGGACAGTTTATCCATCCATCATATGACATCATAATTAACTACGTGACGTATAGGATGACGTCATAATCAATTACAGCATGAACAACTCGATTTAGTCCGTCTTAAACGCTTAATAGTCCGACGCTCTGTACGAATTGTATGTCTTTGGTATTTAATAAACATTTTGTTGAATATATTGGAAGTAATTTAACTGGGCGCTGTTGCTGCCATAGCAGCTTACTAGTATAATTTTCTGGAAATTTATAGTAAGTTCAGGGATTGATCGATCCCAACACAGGCGAGGTGTGGGTGGGGATTAGCTTTGCCATATTTGCCATATGCGGCGACAGCACCTAGTGAAATTGGTTTCAAAGGATTCAACAGCTTACCTGTAGTTTCTGGAAATTGAGATTTAAAGAGCGCAGGGATCGATTGATCCCAACACGGACAAAGCGTGGCTGGAGCTTAGCTAGATATATGAAACTGGATTCCCCCATTTGAAGACAACTATACATGAGAGTTGTTGAACAGTGCATTTTGAAGCTAATACAGTGGTGTGTGAACGTACTTGGATCTGTTTGAGGGAGAGGGGGAGGTGGGGTTGCTGAAGTGTGGGTGGGGACAAAACCTAGGGGCGCTGTGTGGACACACTACGGGAGAGAGAAAACCAGCCCCAACCCTGTCCCTGCCCCTACGTAATATAACTGGAAAGAGCTGTCAGTCAAATTATTACTTTCCACATATTCTACAGAATATCTATTAAACCTTTTAACACACATATCAAACAAAAACGGCTTCTGCAGTGGTCTTGAGAAATGCCCATTTGCAGACCAAAAGAAGACTGTTTTCGAAAATTTACCACTGGAATAACTGGCTCGATAATCGAACCAGTCATTCCAGTGGTAATTTTCGAGAATAGTCTTCTCTTGGTCTGCAAATGGATATTTTCTATGAGAAAACTGAACTTTTCTTGAATGCATTCGAGGGGTAAAGGGTTAAATTGTAAATTCACCAAAGTCATGAAGCTCAGACAGTTAGTGTCGAAACACCATTGCGTCTTTCGTATCGGACCTACGTCATTTACTTAAATGACAGATCAGATCCCTCCATAGCGGATGATGTTTTGTGTTCGGCATTTCGGGGTTAGGAGACCCATTGGTAGAGAAGGATTCTATATCAGTTATCCACACATCTTACATAGTTGTTTATTGATCACATATTCGTCAGCCCCGAGATTCGAACACAAAGTCGTTGCAAGATGAACCTGTTTCTGAAAGAAAATACAAAAACTTGAATAAATCAAATACATAAGCTATACGCGTACAGCGGACTAAATATGAAGGGACGAATTTCGCCGTTTTCGAGGTTGATTAAACTAACTAGACATATAATATTCCTATTTAGAATATAGGCCAGTTGACTCAACCTCGAAATAGGGCGAAGAGGAGAAGAAGCATATGTGAAAAGGTGTTTTTTTTGCAGCACTGAAAGTAGAAGTTTGCCATGAATTGTATATCTTAAATCCGGAACAATTCTAATAATGCAGAATTTGTTATATCTTAATTTAGCTCATTAACCCTCGCCACTCTGATGCCAATATTCTATCTTTTACTCTGCCAAAAGCCAAGAAACTGGTGTACATTTTTCAACAATGATAGTGGACGATAGACAGCAACATTTTCCACCAAATTTGTTGAAAAATGCACACAAGCTGATATTTTAATTTCATTTGAAAATTTAAAATTTTGACATCGGTGTGGTAAGGGTTAACCAATTCACACACCTCCTCCACCCCAAGCTTAGGGCAATCATATAAATGCATATGTGTGGCGAAATCATTCAAATTGTGTTTAGCACAAGCACCACAATACACCTATCTCACATTGACGTCATTACATCTATCCCCTAGTCAAATTGTTTTCAAAATATTCAACAACTTACCTGTAGCGTTGTTCCTACCTTGATATGCGTATTTACATTTTGCATAAGCTATATATTGGATTAGACAAAAAGGGAGGAGAAAAGTACATCCTGGGAATATTGATTATCTACGCTTTGTACCATCTTTAGCATAAGTTATGCACTGGCTGAGAATAAAACAGGGGTAGGAGTAAATCGTAGAATATTGATCGTCTAAGCTGTGTAGCCTCCTTAGCTGACCAATACGAATTGAAAACTCCCCACAGGGAGCAGCTTGAATGCTATAAAAGCAAGAAAATGTGTTGTTAGAGTGCTGTATTGGGAGACGATTGACCGTGGTGTTATCATGATCGACTGGTAATCAGCCGGGCATGGTTCTAATCCCGCTCGACTGTCGGGCTATCAGATGGCGGGCGAGCAATCGGTGGAAACATAGGCAATCTCCTCGTCGCCTCTCTCTCCACCCAGGAGTATAAATGGTTACAAATCGATACCAGTATAAAACTGGGGAAGCTACCAATAATGGACTGACTTATAAACCAGCCTATATATGGGGTGAATGGGACGTGGAATCAGGAACTCTATAGACGCCAATCAACCAATAACTTCTCTATAACAGTGCTGTGTGTCGTCGTGTTCTTATGGCAATGGCGATCTTCCCCTTCCCTCTTTAGGCCTGAACATGCTAGATCGTCGTTCCACTAGAGGATTTTCAATCTGTAATTTGGTGTACGCTACGTATTGTATTTTCGGGGATAGTTTTAACAATTCACTTTCATAACTAGGCACTTGCATTGTCCCATATCTGGGCCCCAGCTATAGATGGGAGGCAGCTGGAGCAGCTGGAGAGAGAGAAAGAGAAAGAGAGAGAGAGAGAGAGAGAGAGAGAGAGAGAGAGATAGAAAGAGAGAGAGAGAGAAGAGAGAGAGAGAGAGAGAGAAAGGGGTGGGAGTGAGAGGGGATGGAGCGAGAGAATGAGAGTAAGAGAGACTGATTTGTTGTGGGCCCTGTTGTCACCCATTCATCTTTTGCCCTCTCTGGGAAAGCCCTTTGTTAGAGAACAAAAGGGTACAGGCCATTCAATATCTGGCCCCTAACTCCAGAAAATCACGACATACATATTGCATATAGGAATACGCTACTTCTTTTCCTCCTGACATTATATTTAGTGAATAAACACCAACATTAGGTTATTGGGAAGCCGCCTTAGCGGGTGGGGTGGCAGCGACGGGCGGCGTTAATTATATACATTGAAAATCTTTTGGCAATACCCACCTGTTCCCCCTTATCTAATATATGTATCGAGTATATGCACCAAAATATAAGTCATTGGAAAACCCCTCCTGACGTCATATATATATATATATATATATATATATATATATATATATATATATATATATATATATATATATATATATATATATATATATATAGGGTATAAATGCCAACAATAGTTCTTTGAGGTCCTCCTAAATATAGGTCAAAACACATCCACAATGTATGATTACTGTATTCTGCGGCTGTAGTAGTAGAAACATCCTACAGCTGCAATCAGTCCTTCTTCGCTTTTGCCCACTGTGTCTTGTCCTCAGCCGAAATCCTTAGCTTCCTCAGGTCCATTCTTGAATTAAGTGTACCGAGTCCTGCTTTCTTGAGGTCACCTCGTAGCACGCATAGCAGATTTATGCAATGACGTCCTCTTCTGGCTTTGTATTTGCTGGTTCCGAGTAGGGCGAATTCCAAGGTTCTCTGTGCTGGTGTGTCTTCTGACATCTTTAGCACATGGCCAAACATTGACCATCTTTGCTGGGCGACTTTTACAGACAGCAGCGACGTATTACACATATTGTATAGTGCATCGTTGGAAATTATGCTGTCTCGCCATCGGTGTCCAGTGAGGGTACATAGGTGTTTGCAGTGGCAGGCATCGAGTTTGTCCAAAGCTGCCTTTGGAGCTGCCCAGCTGTTACAGTTATACATGTTGCATTGTATGAACATAGCCTCTTTATCAATGGCGTCTTTGATCTACGAATCCATAGCTTCCAGAAGGACTGGAAAGCTATGTTCCCCATGACGCAGCGTGCAGAAATGTCAGCAGTACTGCAAAGCAGTGAGCCCAGGATTTTACTTTTCCTCCATGGTTCGCCGCTACGAAGTGGGTCGTCATTTTCTATAGTTACGTGTTTTGTCGATAGGTATATGTGGGTGAACTCTGTTTTGAATTCATTCTTAAAGAGATTCAATTTTTAGTTTGCTTGCAGCTATTTGGAGATGTTCGTCAAGGGGTTTCTAGTCCTCGTCTATGAAGTACACATCGTCGGCATATTCCATCCCTAGTATTGACACTGGGGGTTTGGTCTTGTGGAATTTTCCCGCACAGATTTCAATGCAGCAGCAAGGTAGCAGGTGTAAAGCACCTGAGATAGATCATCTCCCTGTGGGGAGCCGATTGATGTCTCAAACTACAATCCACAATCTACCTACACAAATGTGTCCCTGCTACTGATAGGCCCGTGCAAATAATTAGCGATATTAAGATAGTAATGGAAGAATATGTTATTAATCACACAGTCATATTTTCTCCAACCCCTAATGGACTATTGTGCCAAACAAAAAGGTTTTACAATGTAACATTTTCTAAAGATCTTTAGAACCAGAATTTTCTGGACATCTGAACTGAATGGTCCATTCTAAACATGAATTTAACCCTATATTGATGGAAGAAAACAAATTTTGACATGGTGCAGAAGAATTATGTGACTCAAAGAGAAAACGACTGATGATTGTTATAAATTATAAATACAATGTTGCTGCTTTTGTACCATAGATATAAGCAACAGTCTTCACAAAATAATGTTAATAAATACTTCATTACTCTTGATTACTTTAAAATTAATTTAACCGGATGCTATTTTTTTATAGTCCAATAAACAACACCAAGGTACGGTCAATATTTTGCGCCACATGCTTAAAATTGACGGGTGGTTAGACCATTAACCCACCTACAGTTAACAATAATGGCCATTGTAATAAGGCAATGGGTCAATCTTGAAAATATGTGCAACAGACGCCAGACAGATAGTACATTATCTCAGGATATTGCTATTATAAACTCTTTAATGTCGTTGGTCCCTTAAATCTGCTCGATTTGTTATAGAGTCCTACTAGGGAAGATCGGTGGTACTTCAACTTTCGTGTCATCACTTGTCTCCCAAACCATACCGACACTTCATTCTCACATGAATACAGACATACATTAAGGTGCAGTAGTGCATTGTATTTTGGGTTCGTCCTGTTCTGTTGCGAGTAGCTTTTGTTACTCGGTAAGAGGTATTAATAGGGAGTTTGCACATAGTATGATTGATGATGGGCCTTAAGGGAGACACTTGTGAGTTGATCTTTAATTGCTGAATTATAATCCTAACATACATCTGAATTTCTCGAGAGCCTATATTATTATCAAGGCTTTTATGACATGGGCTTATTCATCTGCATGACAGTTACATATTCCATTCAGATTACGTCCAGAATGAACAACTCAATCTATCCAGAAAGGGGAACTTATGTCTACAATATGGTAATATCGCTATGGAGTGATGCACAGAGCGAGTTTCAATAGTGGCTTACCCGTGTAAGAAATAGATCCGCCAGCGTCTCATCCATTTCTTTCTGAACGCGACATTTTGCCTTGTACACCAGAAGCAGCTTAAAATGCTCATGATCTAACATGGCCACCAATAAACCTGTCAATCAAAGAGTACAGCACGGGTAGCAGAGGTCATAGAGTTGTGAGCGTGCGCGATATTTGCGAGTCTAAGTCCGATACGGCACGTGTATTAAAATAGGTGCACGTGCTAGTAAAGATATTTTACCGCTAGATTTCGAAGAATAAGATACGTATACGTCACCCCTCTCTATAACTGGCTTAATCAAAACGAGTAGATTAGTAGTCAAGGGGCTCACTGGACGCTCGTCGTTGAAGGGTATTAAACATTAGAATAGTTTGAAACTAAGTGTAACTGTGGCTTCCTATGTCAAATCGTCAAACAGTACTTTTGAACAATGCCATGAACAACACCTTTATCTTCCCACACAGAATTCCAGCAATGGAACATGGCAGAAATCCTGCACATCATTCTCTATATTCTATTTTTATATTTGTTCTTTAAATCCATGACAGGTAGACCTTACACAGAAGTTAGTTTTCCATATTTTTGTTCACTATTATTACCACCTGTAGGGCCATGTACCAAATTATCAAAAATGATCAGCATTTTGGTTCCAAAATGGCGCTAATCTTCGATATGCATATGAGCAGATTTTGTATTCCATACCATCACTCACAGTGAACTCACACATAATCAATTATGTCTTATCACCTATACGTAAGCGATCGCTTTAAGAAATTTATCATGCTTAATGGCTGCTGCATAATTTACTAGAAACTACTGCAGCAGGCAACGTTTATACAGGCATTTTTTCTCTCATATATATATATATATATATATATATATATATATATATATATATATATATATATATATATATATATATATATATATATATATATATATATATATATATATAAATATATTACACAGATTATGAGCGAGACATTTTCTAAAATATTTTATGTACCCCTATGCCCAAAACTTTTGGTATTTCTCATCTGTATTTCTACGTTAAATTAAAGTAGAAATACTGACAAATCACCAATCATCGCGAAACAATTACGCGTTTCTATTGCACTTGAAAAACTCTAGCTGGTTGGTGACAAAGGCCTTAAGGTGTGCACCATGCATTGCTTGTGCACATAATGCATACACCAATTCGTGGGATCTTGTAATTTGCCAATCTATTCATTATATTTACCTTCGAGGGACAAAGGATTTCAAGTACTATGCCACTGAATCATGTTACATTGTATCTTTATGTGTAGGTGGAATTTTCCTAGTTTGGTATAGATCATAATATTTGGTGTATTCTGTTTCATGTGCAAAGGAATTTTGTAAATTTTATTTGGCAGGTCTGAGGCAGATCAGTTTTCTCAAACCCTTAAATTTCAGATGCATATAACATCACTAGTTAGATAATATAGTAAAAAGTGCATATGCCTATTACAAGTCAATGGACCTTTCCAGTTTTAGCTATGCTCCACCCATCTGTAAGTTAATCTCCACCATGCTTCACACATGTTAGGATCGATCGAACCATATTTATTAATAGTAAAAGCATATAGAAGCCCGGCTGTATAAGACCCAGCGGGACACCCTGTGTGACGTCAGTTTTATTGTTGAACCTCGAAGTGCAACCCTAGAAGAGTCCAAAACGACTTATTGCCACTTTCAAAAAGTGTCCATTATGGCCACCATCTTGAATTCAAAATGGTCGACATTTAAATGCCTGAATATCAGTTTTTGTATATAATCAACAGGAATTCCATCTTAAAATAATGAATAATAATTTAATTATGTTGTTAACCTGGTTTTAAACATATTCTAGCTTTTTTCATTATTCATATCAATATTAAATATCTATGTATAGCCTCTTTTTGAAGACAGAATGGTCGGCATTGTGATATCAATCACATCAATTACTGGGAATATGCATCTAAATGAGGACATTTATATCACACATTTACTTTAATGAATCACCAATCAAATGATTTATACTGGGAACAAAAGTAGTCATAGATCGACGATGTTTGTATGTAGTGTAGCATAATTAGCGTTATTACGAAGTACCAATGTATGGCTATTACTATAAATAAGCTTTAACTGTACAGTAAAATATGTCTATAAGGGGTACTTTCTGGGCAATCAATGAGTGGTCACTAAAGACGCATGCTTATTTAACAAAAAGCAATTTACCATGGTGAATAGCATTTTCAGAGCACAAGGTGGTGTTATCTAAGAGAGCAATATGTAGGACCATCTTAAAAGAACTGTGTCTCCGAAAAACAGATGTCCATGATAGACAGTTTGCCGTAACTATCTTTTTATGAATGTGATTCTTTGTCCATAATTATGCTAATTGAGCAACTGTAAAACCATACGCCATTCTGCATTGTCATTGATCACATATAAGAAATACAAATTGTTAATTTATAGAAATGTAGTTAATTGTATGCTCTTGTGTCCCTGAGATCATTCTGGCATCTGCCTCCTCCTCCTCAAAGAGCACAAGATCTTTGCACAATTATACATTTCCAGTGGTGCGATCCATCTTACAACCCCTTTCATATCTTGACACATAGAGCTGTTTTCTTGATAAAGTAGCAGTGTACTTTGTGGTTGACCACTCCTTAGCCTGGAACTCCATTAGGGGCATTTTGTTCCCTCCAACCAGCTAGATATTGTACCCAGTGTTGATGATTTGATGCTGTGTTGGTCTCTGCCAGATATGTTGATGTTTATCATTCCTGCATCCCTGCTTAACCCTTTAATGGCGAAACCGGCCATGACCGCCCTCCTTAGCAGCCTATCAATTATATATCTATGCTGTTGAATATTATGAAACTAACATGAATGCGAGTTTGTAGCTTCCTAGTCGACGTCGACACCCAGTCAAATTAGTTTCAAAATATTCATCAGACCTAAACAAACATTGCGCCATGATTTAGATACCTGTGGCAGTCATTCCAGTGGTAATTTTCAAAATTAGTCTTCTCTCGGTCCGCAAATGGGTCTTCCTCTAGCCTGTTAAGGAGGATGACTCTGAACATTTTCGCCATTAAAGTGTTAAGCACGATATATTATTTTCAGGAACAAATTTAGCCACTAAAGAGTTAAGTACTGATTTGTGCCGGTTGTGTATGATGTCATGGATTAGGTGCGTCACCGATGTAATATATGTTAAACAACTGATAATGCCATAATATCATTGCCTTTAATTAATATATTGTCTTAATATTGCAGTATTAGTAAACATATCATTGTATCAGAGTTTGATGTTGCGTTTTGATGTTTGTATTAATAAAAAATGTGTAAATGATTTAATTAGTTTTCTTGTCAATCATGCCATTGAATGGTGCTCCCCACCCCTTACCCTCTATCAACAATATGCGATGGGATGTAGCATTTAAAAAAACACATCTACATGCATTGCACTCTAAAAACATGCAATGAAATGCAGCTGAATAGAGCACTGTGGCGATCTCTCGATAGTGCATGACAAAATGCAGGCTGGAGCACAGTACACCGCACTTAACAACACATGCCATCAGCATTTTGATCTTTACCACATAATGACTGGTGAGTGCAAAGCATTATTGATGGAGTAATGGTTCAAGGATTAGTGAGCATTATGCGTGCATTTCTGCATTTCAGTCAGTCATGTCTCATAAGCTCGTACATGCTTCATTACATCATATCATGACACCATGCTACTGTTAGGGTCACCACTGATATATAATGTTTTTGATGATTCGCATATGAAATGATTTCCTTCATAATAATCTTCCCTGATACATTTCACCTAACCATAAATATTCTTAGAGATAAAAACATGTTGACCGAAAAACATATATTTTATATGCAGAAAATGGGTTTTTTGAAAATTCATATATGAGTTTATGAAAATTCACATATGAAATGACTGCCTTCATAATAATAGTATCAGGAGTATATACTGAAAAAGCTCTTGAATAGCATATGTATATTTTTGCTGATAAACGTCATAATTATTTGATGTTGTCTATTTTATGTTGATGGTTTAAAATGGTTTGCACAACATTGAGGGAAGTATTTTCAAATATAGGAAAGCTTATTTTAAAAACCTTTCAACTGGAATGACTGGCTAAACATATTTCATATGCTTAACTGTGTCTTTTTACAAATCATTACTTTTAACGATCCACCCACCTCTCACCCAGGCCAAAAATACCTGCCAGTCTGAGAAAAAACATTTTTAATCGCTCTCCATTAATTCTTATACACGCATGCAGATCTGCGTGTAATATCATAGCATGCAGCTAGACATGCTCCATTCAGAATATTGGAATGGCTGTCCCAGAGCGTGTGTTTATGCTTTCCTGCTCTCCACAGTAAAATCCAGCTCATAAATAACTTAGGACATTTTCAAAGTCGAGTAAAATGTACTATTACAAACTTGAATATAATTGGAATGGCAAAACTACTATTGTCTAAGTCATAAAGATTATGCTCAAATTCGAAGCAGTACGTTTTATTATGTTTTGGAAATATGAGGTTATATCTGTGGTGGACGGTATGATTCTATGCATGTACATGTTTAATAACATGTCTTTCACCTATAAATAACTACGACATTTGCAAGTATCAAAATATTATGTTGAATATTTTAACGAATTGGTCTGCAAGCAGTTGGTGATTTTCTATGTTAGAGCACTCTATTTGTTAGATTAGTTAGCAAATATTCTGCAGTTTATGTTGTACAACTTGACAGACTATTAAGCATTTATGACATACTAAATCACACCATTAATGATGAAATTGATTATGACATCACCCTACATACGAAGTTTTCAAAGCGTTATACCGTGTTGAAGCATACCACCTTGTAGTACTGAACTAACACATAGCATACTGCCTAATAATGAATTCTGATAACTCTGGGTACCTCAACCACTAGACTTAATGTACATTATATGAGTAAAGAGTCAACCATTGAACACATATACATAGTGGGCGGGTGTCTAATTAATATTATATTATTGTCGTCATATCAAAATTGAGGTAAACAATTCATATTAGACTTCAAACTACTAAACAGTATAATGTAAGATAATTAATATTATTATTAGTAGTAGTAGTCTTAACAAATAACAAAAGCGTGAGGGCCAAATCCCTGTATATGTGGATAGAAAAGGCAGTAGAACTACTAAGCTACCAAGAAGTCCAAAAATAAAATTGGTCAAATATCATTCTCCTGTCATTTGTTCCCCAGAATGTGTTTATGTATGCGAGTGCACTCAAATAATCAAGTGCTAACATATGACTACAATTCAATGCGGCAAGTGCTCACATCACACTCACATCGCCACTATCCCTCTTCATCATGCACCCACACCATTAACCCCTCTACTAACCCATTGCAATTATATGAAACTCTCTTCATATGACACAGTATTATAAAGCGATATCGTGAATATGGCATCTCTAAACAGCACACGCTGGACACATCGTTCATTTATGAATATTCCTACAACATCAGTAAAGTTGCCAGTTAATATTTATGGTAAAGAAATGCTACAATAGTGTCATGCAGTCATGCTGTCATAGCCCTTAGCTGTTCAGATGAACATAACCAGCCATGGTTGAACACAATACGGAGCACGGAACCTGCTACCAGGTGGCACGTAGCCTACCATCTTGAGTCACAGTATAAGCATATTTTATTACACCACAGCCTAGATGCGTGTGAAAAACATAATCCTCGATATATATATTAGGAAATAAAGATTAAAACATGCTCACTGCAAGATGTTTCTAGAAAATTATAAGTCATTACGCATAATAGATTTCATAAAATGGTATCAAACAATAAAATGTAACTACCCAGTATTGACACCATCTGATGTAATGGCAGATTCTAATATCAAACTGTATTGAAACATTTGCAGTATCAAACAATTAAATGTGACTACCATGTGTTGTCAACATCTGTTGGAATAGCAGATTATATCGTCAGCTACTCGACATATGCATGCTTTCGTATGTATAGTCATGCATGCATTTGTCTGCTATAAAAATAAAACAATCAAACTGTTTTGAAACCATTTGGTGTGTGTGTGTGTCTACTTTATTGTGTATGTACAAATAATAACTGGTTTTTTTTAAAACATTAGACATGTGTGTGTGTGTGTGTGTGTGTGTGTGTGTGTGTGTGTGTGTGTGTGTGTGTGTGTGTGTGTGTGTGTGTGTGTGTGTGTGTGTATTTTATTTGTTTGTGCAATTAACAAATCAAATTTGTAATAGGTACAGTTATGCAAGTTGAAAACATAATTTGTTCCATCGATTTGCTGCAATGCATATGCATAGTCACACAACCAACCCATTAATCGTCATTTGCCTGCTATAGAGCAACACTCTAGACAAAACTGTTTGAACATTTTGGCCCGTGTTGTTTGACATGTTAAGTTATAAAAAGGAGAATGTTAAAAATTAAATGTATCAGTCATTCTCTGCATTAGAATGAGCTCTCAAATGTGTGATCGTTGGCGCATGGCAAATTCCACTCTGATACAATGCCGGTGTATCGAATGGAACCGTTACCATGGTGTAGCAATATGGCCACCTACACAAGTTGTAATGCTTGAGATTAGGAACCGCGAGGCAGAATAAGCATGTCAAAACCTATCAAAAACACATTAATCTACTTATGCATTAACACACATATGGCATTTAAATAGCGAACAGACGCACACAATAGCGTGTAGCTGGACATTTAAAACAATAGCGAACACCTACATAACAATAGCGTCTATTAGAAATTTAGATTTTTAAATATAGTGTTCTAATTATTTTCATTCCATGCTCTTCAGTCTTGTTGGAAGACAAGAATCGCCACAGATAAAAGTGATTCGGCATAGGCGTGTTAGGTCTGGCGTCATATAGATGCAACGAATCAGGAAGTGTACGATTTTGTTTGTATTACCATAAATGTGTTGAATGATGGCATCCGTTGTTGTTGATAAACAATATTGTTTTCCTTACTTAGCAACCGGTTAACCCGTTTACCATTATAGAACAAAAATGGCAAATTACTACGTTTTTTAATGTCTTGAAACTAATTTGACTTACGGCTGGTGTTGCTGCATCATCACGTTCCAGCTAAATTAGTTTCAAAATATTCAGCAACTGCGACGCCGAGATTTCTAGGGTTACCAGGGTATCAATCATGTGGATCCGGAATTACGCACGTTTTTTTCACATATTAAACGAAAATATGAAATAAATAACCTTGAACTTGAACTTGATCACTCAACAAGCCTATAAGCCAAATATCTCCAAAAGTACAAAATAACGGCAAATATAGTTAGTACCAATGATATTTTGAACGGCCTATCCGGAGATTATGAAAATATATGATTACATTGCAGATCTGATAGATTTCACTGAAAATATAAGATGTTTATACTCCCCCCCCCCCCAACCAACGCAACTCCCCCACCCCCACCCACCCCATCCCCAACCACACCCACCCACCCACACCCGCACGCACGCACGCACGCACGCACGCACGCACGCACGCACGCACGCACGCACGCACGCACGCACGCACGCACGCACGCACGCACGCACGCACGCACGCACGCACGCACGCACGCACGCACGCACGCACGCACGCACGCACGCACGCACGCACGCACGCACGCACGCACGCACACACAGATCCCACTGTCAGTGAAGGTGGCTCAGCAAAGATGCTCTATATTTGGCTCTGTTCTGTAAGTATCACTAGACAGGCCTACGCTGGCGCACGGAACTTGTCATATTTGAATTTTGGAGCAAACATCTACACAGCGCGCAAAGGGCGCCCCTGCACAAACCCGCTAAACGTGATAACGTATCGAACCGAAAAGGCAGGCCTGAGTACGCTGAGACCCACGAAGCGCCTATGGGAGCTAAGGACTCTGGACAAGGATAAGAAACAGTGGTCAACTATGAACGAATTGTAGCTGCATGGTGTTTTTAAAATACTGCAGGCACAGAATCTGTGAGTCTGCAGATGCCAAGAGTTTGGATGACAGAGGTAACAGGACTTGCTCGGTCATGAAGTAAGTTATTGGTTTGGTTGGCGTGAGTCCCTGATTTCCCTGATTCTAGGTTTGATTCATGCCATATCGCGCCTGGTTTTTATTTCGGTCTATTATTGGTAACTTCTCCCAGGTTCTTTTTACACCAGTACCCATTTATACTCCTACTGAACCGAGGCAGCGAGGGTTGGAGAATCGTCTCCGGCGATCGCCAGCCGGCCGACCAGAGACGTGGGTGGGTGAGGTGGGTGGGTGGGGGGGAGGCGTGGTGGGGTGGTGGTGGTGGAGAGATTTTATTTCTCAAGGAGGTGGGATGGGGTGGAGCGCAGTCTGTGAAATTAATTCTAAAACCGGAAATTAAGCAAAAATTTCTTAAATAAAAAATATTAAAGGACGAAAATGAAAAATAATTGCATGTGATTAAATAAACAAGAAGCGGGAAAACTGAAATTAAAATCTAGTGTTTGCAAACAAAAAATCCAAACTGGAACTTAAAAGTATAACCTGTTGCTGTTAGAAATAATAAGTTGAATGCAAATGGCGATGTTTATGCATTATGGGCCTAACAGTCACGTTGCCAGTTTGCCTATGTTTCCACCAATTGCGGCAATCTTCTTCACTCCCAGTCACCTCTCTCCACCCGGAGTATATAAATGGGTACCAGTGTAAAACTGGGGAAGTTACCAATAATAAACTGAAATCTAGGCTCGTCTAAATATGGCGTGAATGGAACCTGGAATCAGGGACTCGATAGACGCCAACCAAACCAATAACTGCATCCAACTTATTATTTCAAATGGCAATAGGTTATGATTTTAAGTTCTAATCTAGGATTTTAAGCACTCCAGCTTAAATAGTTTTGGGAGCTGTGAAATCACCTTTTCGGCCGCGAGAAACTGCATACAGCGAGTTAGGAACTCCGGACTCTCCTCAAGTAATCCGATATGTTAAAAGACGGATGCTGCAGAAACTTCGACAGTTATTCGAATAAGGGGTAAGAGTTTTTAATGTAATGATAATGCTGTATTAAGTATTCAAAATCATGTTCTTAAAGCGGAAAGAATGTGGTGTTGGGAGATATTAAAGGTGCATGCATATTCACAGTAAAATTTCTGAAAATAAAATTGTTTAAATTTTACAGTTTTAGAGGCTTAAACTGTGAGCCTATATCTAACAGAGGCACGGGCCTCTATGGAATGGAATCATCATATGTTAAGATTTATTTTGTTTCATTACACATAATACATAGTTTAAGCTGATAAAAGTATGCAATTTTCACAACGTTTTTTTCAATCATTCTGGTGTGAATATGCACCTTTAAGCATTATAAGGTACGTTATGGTTCCGATGGGTGGCCTGGGACACTATGTGCATTTTAAAGGACGAATGGTTATTTATGATGACTGGGAAGCTTTGAGTGACGAATGGTGAAGATATAATGCTGAACAAATGCGGATAAACATTATTATGTTAATGCTTAACTAAACAATTTTTATTAATTTTTTGATGGTCGCAGGAATATGGGGGGGGGGGCTGTGTGGATTCTCGCAAATTGAATTGCCATATTGTTTCCGGATGTCCCCATTCATATCTATAAACAACGATAACTCACCCAGCATGACACCTATGGCAGAGTGGTCAACTTGTCGCTGAGTGGGGATAAGGGTGGGCGCGGTCGTTCACAGTGTGCTTTGTTTAAGTAACTTTCTCACTAACTCAATGCATAGCTACTCCTAGTAGGATAGTACTATATATGTGCGAGGGCGTGTCGAGGGCTTATCGTCTCGCTAAACCACCAACAACTTTCAGTCAAATTGTATTCATAATATTCAACAGGTCCAGACTTATTGCCCATTAAAATAATGTCTGGAGGTCAAAAGTTAGAGTTAAAACCTTGCATTTGTGTGAACATTCATTAGCGAGGTTATATTAGCCCCATTCATTCAATGGATTATAACGTTTTTGATATCTATTCATGATCTATTCTAGTTCTCCAGTTAGCAGTACCAGAGGAAACCGTTTTATCATCGAAGAGATTTTACAGAGACTTTATTTAATGTTCCTGACATAAAAGGCCCATTTTGCGGTGTTGCTAGACCATTTATTGATTATAGAATTACAGCACTATATATGTATGCTGATACTGCTGAGATCTGCGTTTTTAACTCTCAGTTCATCTTTGAGAATTTCACACTTAGAATGATTATCCGTTAGATCCATCAATCTTCTCTGAAAACATTGTAGGGATTTTAAAATCCTTTGAACTATATTTATATACTGGTCCTCATTCTGACTTGGATGGTTTCTTAAAGCGATGTCAAGTCTCAATGGACCTTTCCAGTTTTATCTACGACGCGCCTATCTCTCTATCTAAGCTCCACCCACACCTCGTCCGCGTGTTCGGTTCGATCGATCTATGAACTCCCTAACTCCCTAACCATTAATTTCCCGAAAACTATACAGGTGGGCTGTTAAATGTTTTGAAACTAATTTGACTGAGAGCTGAGAACACCCAGCCAAATTACTTTCAGAATAATCAACAGAGTGTTTATTAAATAGTAAAGACATACTATATCGAGGCATTCATGACGTCAGGATTATGAGGTCATCCTACAAGTCACGTAGCTGATTATGACGTCATATGATGGATGGCTAAACATGGAAAGGCCCATTGATACCATGTATTGCCTCAATCTATGCGCTAAAGCTATCATTGTAATAACGCTAGAGTCAGAAAGCTGTGTATGTATGTATGATTACTATATTCTGCGGCTGTAGTAGTAGAAACAACCTACAGCTGCAACCAGTCCTTCTTCGCTTTTGCCCACTCTGTCTTTAGCTTCCTCAGGTCCATTCTTGACTTGAGTGTACCTAATCCGGTTTTTTTAGGTCGCCTCGTAGCACGCTTAGCAGATTTATGCAATGACGTCCACTCCTGGTTCTGTATTTGCGTGCTCCGAGTAGGGCGAATTCCAAAGCTCTCTGTGCTGGTGTGTCTTTCTGCATCCTTAGCACATGGTCAAACATGGACCGTCTTTGCTGACTGAATTTTACAGACAGCGGCGGCGTATTACACATCTTGTATAGTGCATCGTTGGAAATTATGTTGTCTGGCCATCGGTATCCAGTGATGGTGCGTAGGTGTTTGCGGTGGCAGGCGTCAAGTTTGTCTAGAGCTGCCTTTGGAGCTGCCCAGCTGTTACAGTTATACATCATCAAGGATACGCAGGTTGCATTTTATAAACGTAGTTTTTTTACCAGGGGCATCTTTGATCTACGAATCCATAGCTTCCAGAAGGACTAGAAAGCTATGTTCGCCATGATGCAGCGTGCAGCAATGTCAGCAGTACTGCAAAGCAGTGAGCCCAGGATTTTACTTTTCCTCCATGGTTCGCCGCCACGGAGTGGATCGTCATTTTCTTTAGTTTCATGCTTTGTAGATAGGTATATGTGGGTGAACTCTGTTTTGGATTCATTCATAAAGATATTCTCAATTTTTAGTTTGCTTGCAGTTATTGGGAGACGTTCGTCAAGGGGTTTCTTTTCTTCATCTATAAAGTCCACATCGTCGGCATATTCCATCTCTAGCGGCATGCCCAGTATTGACACTGGGGGGTTTGGTCTTGTGGAGCTTTCCCGCACAGATTTCAATGCAGCAGCCAGGTAACAGGTGAACAGCACAGGGGATAGACCATCTCCCTGTGGGGAGCCGATTGATGTCTCAAACTCTACAGACTTCACTGACTTGATTCGTACTCTCAGCTTGGTGTCTGCTAGCAGTAGTCTCATTAGTCGTAGCTCATCTTCATTGCAACTGGCCTGGCGTAGTACATCTAGGATCTTTGAGCGCTTAATTGTGTCGAAGGCTCGTGACAGGTGATTATTTCATTCCGTATAAATTGATACAACTTTTAGCTATGAAGCCGAATTAGGGAATCGCGTCTATAATTCAATTTTTAATTTAATCCCAAGGTAACGAAATATTTCGTCTCTTTACATCTAGGCACGCAACCTACGCGTCTAAAAATACACAGTTTAATTTTTTTTTTTTTAGGCCTATTGGTGTGAAGATGCATCTGACGAGGATTCGCCTGAATAACTCCTTTTGCGTCAACAGCGTCTCAAAGCGCACAAAATACTACTTGATATATCAATTAAAGATTTTCGATGGTCAATATTTTTCAAGATATTTTAATTATAGAAGATTATTTTTGTAAACTTACCACTGAATTATTTTCCATCGGCTGGACCATTAAGGGTGCAATGGTAAAGAAAATTAATGTGTTTACTTAGCCAATCTCTATACGCAGGCCGAGAGAAGAGTATTTTTGAAAATTTAACACTAGAATGACTGGCTCGGTTATCGAGCCAGTCATACTAGTGGTAAATATTCAGAAATACTCTTCTCTAGGCATTTCAAATAGCCATGTCTGAAGATCACTGCAAAGTTGTATTTGGCCAGTTTGACCATTAAAGGGTTAAGTTTACACAAGAGGGGTTAAAGAAATATCATTATTAAGCCACTCAATATATGGTGACCGGTATATACAGGTTCGACTGACGCCCTAACAGATTCTACCACTTGTCTTAGATAATCAGTCATCATTCACCGCCATCGATTGACACATTGCGTGGTTATAGTGGGAACCTAATGAATGATTAAACCTGTGAGCCATGAATCTCCTTTTCATGGTAAATTATAATACATGCCTACCGGTAAGTTGTTGAATATTTTGAAACCATTCAATTATATGACGTCGTAATCAACTACGTGACGTGATCCTGACGTCATAATCAATTACATCATGAATGACTCGATTTAGTACGTCTTAAACACTTAATAGTCCGTCATGTTGTACGAAGTATATGTTTTTACTATTCAATAAACACTGTTGAATATTCTGAAACTAATTTGACTGGTGTTGCTACTACCATAGGCGGCAACAGCAACCAGTCAAATTAGTTTCGAAATATTAAACAACTTACCTGTATAGTTTTCGGGAAATTAATATTCAAATAGTGCAGGGATCGACTGATCCCAACAGGTAGAGATGGGTGGGGCATAGCTAAAACTAGATTCTTCCATTTGACAGTAACCATCCAAATTAGTTTCAAAATATTCTACAGAACGCTAACTAAATTGTATATTGTTTTTGATTCGGAATTTCTGGTTCAGCCGTTTAGATCTATGATTGAAGTTTTAACACTTACTGTTTACAACTCGAACTACCCGCCATATGAGAAGAAAACTCAGAATAAACGCGGCCTCATCTAATGGCATTGACGTTAGACCCTTCACCAGAGCAAGGTCCACAATAAACGAGATATACACGATGCATGCATCTAATACCTATTGGCAAAGTAGAAATAGTACATTGTGGTGATGATGTCGGCTGCACGAATGTGGCTGTGGAGAAAATGGTGGTGGTGGTGGTGTTGGTGGTGACGGTGGCGGCGGTGGTGCTGGTGGGGTGGCGGTGGTGCTGGTGGTGGTGGTGGTGTCGGTTGCACCAATGTGGCTGTGGAGAAAATGGTGGTGGTGGTAGTGGTGGTGGTGGTGGTGGTGGTGGTGGTGGTGGTGGTGGTGGTGGTGGTGGTGGTGGTGGTGGTGGTGCTGGTAGTGGTGGTGGTGGTGGTGGTGGTGGTGGTTGTGGTGGTGGTGGCGGTGGTGGTGGTGGCGGTGGTGGTGCTGGCGGTGGTGCTGGTGGGGTGGTGGTGGAGGTGGTGGGCTAAAATAGTAGTGGTGGTGGTGGTGGTGGTGGTGGTGTTGGTGATGGTGGTGGTAGTGGTTGTGTCGGTTGCACCAATGTGGATGTGGCTAAAATGTTACATCGAAATAGTTATATAAGGCAATTTAATTTATGACTCTCAGTAGATAAGCCGAGAATCATAATTTAACATTTTTCCTAAAATGACAATTAAATATTAATACATTTCAGCGCAATTTAATTTATGAATCGCAGTAGATAAACCGAGAATCGTGAATTAAACAGCTTCCTAACTACCAACTAATAAAAAGTCTAGCTCTGGTCCGAACTCCTGCAGACCTACACCCTTCACCTCAGAATCATTTCGCCTCAGGAAACCTGTCTCTCAACAACTCCATCATTCACTTTCCAAGATTCACATTAGGACAATCATCCCCCACACTGGTAACCCAAGAATCAATAAGTCCATCTATACCTTTCCACCAGATCATTGCAAATCTTTTGCCAGTTGGCCTCACCAATCTTATTCTGGCACATTTTGACTTCGTTGAGTAGTTCGCTTTAACAGCTGTCCGGATGGCACTATCTAGTTTCTTTACTGTCTAAGAAGAAGTTATTGTTGGTTGTCAGACAATGTTGGTCACGGTATATCTCTACAGATACAGGTTATCACTGAGACTACGGTATATCACTGAGGCTGTGGTATATCACTACAGCTACAGTATATCACTGAGACTGCGGTATATCACTGATGCTGCAGCATATCACTAAGGCTGTGGTATATCACTGATGCTGTGGTATATCACTGAGGCTGTGGTATATCACTGAGGCTGTGGTATATCACTGACGCTGTGGTATATCACTGAGGCTGTGGTATATCACTGAGGCTGTGGTATATCACTGAGGTTGTGGTATATCACTAAGGCTGCAGTATATCACTGAGGCTGTGGTATATCACTGACGCTGTGGTATATCACTGAGGCTGTGGTATATCACTGAGGCTGTGGTATATCACTGAGGCTGTGGTATATCACTAAGGCTGCAGTATATCACTGAGGCTGCGGTATATCACTAAGGCTGCGGTATATCACTGAGGCTGCATTTCTCGGATGATGTGATAACATCACTGGTTTACCATTCTGATGCTTGTATCTAAATAGGTGTTCAGACTAATTTTTCTTTCAGAATAAAGAGCTAATAATAACTGAGAATCATAAATGTACCTATGCACGAGAAAGAGATTTATTTAAACTACTCGGTAAATATAAAATCGGCACCTGTAAGTGTCGTATTTATTCGTCACGACTCGCGAGCTCGTTTTTTGCCCCCCCCCCCCTTTTTTTTTAGTCGCTGTGACCTAGTTCTGGTGGAAGAAGACATGATACATTTTTTGCAAGACAAATTAAGCTTAAAATGTACAAAATTCCTTTCAAAATGCTTGATCATTGATTTATTTAAAGTGCAAGCTGACATTAGTCCATTTCTAAACACATTTATTGAAATACCAGTTGTTTCAAAGTGAATATAGAACATTTAATTAACTTGTTACGGTAACTAACCAATTCAAGGTGGCGGACATTTTTGTTTACGAGTGCAATTAAAGATGAAGCGTTATCTCAAACTTAAAAATTAGTTAAAAAGTTAATCAACAATTATTTGTAGTGATGAATATATCACAACATCTCTAGAAACAACAAGAAGGAAAAATATTGTGTCCACAATGCAAAACGACATTGAAAACCAATGATAGATCTTTGTGGTGACTGGTGCGAGGATTGGTATTGCTTAAAGTGTTCCTAAATGGTAAGTGGCGTTTAGTAGAAACCCCTACAAACAATCTAACATGGAATTTCACACGAAGCTTGGCCTCAAAATGGGTCTTGAAACGTTTGCTTAAGTAAAATACAAACAAAGGGCTTTAGAAGAGCGCATGACCAACGTTGAGGCAGTAGTTCCACACCTGATAACGCTCATCAAGAGGTTCTGGAGGCAGGGCCGAACGTATGACTCATGGGGTCCTGTGCAAGGTTCTTACCCGGCTCCCTCGAAACTACGGCTAGGATCGCTTAAATATAGTCTCGTTTCAACCATAATGCCACTAGGGTCGCTGAGGTCAGAGGCCTATGGGATTTAAACATTGCGGCAGCATGCGGGACGAGGTCTCCCCCAGATGCTTTTAGAAGGCATCTCCTACATTTCTGAAGGCAAATATTAATCTTTGGTCCGGTGGAAAATTTTTCTATAGTTTGCTAAAAAAAAAAGTTCATATTTTTCTATGATCTATAAAACCGATCCCAGATGACCCAATGCCATATCATACTAAACTGTGGTTACATTAAAAACAGAACCTACCTACGAATACTTGGGCTGAATTGTAGGCCACAATAAAAGTAAGCTGTACAATTTTTTTTATTATTCGCCTGGAAGCGGTTGCTGGAGGCAGTCAAGCTAGTAGTATGATATTCAACTGGTATTGCTTAGTAGACTTCTTAGAATGAATATTCCGAATTAAAATAAAAAATAACTAGACTGTGGGTTGCACATGGCCCCATACACAAAATAGAAGAATAAATGGTTTGTTAGGTTGGCTGCGCATTTTTAGCCTTCATTTGACTATTTCTGATGCGTTTTTGGAGGTCAACAAAGGAAAATATTTGCAAAACATTAAGTACACTTGTACCTGTATGAAAACTGGGACATTTTTCATAATAGATATAACATGTCATTAATACCTATGGGCATTATAGCTATTATTCTAATCAATTCCATGTATGTCTACGTTTATAGCTAATACAGTCACAAAATATATAGCAATGGTCATTGCGTCATCTAGGTCATTGCGTCATCTTACACAGACAGGCCTATTAAAGATATAGCAAAACACTGAGGTGTGGAAGGCCGAATAAGTCTTCCTCAGACTCTCTTTTTTGTTCATTTTTTTAAGTTTTGACCTCAGTTTCAATTACAAAGCCTGGTCACATTGTGACATATAAGCAACATAAATGTACACTTTTTACAGAGCACTTAAAATATTAGTATTCAGAGAAATACAGGGGCATTCAGCTACCGTCTTAGCGATTGCAAGGGATATTGTCGGTCAGTCAGTCACTCAGTCACTCACTCACTCACTCACTCACTCACTCACTCACTCACTCACTCACTCACTCACTCACTCACTCACTCACTCACTCACTCACTCACTCACCCACCCACCCACGCGCTCACTCACTCACTCACTCACTCACTCGCTCACTCACTAACTCACTCACTCACTCACTCACTCACTCACTAACTCACTCACTCACTCACTCACTCACTCACTCACTCACTCACTCACTCACTCGCTCACTCAAGTAGCCAGGCAGCCAGGCAGATCAATCAGAGACAGAGACTAACAACAGAATGTTTGCTATATAGTATGTCGCCCCGTAAATGTGCTTAATAAAGAGCGGTAGTAGTAGTAGTAGTAGCAGTAGCAGTAGTAGTAGTAGTAGTAGTAGTAGTAGTAGTAGTAGTAGTAGTAGTAGTAGTAGTAGTAATGGTGGTAGTAGTAGTGGTAGCAGTAGTAGTAGTAGTAGTAGTAGTAGTAGTAGTAGTAGTAGTAGTAGTAGTAGTAGTAGTAGTAGTAGTAGCAGCAGTAGTAGCAGTAGCCGCAGCAGCAACAGCAGCGAAACAACAACAGCGGCCAGTCAAATTAGTTTCAAAATAGTCAACAGAATGTATATTAAATGGTAAAGACACACAATTCGTACAACGTGTCTGACTATTAAGCGTAAAAGACGGACTATAATCAGGTCATTCATGACGCCATGATTATGGCATCATCCTACACGTCGTGTAGTTGATTGTGACGTCATATGATGGATGGACAAACCTGGAAAGGTCCATTGTCATCATTGACAAAGATATTGTCATTCTTTTAATCACCATTTTTGTAATCGCTATTATTAGCTTAATTGATGAATCCAATATGTCACACCAGTATATGACGTCATAATCAATTACGTCACATGTAAACTGACGTCACAATCAAAATACGCAATGAATGACGGATCTAAGTCCGTCATGAACATTTAATAGTCTGGCAAGTGAACGAATTGCATGTTTTACTATTAAATAAAGCTTCTGTTGAAGATTTTGGCACTAATTTGACTGGGCGCTGTTGCTGCCATAGTAGGCAGCAAGAGCATCCAATCAAATTAATTTCAAAATAATCAAAAGCTTACCGCTATAGTTTTCTGGAAATTTAGATTCAGGGAGTTCATGGTTTGATCGATCTCAACACGAGCAAAATATGGGTGGAGTTTAGCTCGAGATGCGCGGGGCATATCTAAAACTGGATTCAGCCATTATCATCATTATTATTGTTATCACAATTCACCTTTCCAGAGTATCCATCATCAGCTGACCTCGTATGACATCATAATCAGCTCAGCGCATGCATGATGACGTCACAATCATTACGTCATAACGCGTTCAATATAGACCGTCATCAAATCTCAAATGGTCAGACACGTTGTATGAATTGTAAGTCTTTGTAATTCTTTGCTATTTAATAAACATGCTTTTGAATATTTTGAAACTAATTTGACTGGGCGCTCTTGCTGCCTTAGGCAGCAACAGCACCCAGTCAAATTAGTTTCAAAATATTCAACAGCTTACCTGTGTGGTCTTTTTTTTGGGAAATTGATAGTCACGGTATTCCGAGATCGATCGATCCCAACACGAGCGGGATGTGGGTGGAGATTAGCTAGAGATGGGCGGGGCATAGCTAAAACCGGAAAGGTCCATTATTCATTGATCATTATTAGTTCACCTGGCATGACAGTCAAATTGAGCTTATGCCATGTCGATTGATCATTTGTCTGTCGTCGAACCGTCTGTTCACCCATCATCAAAAAAACGAAGGACCATTAAAATCTGTTCAAATAAAGTTGGTAGGTAAAAACATTGGAGCCGTGAACCAATCAAAATCGCCATATTGGACTTTTTAATTAATGGATTTGGATGTCGAAAATTGTTTTATATATGTTTATTAATTGATCTGCCTGGCTGACTGGCTACTTGAGTGAGTGAGTGACTGACTTTCTGACCGACCCGATATACAGTTGCAATCATTAAGACGGAAGTCGGCATTAGAAAAGATTATGTCGATGTAAATAAGTAGTAAGTCGACGGCAGAAGCGGGCAATAAAATAACTTTGGGGCGAGTTATTTATAATAATTTGTAAAATGTGGATATAATTAAGTTGACCTAATCTTGCAATTATGTCGACATCTGGACTGTTATGTCGTCATAATAAGTCGGTAACACAACGGCAGATGCATGCCACCGTACCTTTCTCAAATTTCTCAAGTGTTTTTTGTCCGGGCGCTTATTTTTGCAAGAAACTAGGTCATCCAAAATTGCCACCAGACATATTGACCAACCACGTTCTCTCGAACAAATTTGTTTTATTCCTCGGCCTAAATGAAGTTTCTTGAATCTGAAATCAATTGAGGAATCCAGTTTTCCCATCGATTATATGACGTCATAATCAACTACGGTACGTGTAGGCTGGCGTCATAATCAATTACGTCATGAATGACTCGATTTAGTTAGTCTTACGCGCTTAATAGGCCGTAAGTTTGTAGGAATTGTATGTCGTTTGTAAGTTCAAAATATTTAACAAAATATTTAACAGCTTAACTGTATAGTTTTATGGAAATTGATAGTCCATGAGTACAGGGGTTGATCGATCTCAACACGGGCGAGGTGTGGGTAGAGCTTAGATAGAGATGGGCGGGGCATAGCTAAACTGGAAAGGTCCAATATGCCAATGGGAAAAACAATGAAGATAACTATGACGAGAACGATAATTAACCTGTCCAGAGTACCCCACCCACCCACCACATGACGTCATAATGAACTGCGTGATATGTACAATGACATCATAATGAATGACGTCATGAACGCATATTTGAAGACGGTCTATGTGTTGTTGTACAAATTGTTTGCTTTTTACTATTTGATAAATATACTGTTGAATATTTTGAAACTAATTTGACTGGGCGCTGTTGCTGCCATAGGCAGCAACAGCACCCAGTCAAATTAGTTAGAAAATATTCAACAGCTTCCCTGTATAGTTTTCAGGAAATTTATAGCTAGGGCATTTGGGGATCGATCAATCCCAACACGGCGAGGTGTGGGTGGAGCTTAGTTAGTGGTGGGCGGGGCATAGCTACAATGAAATGGTCCAGTATGATGAAAATAACGAATATGGTTAGTACACATTTCTAACTTCTAATCCAAGCTTACCTCCAATTTCTTTTTCAGGAATTCTTTTTGAAAAAAGATTATTTTGAGAAATGTCTGGAAAGGAAACAAGACAAAACAATTGATCAACAAATGCAGTACAAGGTTTTCTTAGATGTCAGCCTTAAGAATGCCACCATGTGGTGTGTATCTAACATACAGATATCTTATAAAATCATCATTTCTCGTTCAACATGAACGTACTCTCCTGTGTGCACATTCAGTTGCATTATCATTATAGTTTATCTTTATGAAATCACCTCCACTCCATTCCGCCCTCCCCTCTCCCCCACCCCCACCCTCTCTCTCTCTCTCTCTCTCTCTCTCTCTCTCTCTCTCTCTCTCTCTCTCTCTCTCTCTCTCTCTCTCTCTCCTTCCATCTCTCCCCTCCCTATAACCTGCCCTCACCTCCATCTCGTATCCCTCTCTCTCTCACATGCACTTAGGCATGCACTCACGTACGCATGCACGCACATAGGCACCCACGCACGCACGGATGGTGGAAACGGAAAGACCAGAACATGGAGTATGTTGATGTCATGGATACGCCCTCATACACGGACAAAAGATGGTACCTCCACGATGTGTTTGACAGCTAAATTCTTATGGTGACAATCTGCTGGAGAACATTTCCAAACATGGCGGAAATCTTGCGGCAAAATGTATCAGATGATACCTTACAGACAGATTGTATACTATGTGCTACACTTAATAATTCACCTTTCCAGAGTTTCCACCAATCATATGACGTCATAATCAACTACGTGAGGTGTAGAATGACATCACAATGAATGACGTCATGAATGATGCCGATAAATACGTCACGAACGTATATTTGAAGACAGTCTATGCGTTGTTGTACAAATTGTATGCCTTTACTATTCAATAAATATTCTGTTGAATATTTTGAAACTAATTTGACTGGGCGCTGTTGCTACCATAGGCAGCAACTGCACCAAGGCAAATTAGTTACAAAATATTCAACAGCTTCCCTGTATAGTTTTCAGGAAATTGATAGTTAGGGAATTCGGGGATCGATCAATCCCAACACGGCGAGGTGTAGGTGGAGCTTAGCTAGTTGTGGGCGGGACATAGCTAAAAATGGAAAGGTCCATTATTATTATTAATATTTTATTTTCTAGAGATTCCTTAATAAAACTAATTTTAATTTTTTAAATGGCATTGTTGCAAATATGTGGCTGTCAAAGGTAGCAGCAACACAACACCGTCACTGTTTTAAAAATGAATTTCAGTTTTCACTCAAAAAGGGTTTAACTAATAGAATCTGTGAATTCAACTGTGGGACTGGTTTGAACATGTTGATTTGGCAATTATTAAGATGGTTTACAGATGAAATTCAAGATCTATTATTCCCAGATCATGCATGTGATACATGGGATATAAACATAATACAATTTAAACAGTGGTAAGAGTGTGAGAGAGAGAGAGAGAGAGAGAGAGAGAGAGAGAGAGAGAGAGAGAGAGAGAGAGAGAGAGAGAGAGAGAGGAGAGAGAGAGAGAGAGAGAGAGGAGAGAGAGAGAGAGAGAGAGAGAGAGAGAGAGGGAAAGAGCTGTTGATGATTTCTAATAATTACTTACCCAAACATAATTCATGATAATTACCTCTGCTGAGAGTATTCCAAGAATCGCAATACTCGCATAATGAATCCCATGAGATACCTTCGCCACGTCTGTGTGTCCGTCATGAATAATTTGCGATGCGTTTTCGGTTTGGTTCACGCAAGGAATCTTGGCATTTCGATTAACCTCGGCAACAATTGCTGAAATGGTCGTAATCATTATTACGGGGTCATTCTCAGTATATAACCACTATGTGATGATGTTGTAAATAGTGGGGTGGCGACAGGGTGGGGTAATTAAGCACAATTTTTGCATGTATGTACTGGTACTTGGTGGTGGGTTTGGGTCATGTAGCTACAGACTCTGCCTTCATGGCCATGTGAGGAATTAGAAATTAAAACCAAATCTATTCAAAAGGTCTCATCAGCCATTTGGGTGTAACAACATCGTGTAGGATTGTCCTTTATAGTTCCGATTTGCAACTAGTACAAGTCGATCTGCCTGTCGGGTAGTAGGTCGCTTAGTCTGTCAGCCGGTTTGTCATTCTATCTGTTAGTATGTATATATGTCAGTCTGTCAATGTCTCAAGTGTAGTTTGTTTCTACAAAACAAGGGTGATTCCATAAAAGTCTTAAAGAACTGCTGCAATCACTTGACGTCAATAGATATATACCATGTGACAGTTGCATTAAGCCACCTGTCTTTAGCGCATGACCATTCCTTGGTCGTCAATATAGTGTCTATGATAGACATGTCAGTGTTTGATCGTTAAACTACGCTACTATGCGTATCATGTGACCAATTCAGAGGTCCAGTTTTCTGCTCTATGTTCAGAGTTCAAAATAATTCTAAACACAGATCGACGACATTAGCATAATTATGTAGACTTCCTTATAGACTCTTTCTGCGAAACAGCATCATATTATTTACTACAATACAAATCGGTTTTCCATAGGGTACAAAAATTCAGGTTATATCGGTCGTTGAGTGATTTGAGTCTGTATTAATATCACAGATGAGGCAGTAGCCCCACTTCGGGTTGGTTAAGAGTTTTGCGATGCAATCTCCTTTCATCATTATGCATCACCCACTCCATATATTGGTTACGCCACCTCAAGTTTGTGTATGGGGTAGCCGATATATCGAGTGGGCATGGTCGAACATACCAAATATACAAACAATAAGATGTCACAAAGCGCTCTGCAAATTCAGAAGCAGTGTATACTTTCCCATCTACACTACTCATCTTATTCAGATATAACATACTATTTAAGTATCAATGACCACTTGTCATCGTCAGCTGGCTAAACTTGGTGTCCGAATTTACTATGTTACACTCGCAACGCTAGCCAGCTGCGTGACATGACTCCTACCATCAGAATATATTTCTCAGTCACGCCTCATAGGTTATTGCCGTTCTTCTGAATTGGATGTTGATGAATGACGCATAAGTTTTGTTGAAATATTTGAGCTAGGATTTCATTGTATGACCTGGTTCAGGCCACATTACTTTCATTCATTCTCATCATGACATCAGTGCGGTCACTGCCACATAATCAGTGTATACTATCAAATAGATTATAACTGGCTCCAAATCAGGAACAGCGAATGTTGAAAAGTACTACTTGGATGGTTAATATTTCTTCTCCGTTTCACATAATCAATGGTTCAAGTTGGGAGGTTTTTACTTGGTTCAATTCATCTTATATAATAGAGGGATTCATTTCTAATTATGTCCCGCCAATTTCTATCAAACTCCACCCTCTGTGTGACATAATTTATTATGACGTCAGATAGTTGAGTGATAGATTGGATCCCTCCATGTTCCTCTAGATCTGTGTGCATTAGATGTATACTCACTGTGCATGTATTGAATGTCTAAAATAAGTTCTGCAATCACAAGAAGACAATCCGCAACACATAGGAAGACTATGATGAAAAGTAATGGACGGCTGTGCAGGATGTTCTTGCCTTTTTTGCGTATACTGCAATAAATATTTAACGCTTTGAACACAAAAGAACAACGACAAAAATCATGTACAATTTAAAGGCCCACATTTACACCAGATTGCTTTAAAATGGAATTGTTACAATTGTATCCCTTAAGATGCGACATTGTATATGTGAGTGTAATGACATGAAATCAATCTTAAAATATCAAATTACTCCCGTATAAATTCATATAATTATAAAATAAGGTAAATTAGGGATATGAGTCACAACAATAAAATTTAATTTATCATCAGGTTGTGATTTTCGAACTCCGATCTCGGATTAAAAGATCCCTCAAATGATGCTAAGCTTATAAACTGACGCTGATTTGATTATGCAGATATGCTGGGCCTAATTCTGACTGCAGAAGATCCTCTCGTGGTTCTAAAAAGATGGCGTGTCTTTCTCTATCACAGATTAGAACAACTCTTGATTGTAGATTTAACAAATATACTTTTATTTAAATTCTAACACTGATATAACAGAAATATGAAAATATGTCGTATTGCAGACTGAAACTGACATTTATTTTACTTTTACAAACCTAAATATTAATCGCTGATTGGTAATATCAAGAATTGCAAAGATTAACTATTTCTAAATACTGAGCAGACACCTACGGAATATGTACCCTGATTTCAGGATCAACGGTTGATAGAGTGATCCCGCAGCACTGTCGACTGCGCCTTATATAATACAAAAGGGAGTTCATGACCATCGTCACACAACAGGAGAAAAAAAGGTAGTTCGGATTCTGATGGGTCAAGCCTCATTGCTCAGCCAATAGAAACCCTACAAACTCTCTCGAAGATGCGCGCGTTCGACTAGTTCTAACTAGTTCTCGCTGGAACCGTTTTGAAGGATATATCACATCTTATTGATATTGCGCCATACTGACGTCATGATGTTGTGATTCCAAGCATAGTTTCATGTTGCTGTTTAGCTTGAGAACTGAAGTGTGCCATTGCTGAATAGACAACAGGCACTGGTAAGGGTTTCAGTATACCTAGGATTGACCAAAACATGTCATCAGTGTGTACTGCTAAAGTCTTCCATTGGTGTATACACAACGGGGGTTGGGTGGTGGTGTGGTGGTGGGTGTGGGGGGGGGCCTGGTGTTACGACGTATCCTTCATTACAGTCATACCCCTGGGTGCTGATGAGGAGACGAGACTCGTACTTAAGTTTAGGATGATTTGTCATTATGCTGTCGCACATGCTCCTCTTCTTCAAAATCCAGAACTTGTTTTACCTCATGCGTTTGAGGTTTTTCTTCTGAGACCGAAATATGCGTGCGACGTGGCCCGGCCCCTATTGGATGGTGGTCAAATCCAAGAATACTTGGCCATGGCAATTGTGGTGTTGTATCCAAATAGACATATGGGTGCTCACGCAAAATCGAAATCGGATTTTACAGTTTGGTCAAATCACAATCTGATTACCGCGTGAAAATCCATACTAAATATATTTTCACAACTCTTATCACTGGATGCAATATGTATTGAATGATTTTACTTAATAGAATAATTTTAATGAATGCAATAACTTTACGAGATGAAATTTTAAGTGTTTTGAAGCTTTTCATATCTAAACTGCAATGTCACTAATCAATACTCAACATCTGATGTCCGAATACGTAGCAGACTCACTGAATTACGGCTGGGAAAATTAAATTTAAAACGTATAATTGTCAGTCTAAGTGAGTAACAACCTTTTTAATTGCTTTGTCCCTCGTTTTACACCTAATAGGTGTTCTTGTTTAAGCAAAATGTGTCGCATATATGTCGAAGATCACAAGATATATCAAAATTAAAGTTATCTTTAATCTTACGACAACGCTTTTAACAAACCATTAGGCGACCAAGTGCAGTTACTGATCAAACGTCTATGAAGATCCGCATACAGGCTTTGCGCATTTCTGTTTTATTATCAAAGTGGCGATAACCAGCATTAAAATATTTAAATCTTTGTCAAGCTATTGCAATGTTCTAAAATTGTATTTATTAGGGGTGAAAAATAAATGCCTTATGGTATGAGAGTCAGAGTTATGCTCATACCTGAAAAATGTGCCAAGAATATTTCAGATCCTTAACACAAAAATGTCTCCCAGCGCAAAGTACGTTTAGAAAGAGTCAGAGTGGACAATAATATCTATAAAGTAGACAAAGTGCCCAAGGCCATCTATAAATCACTCAGTCTGCCTAGGTATGCCTATAAACACGCAGACCATGCCAATATCCGAAAATATGATGTGTAGCATTCCAGGCCATCAATGGACCTTTCCTGTTTTAGCTGTGCCCCGCCCATCACTATCTAAGCTCCTCCACTCACAGTTCGCCGTGTTGAGATTGATCGATCCCCGAATGCCCTGACTATCAATTACCTGAAAACTATACAGCTAAGTTGTTGAATATTTTGTAACTACTTTGACTGGGTGCTGTTACTGCTATAGGCTTTAGTTTCAAAATATTCAACCGGGTATTTATTAAATAGTAAAGAAATACAATTCGTACATCGACGCATAGTCCGTCTTCAACTATGTGTTCGTGACGTACTGTGCTACGTCATTCATGACGTCATAATGACAGCATTGGTTGTGATGTCATTATATACGCCACGTGCTTGATTATGACGTCATATGATGGATGGATACAGTGGAAAGGTCAATTGACCTTTCCCTGATACAGTAATTGAGAGTCTCAATTATTGCATTAGAGAAAAGTCCATTTTAGAGGAGTAATGGTTAAAGCGCCACTAGTCCAATATTAAATCATTCACGTGTGTTTCTTTACGAACGCAATTCACTGATCTATCGTTTTTGACGCTATGAATAAAATCCTTAAGAGTGTTGATCGGAAAAGTGCCCTTTCCAGTTTTAGCTATGCCCCGCCCACCTCTAGCTACGCTCCACCCGTACCGTGCTCGTGTTGGGATCGATCGATCCTTGAACTCCTGGCTCAATTTCCAGAAACCTACACAGGTAAGCTGTTGTATATTTTGAAACTAATTTGACTGGGTGCGGTTGCTGCATATGGCAGCAACAGCGGCCGGTCAAATTAGTTTCAAAATATTCAGCAGCATGTTTATTAAATAATAACGACATACAACGCGTAGTCAGTCACCAATTATGCGTTCGTGACGAACTTATCTACGTCATTCGTGACGTCATTGATTATGACGTCATCGCACACGTCGCGTAGTTAAGTACGACGTCATATGATTGATGGGCAAACTGTAAAGGTCACTTCCGCCATCTAACAATTTTCTCTATCACAATAAAGGTTTGAGAGCACTGACAGAAGAAGTGTCACTTGTGCCAATGTTGAATAATTATATATCCATAGGCATGCAATTCGGCGTTTCTCTGATTGAGAGGAGTGATACCTAAAGTGCCTCTAGCGTGATTATGCAATAATAGTAGTTCACTGATATAGTACTTGATTGACACCTCTAATAGCCAAAGCGGCACTATCACTTGCACCACTAAGCTGTATTCCAATAGCAGTTGCTTTTAATTTATGCGTGTCTATTGCTTCAGCCAATCAGATTGTCTGTATATCACTATAGGTCATACCCACAATTCCTTGTAACAGCTGGCTTTAATTTATGCGCATATATCACTTCAGCTAATCTGATCGTGCTTCTATAGCTATAGGTCATAATCAACACTACTTGCAACAGCTGGCTATAATTTATGTGCGTGTATCGCTTCATCCAATAAGATCATGCGTCTATCTCTATACGTCTTAGTGAATATTGTCAGTAACAGCTGACTATAATTTATGTGCGTCTGTAGCTTCTGCCAATCAGATCGTTCATCTATCGCTATAGGCCATAATCGATATTCCTTGTAGCGGCAGGCTATAATTTATGTGAGCGTATCGCTTCAGCCAATCAGATTGTGCGTCTATAGTTATAGGGAATAATCAATATTGCTTGTAACAGCTCAGTATAATTTATGCATGTCTATCGCTTTAGCCAATCAGGTAACGCATTCATAAAATTGATTGTCTGCCAATGCACATACTTGATTGACATTTTGATGGACAGGTAGCCCCATATAAATACCAGATAAAATGTGAGATAGAGTGACGCTCTCTCTCTCTCTCTCTCTCTCTCTCTCTCTCTCTCTCTCTCTCTCTTATCTTGCAAAATGTAGTACAAGAGTGTGATAGCCACCATTTTGAATTGCGTAGTCAGAAAGGACATTTTAAAGATATTACTGTTTTATCATTTCCTATACTCT
The DNA here is from genome assembly GCA_034401795.1 of Chaetoderma sp. LZ-2023a. NCBI lineage: Eukaryota > Metazoa > Mollusca > Caudofoveata > Chaetodermatida > Chaetodermatidae > Chaetoderma > Chaetoderma sp. LZ-2023a. The sequence goes on along the minus strand of CM067373.1, from coordinate 88,628,129 downwards.
GACAATTCTTCCCGATCAATATTGCAAAAAAGTGGATGCCATTGACGAGCCTTTTCATTGGTCTTCCCAAGTCACATGGTTACAAGTGGGTGTAGCCCAATTGACCGCATGTTCGTACAAGAATGCCCACTAGAACAATCCCCTTGTGAGCAATCCATATATCGCCAATTAGGTCATGCCCACTTGTAGCTACGTGACTTGGGAGGATCAATGAAAAAGCGGGTATATCTATTCCCTTTTCGACTGTTTTCCTTGATAAATGCGCTCGGGGTGATATCACCAAATATTACTTTTCAAACAAAGGGTGTGTGCCCAATCCAGCTGATTGTACAAGCCATCATTGAAATTATCGTGGAAGGAGATAAATGTTTTCTTACAAGACATCTATTTTTAAAATTAGAAATCGATCGACATGTTGTGGCAATCTGTCAGATACTGAGCAAAGAGTTTTTTATACCTCGCCAAAATATTAGGGGGGTATTATATGACGGCACGGTCTGGGTGGGCGGGCAGGTAGTAGAGTGGTTTCGAAGTAATAACTCCATTACTGTTTATCGTATCACATTGAAATTCATAGGGTTGTTGGACTACATCTAGGCAAGAAACCTAGCGAAATCGACAATCATCCGAAATCCAAGATAGCCGTCAGGCCCCTGGTGGTCATCTTGAAAATTGGTTTCCGTATGATTACTCTGTTACCATTTATAGGATCACTTTGAAACTTTATCGGGCGGTTGGACTACGCTGTCGAAAATCAACAATGATGTGAAATCCAAGATGGCTGCCAGCCACCAGTGGCCATTGTGAAATTTGGTTTTCATATGATAACTCCGTTACCGTTAATCAGATCGCTGTGAAACTTCATAGGGATTAGGGTAGTTGGACTACATCTGGGGAAGAAACCTATCGAAGTTGACAATGACCCACAATCCAAGATGGCCACCAGCCATAGGCAACCATCTTCAAAATTTGTTTCCGGGTAATAACCCTGTTACCGTTTATCAGATCACTTTGAAACTTCATATGGTGGTTAGACTGGGGAAGAAACTTATCGAAATTGACAGTTATCCGATCTCCAAAATGGCCAACACCCACCGGCTGCCATCTTAAAAATTGGTTTCCGGATGATATCTCCATTACCTCGTTGAAACAACCACCCGCCCGAAGGACCTCAAGTTAGCGTGATGACATCAAATACATCTAGGTGTAAACGGTTAATAAAACACATGAACAACAACATAATATGCCGTGATATTCTCATTTTGATGGTGGCATCATATACTTGTCTTTGCATTGCTACAGAGGACGGAGGTGTACAGTTACTACCGTAAATGTGTTCTAGTATGTTCACTCCTGGTAGTCGTGATCGGAGCAATAGACTGCTATAGGTGATCGAACCAATGACGTGTGAAGCCAGACGGGACGGATACTAGTAGCAGTTAATTCTAATGATTCAACACTCTCTTCTCTCCCCAGTGTATGTACCAAGCACACCGGATGTACCAAAGCTGAAAGGCGAGGGAAATCCGAAGAAGACCTCTAAATAAACGATGTAAGTCACAGATAGAGCCATGAAGAGTTATCTCATTTGCATTGTTGAATTTAGAAATGATATTTTAAAACAAAATTTAGTCTGGCGTTAATATTAAAGTTATCAAATACGAAGACAATAGTAAAATTACAACATATGCTTACTCACAGACTCCATTTAGTTGTTATAGGTAGCTGTTCCTTTTGGACTTCTTCCTTTAGTTGTCTGTCTAGAGCCGCGACTTGACCAAGGGCTGTGCCTTGAAGTGAAGCCCGATTCACCAGTGTCTGCAACATCAAACTCACTTGTATAGCAAACAATAATTCACCTTTCCATAGTATCCATCCATCATATGACCTCGTATGACGTCATAATCAGCTCAGCGCGTGGATGATGACGTCACAATCATTACGTCGCAAAGGGTTCCATATAGACCGTCAACAAATCTTAAATAGTCCGAAACAACACCCAGTCAAATTAGATTCAAAATGTTCAACAGCTTACCTGTGTAGTTTTTTGGAAATTGATAGTCAGTGTGTTCAGAGATCGATCGATCCAACACAAGCGATGTGTGGGTGGAGCTTAGCTAGAGATGGGGGGGGGGGCATAGCTAAAACAGGAAAGGTCCATTAATCTGCGATGCAGATTGCTATTTTAACTCAGGATCTTTCTTTTTATTGTTTTGCTCGCTAAGAAAGCGTAGGATTCATCTCTTCCTACAGTTTTGAGCTGATCATCTCCAAACGTGGTCAACTTCTAGTACTCAAGGTGAAATCATTGCGCGATGGCTATTACCTTTATTTTGCACCGGCCCAATGGGTTTTCCAGCCACCAACCTTTCCGTCGGCAAAAGGGTCCAATAGGAAATAGATGGAATCTTCACTATTGATTTTTGAAGTGCAACACAGTTTTGATCGGATCACTACATACTTTGTTAGGATGTTACTATTGGAGTCATGAAGCGGTTGATTGATCTAGCCGGCATATGCCCAAGTGGAAAGGTACCCATTGGGTCTGAAAATAACTACAAGTTTTGGTTTTGGCAAAAATGGACTCCCCTTCACCCCAACTGTTCAATGGGCATATTAGAACATAACCTGTGACATCATTTGATGTTAATATCACCGCTGGATCATATACGCTATGGAGGGGTGGGGTGAGGTGGGTGGGGTTGTAGGGTGGGTGGGTGTGGGGTGGGGGGGGAGTCATCCGTTTGAGCTTCAATGTTACAAGTTTTTATTTTGGGCAGAAATTACCTCGCCTTGATCAGCGAAGGTCAATGGACATATTAAACTAAGTTACACACACGCGCGCACTCACGTGAACACACACGTGCACGCGCGCGCGCACACACGCACGTACGCACATAAGCACACACATACCCACTTGTGACATCGCCTATGGAAGGACGCTGATTGTGATTTAAAGTTGCTAGCTTGTGTGTTTAGCAGAATTGACATCTCTTTCATCAGCGACGTTCCTTGTTAGAAGATACCCCGTGACATCCTTTATGTCAACATAACCCCTGCATCATATACCCAGGGGGTGGCACCCTGAGCCTCAAAATTACCAGTTTTTTCAAGGTCACCCCATTAGGGTGGGGCATGGTCTATGTACCTATGTGGCATCAAAGTTACCAGTTTTTGTTTTCTTGGAGATATAAATTCCTCTTAATTATACATGTCTAATGAGCATATTAGAAGATGCTTTACCCATCCTGGTGGCCAGGCAGCAGATACACCATTTTGGTCAAAATTACCAGTTCTCGTATTTGGTGTAAATGAACATGCACACACGCATACCTACGCACGCACGCGCGCACGTGATCCCCAAAACATATTTGTAATAAAACGTGTTAGTAATAGATATCCTTCCTTTTAATCAGAGCGCATCTAATTGTCATAATTTTTCCTCTCTTGAATAAGTCTACATAGATAGACGTAGGATACTTCAGTCAAACGAACCCGCATTTGGGCTCCCCCAGATTTTGATTTTGCATGACGCCCCTGGTTCTTACACAACAAAACTCAGATTTGATAGATAGGCCTATATGTATCTTTTATGATAAACACGCTTTATTCTGCACGGTTATCAGTACCATTACAGAGCTAAAGGGCGGTAACAAAGAAAGAATGACATGGTATCGCGCTTTGCGGGTTGAATAGCCTCCCTTTATATTGGTGGGGGGCGGTGCGTGCGTGCGTGCGTGCGTGCGTGCGTGAGTGCGTGCGTGCGTGCGTGTGAGTGATTTCAAAGGAAGGTATAGGCCTCCAATACATATCAACCGTACTATATCTACAAATTGTTGTTTGTAGGCCTATTTAATATTTAGCAACACTCTTAACGCGTTTCAATACTAGCATATGTGTTACCCTGATCGGATATTGGCGAAAATTTTGGCATTTTCCATTTCCAAATCCAAATCGAGATTTGTATAAGGATTCCAATGACCTTGACCTAAAAAGTCTGAATATCTTTGTGCTGCTCCTACTGGTTAAGCTAACTGTATGGCCATGGTTAGTTCCAATTACTTGGCAAATTCTGAAATAAAGCCAGGATGAGCTAAGCAGAGGAACCTGACTGCTAAAACCTGCATTTTATAGAAATGTTAAAATGACCATGGCCTTTGACCTCAAATCTCTGTGCTTCGTCCGCTTGATATAGGCAAACATGTGATCAAGTTTAGTTCAAGTGGGGTCAACCAATCCTGAAATATGAGACAATACGCTTAAGCTAAACCAAAACTTAACCGAAAAAAAATGGTTTTATCCCAAGGCCCCAGTGACATTGCCATTTAACCATATGACCTCAATATCATTCTGCTCCATCCCTTTTACATAGCGAATGATGCGAGAGACAGACTGATTAGCCGAGACAATCGCGTTCGCCAACAAGCATGCTGATTGTATTCAGGTAATTGTATTATAATAGTTGTACATTATGCAATACAAGACATCAGTGTTACACTGACGGGATATATTCAACAATTTTGGCATTTTCCATTTCCAAATGTTAATATAGATTTGTATCAAAATCACGATGGCATTGACCTCAAATGTCTGAATGTCCGCTGCTTCTATTGGGTGAGTTAACTGTATGGCCATGCTTAGTTCCAATAATTTTACCAATTCTAAAAGTAAACGCCAAATAAGCTAAGCAGAAGAACCTACCAGTTAAAGTCTGAATTTTATACACATGTTAGAAGGACCTTGACCTTTGACCTAAATATCATTGTGCTTCATCCACTTGATATAGGTAAACATATGACCAAGTTATATTCAAGTAGGGTGAACCAATCCTGAGGTATAGGGCATTAAACTAAAAACCTAACTGAAAAGAATAGAGTTTTATACCAGGGATCCAATGATGTGTAACCATGTATCCAAATTTAGTCACAATAGTCAGAACCAATCCTGAGATATAATACGATATGTTGAGCAAAACCAAAAATTTAACCGGAAACAATAGTGTTGCATACAAAGGTCACAGTGTCTTTGACCTTTCACCTCAATATCATTGTGATATATTGATCTAAACCAAAAGCTTAACCATAAACAATATTTTATACCAAGGTACCAATGACCTTGAACTTTGGCCCAATGACACCAACATCATTGTGCTCAATCCCCGTGATGCAATGAAGCATGAGTCCAACTTTAGTCCCAATATAGTGAAGCCATGCCGAAATATAAGATGATATGTTGAGCTAAACCAGAAACTTAACGGAGATTGGGCGCAGACCGACCGACCGACCGGCAAGCAGTAAGAGAGGGATAGGGAGTGTGAGAGAGATGGAGTGCGAGAGGGGGGGGAGGGGGAGAGGGATAAGGGTAAGGGTGAGGGAGAGGGAGGGAGATGGAGTGGGAGAGGGGCGGGATAGGAGATGGAAGGGGATGGGAGAGAGAGAGGGATGGAAGGACAGACAGAGTAACCGAACCCAACGATATATTGGCCAAAGTTTAATTTTAGCCAATAATAAAGATTTAATTGTGTACACTCAAGGGTCAATGACATATTGTGAAATGGAATCTGTCTATCTGTCCATGTGTCGGTCTGGCAGTCTGTGCGTCTATCCGTCCGCCCGTTCGCCCACCAACCAACCGTCTGTCAATCTATCTATCTATCTATCTATCTATCTATCTAGCTATCTAGCTAGCTAGCTAGCCAGCTAGCTAGCTAGCTAGATAGCTATTCGAGAGTGAAAAGGTTACCGGGCAACTATTTTTTGTAATAACTGTCCGATGACTTTTTATAATTGCTGACACAGTGGCCAGGTCGTTGAACTAAAACCCAGTGACTCGCTTATTGAACTGAAACAGACTAGGATGGCCCGAAATGCATTAGCAATAAATTAGATATAGGCTTAATCAGGCCCGTAGGGTTCGTTTCTGAAAGGGCGTTCGCAAGGAGGATATCAAATCATATTATGCCTGGCTAAGTAAATATATACGCGTGTTGTGATAAGTAGTACTCAGGCTATATTTAATTAGGCTGCGCGCAAAGCGACGCAGTCTATTGTAATCTTAAGCTCGGGATCTTTGAGTTTTCTTTAACCGTATCTCCTCTCAGGGTTTTGAGAGTAGAGTGTCGAAATTTTGCCAAATGGTAGAATATAGTTCCAGGGGTTGGGCATGTCCTTTTTTGGCGAGGTGAACGCTAGTTTTTCGAGGAGATCAACTAGTAATCTGTTTCAGAGGTCCGGATTTTGTTACACACCCACACAGACCCCCATGTTGCCGGCGACCATCTCGCTAAAGGTGTGCTGGCTAAAGCCTGGAATCGATTCGTGTATAAGGAACACTTAAATAAAGTAACCTGTTGTGCGCTGCCTCCCTTACAAGCAAGCGTTATATATGATATGATATGATCTGGTCCCCATATCGCCGGCGACAATCTCGCCTGTAGGTTAAAACCTGTAATCGATGCCGGTATAAGGAACACTTAAAGTAACCTGCTGTGCGCTGCCTCACAAGCAAGCGTTAAGAGATATATGATATATGATATGATATCATTTACAGCTGAAAGTGAATTAGGCTTGCTGTAGCCTGTCCGCCCGTCCTAGCTTGTCAAGTCTAGTTGCTTCTCGACTAGCGTATTGGAGTTTATAAAAGTAGATATGCCTGTTATACAGAAGATTTGATTTGCGAATGGTCCAAACCTTTGGGTTTTTTACAAGGATCACAGCTCAATCCGAAAAGTAGTGATCTAGACCATGTTATATTTACAATATATATAAATATATACATCTATCCATATATAAATCTACATGTATTTAGTCCTAGTTGTTCCTACTGTCATGACTGTATGTAGTGTAGCTGAGTATATGTTACACACTAGACATCTGATCCAAAACACATAGACTGGTGTGGTTTCACGCACAGTCTATGCTTAACATAGACTGGTGTAGTTTTACCCACAGTATACTTAACATAGACTGGTGTGGTTCACACACAGTCCACAACTATTAACAATACAGGTTGGTGTGGTTTCACACGCAATCTGTTTGTGGCACAATACTGTGCCAATAACGGATTTACTATTATCACAATGAAGGCTGGTGTGGTTTCACACACAGCTTGTTGATGATAGCATACAGGTCGGTGTGGTATATATGATATTAGTATGAGAAATTTTGCCACAGAGACAGCAAAACATGCCAAACGAGTTGATTATGAGTAGTGATGTTGCTGGTAGGCTACCATTCAGTATTGGTGCTTATCTTCATGATAAATATGACCCTGAAGTAAGCCCAGATATCCCACTAAGAGACTCGGCAATAGGGCCATAGCTCATTCCGAAAAGTAGTGATATTATAGATCGTGGCATATTTACACTATATATTTAGTCCTAGTTGTTCCTACTGTCATGACTGTATGTAGTGTAGCTTAGTATATTTTACACACTAGATACCTGATCAAAAACACATAGACTGGTGTGGTTTCACGCACAGTCTATACTTAAGATAGACTGGTATGGTTTCACACACAGTATATGCTTAACATAGACTGGTGTGGTTTCACATACAGTCTATACTTAACATAGACTGGTTTAGTTTCACACACACACAGTCTATGCTTAACATTGACCGGTGTGGTTCACACACAGTCCGCAACTATTAAAAATACAGGTTAGTGATATATGATATTAGTTTGCGAAATTTTGCCACAGAGACAACAAATCATAGCAAACGAGTTGATTATGAGTAGTGATGTTGTTGGTAGCCTACCATTCAGTATTGATGCTTATCTTCATGATAAATATGACCCTGAAGTATGCCCAGCTATCCCACTAAGAGACCCGGCAATAAAAGGGCACAGCCTAAAGGTATTCAAGAACAGCGCGTAGACGAGATTGCGGTAACAAAGCTTCGCAATCAGAATAGCCGAACCATGGAACAGTCTGTCAGAGGATGTGATTAATGCACTGACCGTAACACTCTTTGAGAAGCGGCTAGACAAGTACTGTCAACACCAAGACATCCTCTACAATTATAAGGCACAAATTGATACTTCGAGTCACACCACGCAAGTAGTTGCAGACACATATGAAGAGATCTGGACATCCTATGTCCAGTACCAACTTATGGTTACTTATTAATTAGTGCAATCAGCTGAATCTGATTATGCTATATTTGATTTGCTGAAAATGGAATCATAATTGTAATATGCTGTATATCTCTTGATTCACTGCTTTGTTTTATTGTTTCTGTCGCGAAAACTAATTTCACAGTCAATATGTGCCATCTTCCTAGGCTTTCTTTTGAGCTAACGAATAGTATTGCAATTTTCTAACAAGTGACCTCAAAACTCAGTTAGAAGCAGTACAATGTCAGGCTGCGAGGATCGTCTCCGGCCGCCCAGTAGACCGATACCCAAGAGAGAGTGTTTCTGCTATGATAGAACGACTGGGATGGGAAAGCCTAGAACAACGGCGTAGAAAGACCAATGTTGTCCTCATGTATAAAATCCTACATGGTGACGTAGCCATACCAGCAGAGTATCTCCCTCAGTGGGCGAACTTAGGCACCACCAGGCGTAGTCACCCGTGGAAGCTACAGCCATACCAACCATCAGTCAGCCAGTTCCAAAGTTAATTTTTCCCACGAACCATACCAACATGGAATAACCTGGCCAAAGACATAATACTGCTCCGGATGTAGAGAAGTTCAAAACCTACATCCGACAGACGACAATCTAACATACCTGATCAGCCTTGTGTAAATAGTGTACAGATCAACCATCACTTTTTATCAACCCAGCTATGTTCACGAGGCCCGCACCTAGACGTGATGTCCTATAGGATTTTGCCTAGTATTCGTACAGATACAGATACAGATACAGATACAGATGCACGTGTCAAATGTGAAAGATTTATATAGCAATACTCTGGATATTTTCATCACTTATAGAATGGCAACATTTGTATATTTCACAAGAACAAGGGGCAATTATTAAATTCTACTGTCCGCCCACGCCGCTTCCAGTAGGCCTATACATTGTTACCTGTTTTCACGACTTACATTCAGGCCTATTTGAAACGAGCCAATGCATTTAAACACAGCTCAGAAGCAAGCGCGTGTAGCTGAGGCGGAATTAAACGACTCTTAAATTCTGACAGGTATGGTATTCCAGCATTTTCACTATAGCCTATTAACCTTTTAAGCCTTAAATTTGTTCATTAAAATTTTAATTTTCTCATAGCAAATGTCCATTTGCAGACCGAAAGAAGCCAAATTTTGAAAATTTACCACTGGAATGACTGGCTCGATAACCGAGCCAGTCATTCCAGTGGTAAATTGTCAAAAAGATCTTCGGTTTGAGTGTTAAAAGGTTAATAGTACGTCCTTGAAGTTAATAAGAAATAATTTCAAAACTGGTACATCTGAAGGAGTTATATTGACCCTTTCACACTAAAGCATGTTTGTAAAACTTAATTTTCTCGTAGAAAACGTCCATTGCAGACCAAGAGAACACAATTCAGTAGGGCTGTAACGAACATTTGTTGGTTACGAAAATCACAAACCAAGGGAAGACGACCCATGGTTTAGTTCGCTTGCATGGGATTCTTGTGGTTATTGAACCATACATCAGCTAACCCTTTCACCGATGAATTCTCATATCTCATTTTAGGAAAACCATCCGGGAAAAGTGTTGAATATTCTAAAGTTTATTTGATGAGAAGCTGATGCTGCCTTAGGCAGTAACACCTTCCAGTCAAATTACTTCCAAAATATTCAACAGAGTAAGTTTTATATCATAAAAGGATTTGCCGGATGAAAGGGCTAATAGTCAAGCAATCTCTGAATGTCCTCTAAGTGTTATTTACGAATATGACCATGAACGGAACTTAGCTGGCTATGAATCTTATATTATTTTCTAACATTTGTTGTCAGAGCTTGTCATTTATGTTTTTCTACAATTTAGCCAGTAAAGCCACCTCGATTTAAATGTTATTTTCTGTTAGGAGTAATTTCTCTCATATATAGTAGCATATTAAAAATTTTCATGAACCAGTTCGTAATTCAGGCATCTGTATCGTGAACCAGTTCGGTTCATGAAAATCCTCGCGAACCTCAGCCCTACAATTCAGGGGTGGCGAGGTCCGGATTCAGCATACCCCACTGACCCTTCCCAAAAATTTAATTCGGATTTTCTGAATGAAACTAATGCATTTTCGGAGTGTGTGCTCCACATCACTTGAAATATGTCATATTAATTATAGTCGTGGAAAGGTGTTTTGGTGGTGCGAGCAAACCAACCAAAATCGGTGGCCCCACCCACCCCCACCCCAACATCCCACACACGCACCAAACACCACCACCAGGAAAATTAAAAAATTTAGATGAACCAAGACGGCGTCTTCTGCATTTGTGAGGGATAAATATGGAACTTCAGGATTAGACACTCAAAACGTTGGTCATGGGTGTGTGTGGCAAACTCATATCTTTGCCGTCGGATTCAACCCACCCCTCTTCATATGCCTATGTTAATTTTTTTAATACCCCACTACATCTATAATATCTGTCCTCACATTGTGTGTCCTAATATGGCTTGTTAGCCTTTTAACACAAAAACAGCTAAAATGTTGAAAGTAATATGACGTGCACCTTTAGCAGCAACAAAGCCAGTCAAATTAGTTTTAAAATATTCATCATAATTTTCCTTACATGATAGAGAATTTTGCATTTATTGTCCGTATAGGGTTAAATTATTAACCACTTCAAGTACAGACGGTTTGGAAGGTTATTATTTGACATATTCAAAGCAGCCATAATCATTACAATATACTTGATTATCTTGAGAAACTAATTGGACTGAAAACGGTTGCTGGGTAACAATTAATTTTAAAATAGTCATAGTAATATTTTATCCATAGTAAATGTATTGTGGCCAATCTATTAAGGGTGAAATGGCGAACACATTCTTGACAGCCTAATGAAATTCTCTGTTGATGTTTAAGATCCAAAATGCAGAGCATCTGATTTTTCACAATTGCATGTAGAGGGTGGCAAGGGGGTGGGGCACACTCACATTTATGATTTAGATATACCCAAAACATATAGCATTTTCTGTTCTAGATCTTTTAACATGGTACATACATAAGTATGAAAACTATGGAATTATAAGAACCACATTTGCAGCCATTCCATGCCTTGAAAAGTATTCAAAATTGAAATATTGTCAAAATAATATAGATAATATGTTAAAAATACTTGATCATGTCAGACAATACTTTCAAGTTATCTGCAAAATTTCTTTGAAATTTGAGACTGACACACCATAAATTTGTCCAAAGATATTCATCCTCCTGGATCCAGGGTTGAGGTTCAGCTTAGACTGGATAACTTGGTCCCGACCAGTGTTTCTCATGGCATCTAAATTGTATAGGAACTGGGTACACTACACCTTGCAACATGGAAATCCCCAGTTGAAATCTGATTTGCCCTCTACTCAAATTAACTTCAAAGCTTCCAACAGAGTGCCTGCGTAGTTGCCTTGAAATTGAGATTTAGTATGTTCAGTGCATACTGTAGTGGAAGAAAACCTTTCTTTTAGGACACAAAGTCAACAAATGCATTTCTCAGGGAACTAACAAATTTGAACTGGATTATTGAAGTTGATAATTCAATAACATAGGGGTTAAGCTGATAATTCAACATCACTAAGTGTTAGCTTATGTTAATTTATTCTATGTTTTACAAACAGTCTTATGCAACTGAGATACATGTAAATCTGTCTTTCATGCGAAGGTGCACAGTTGCTGTATTGTCCAGTGAGTCCCGCTATGCTAAGTGAATGTGGTGTGGAAAGATGGGTCTGCTATTCTTTCCATACATTGACAATATTTGCTGAATTGTAATACTTCAGGAATTTTCTTTGCGTGTTGTGTTGACTTTAAATTTTGGAGAAGTAATTTATTTTGAAAACAATTTGACAGAAACTAGTTATTGGTATACTATTATCCACAACACATCTCATGGAAATTGCTTACAAAATATACAGGTTTCATATTTAGCGCATTGAAATCTATACATGGGGTATTGTGAGTTAATTAGTGGTTATTCTAGCCAGATACTGTATTAGTCTGAATAAGAAATGTCATCACTAATTTAATATAGGCTACCCAGAGCTTGTGCCACTAGACAGTTTTAAAAGGCAGGTGCCTGAGAAACAGTTGTGCTGATCATCAGAGTCATAAGCCAGTGGTGAATCTAAAGTTTAGGAAAATTATAATTCCTTTAAAAAAGTGATTATATGTCTTGAGAAGTCATTTCTTTCATTCTGAGTAAAAAAGTCTGTGGAAATTATTTCACCCAAATTATTTTCCCAAAATTCTTCAGAGCCGATGGTTGAGTGGGTAGCGGGGAAATCTGTCACGCTGCAGATGCTATAGAGATCAAGAAAAGACGGAAAATTTACCACTGGAATGACTGGCTCGATAACTGAGGCAGTCATTCCAGTGGTAAATTTTCAAAAATACTCTTCTTGGTCTGCAAATGGACTATTTTTACGAGAAAATTGAAATTTTCCTGAACTAATTCGAGGGTTAAAGGGTTTAATCCATTGATGGATTAAGTAATTTGGTATATTTTGTACTCTTCTTAGAGTTAAGTGGCTAAATCTCAATTCCATACTTATATAAGCCATTTCCTCCCTTTGTAGTAAGGGGATATTTGATTTGGAGGGTGGGGGGGGGAGTGCTTAATCCTTTCACCGATGAATTAGCCATATCACAATTTCAATGCTACCATACAAGAAAACTGATGAATATCCTCAGGCAGCAACGGTTTTCAGTAAAATTAATTTCAAATTATTCAACAGGTTAAGCTTTTTATCATAACTGACATAAAAATATACTTTTTCAGGAATTTGTCTGTGAAATGGTTAATACAGAATCTTAAATTTGTCTAATTATTTAATCAATGAGTGTTTAATTCCTGATAAATTAAATATCTGAATCGAATACATAACCGCCCACCCCACCCCCTCCCAGTGGGCGGCCTAATAGGTAGATGTGCAGGTGTTTTCTACCCAGATCACATTTGGCCAGGGACTGTGAAAGTGTCAGTGAGCAGGTAGTATTTGATAGATTGTGTTAGTATTATCAATTACTTACCAGGCTGGCGTAGGTGTGAGTCCATCAAGGCTGGAGTTTCAGGAACATGTACAGACACTGGTATGTCGCTTGCACCCATAAATTATAGGATTACGTGTACTGTAACTTAGCGAGTGCCCTGATGCAAATGCATTTGAAAATCACTTCCAGGTATGCAGATCTCAAAACTGAGATGCCCTCATGAGCGTGCCACTTGTTCGTGTTTGAGAAAAGTATTGGTGCTTTGAATATTTATAAATCCATAATTTGTTGATTTTTATCTCAAGAAACTGGTTTACATTTTTAGCTCACCTGGCCTGAAAGGCCAAGTGAGTTTATGGCATGGCTACCGTCCGTCCCTCAACTTTTCCTTTAAACAACTTCTTCTCAGGAACCACTTGACTGATTTAAATTAAATTTGGCAGGAAGCGTCCTTATGGTATAGAGATCCAAGATTGTTCAAATGGAGCTGATCGGCCAATTTGACGGTCAGCCGTCTTGGGTTTTGACAGATTTTTAGAAGCGTCGAAAAATCTTCTTCATTGAAACCACTTTGGTGATCGATTCAAAACTTAGGAAATATCATCTAGGGCAAGATCTGAGCCAAGTTTGTTCAAGGTGATTTGATTGGCCTAATATTTCGTTGGCCATCTTGGATGACGTAGTTTTCGCGAATACAACTTCTCCAGAAATCCTTAATGGATCGGGCTGAAATTTGGAAGTTATGATTATGGACTAAGCGCCATTAAAGTTTGTTCAAGGGATTTTGTTCCATCAGAAAACATGGCTGCTGTGGCCCACAGGCCAATCAAAATGTAGCATATTTGGAGGCTATATTGGATTTTTTATTTGATGTATTTTGAGGCCGAAATTGGTTTATATATTTTTCTGGAGGTGTTCTGATTTCAAATATGGCATTTTCGAAACTGTCGAATAAATGGTTTGGTGGCCATCTTGGATCATTTTCCTGGCAACTGATCCCATACTAATGCAATAGGAAATTAAAAATGTCTGCTACTCCTGACCCACCAGGCCACTTTCAATTATATTTGGCAGGAACAATCCTTAGGCCATAGAGATTCAAATTTGTACAATCGAGCCAATCGGCCAATTTGACTGATGGCGATCTTGAATTTTGGTCGATTTTTTATCCGCCATGAATCAATTGTAATTTAACGTTTTTGGCGGACATCTTGTATTTTCTGCAAATTTCTAAGAAAACCATGAAAAGACTGCTTATTAACCACTGGGCCAATTTTAATAAAACTTAGCTAAACCTTCTTCACAGAAATTAGATTGGTAAATTTTTTCAGTAGTCATCTCGCTTTGATCGGTTGTGCCGGTGGCCAATAATTCCAGGTTAGCAATACAGGTCCCCTTGGGCCTCTTGTCCCGGGGTCATCTCATTTTGTTCGCTTGTGCCAGTGGCCAATAATTGCCGCTGAGTGATACAGGCCCCAGAGTTGGCCCTCTTGTTCAACAATTCTAGTGGAAGATATTGATGTTTCAGGTCTTTAGATTTACCTCATTTGGACACACCACCACCTTTCTGGCTCAGGATCCATCTATACTCCTAGAAACTAGAGAATTTTGAAACCTGAGAGATTGATCTTGAGTCATTTTAGTTTTAATAGCACTATAAGACCGCTGAATGGCCAGTAAATTTCAGAGCATCCGTCTCTGAGTATTTAATTGACTGTAAATCAGTTAATTGGTGTTCATACAAATGTAGCAGCCAGTAGGATTTTGATTTGGGCTCACTAATATGTGCGGATTTCATTTGGGCATGACTTGTAAAGTTATAGCTAAGGGGTAATCTAAAGCCTGGTTTGCGACACCAACATCTACCATCAAATTTGTTGAAAAATGAACACCAGTTCATCTTTGAAATTAATTTTACAATATTTAATATTTACTTGAGAGTGATACAATGGTTAGCCAACCGTTTAACACTTACAGAACAAAAAAACTAATTCTTTTTGACATATGCAATATTCTGTTGAATATTTTGAAACCAATTTTACTGGGAGCTTTTGCTCCATATGGCACCAGCAGATTCCAGTCGAAATTAGTTACAAAATATTCAAGAGCATTCCTGTATAGCATTCTTGAAGTTGAGATATTGGCATTTCAATAGTTAAAGGGTTAATGGACACATTTGATTATCCATTATCTGGGACATAAATGTCATACCCAAACATTCCAAATCAAATTAGTGAGCCAAAATTAAAATCCTACTTGGTGCTATGAACAGTAATTAACTGATTTACAGTCAGTTGAATACTCAGAGATGGATTCTGTGACATTTTATGTCCATTCAGAGATTTTATGATGCTATTAAAGTTCAAAATCTATCTCTCAGATTTTCAAAACTTTGATTTCAAGAGGCTTTGAAGGATCCTCGGCCTGATAGGTGGTGAGCAATAATGTAAATCGAAACACCTGCCACGCCTGATGGAGGACATAACAGGTCAAGAAACTGGTCATGTACATTTGCAGGCCAGGTGGCCATTTTTAGCTCACCTGCCCAGAATGGCCATGTGAGCTTATGGCATGGCATCCGGTTGTCAACTTTTGCTTTAAAACTCTACTTCTAATTTTGCTTCAAGGACCCTATGGCGGTAGGCTTCAGAACTCGTATACATAATTTTGATTGGTCAATTTTTTCGGTGGCCATCTTGAATTTTCAGGAAAATGGTGGGAAATCATTTAAAACGCTACTCCTCATTGGGCAATTTCAACCAGGCTTAGCTGGGAGGATAGTACGCTTGTGTGTTTCAGAACTTGTATACAGAATTTCGATTGGTCTATTTTTCGGGTGGCCATCTTGGATTTTCTGAAAATTTTTGGAAATCACTTTAAAACCTACTCCTCGATAACCACTGGACCGATTTCAATCAAACTTGGATGAAAGGCCCCTAGCGTGGTATGATTCAAAACATGTATACCGAATTTTAAACTGGTCCATTCTTTTGGTGGCCATCTTGAATTTTCAAAAAAAATGGCAGGAAATCATTTAAAACGCTACTCCTCATTAACTGCTTGAGCAATTTCAACCAGACTTGGCTGGAAGAATACTAGGCTGGTGGGTTTCAAAATTTGGATACAGAATTTTGATTGGTCAATTTTTCTGGTGGCCATCTCTGATTTTCTGAAGATTTCTGGAAATCACTAAAAGCCTACTCCTTGATAACGACTTGGCCGATTTCAATCAAACTCGGATGAAAGAACCCTAGCGCGGTATGATTCAGAACATGTATAACGAATTGGTAAATTTTTCCGGGATCCATCTTGGATTTTCTGGAAAATACCGGGAAATCAGTTAAAAGCCTACTCCTTGATAACGACTTGGCCGATTTCAATCACACTTGGATGAAAGAACCCTAGCGTCGTATGATTCAGAACATGTATAACGAATTGGTAAATCATTCCGGCATCCATCTTGGATTTTCTGGAAAATACTGGGAAATCAGTTAAAGGCTACTCCTCATTAACTGCTTGAATAAGTTTTAAAAACTCGGGTGGAAGGACTCTAAAGCGGTTTGCTTCAGAGCTTGTATACCGAATTTTGATTGCTCAGTTTGTTCAGTGGTCATCATGAATTTTCCGAAAATTGGCTGAAAATCATTTAAAACGCTACTCATGTTTAACTGCTTGGGCGATTTCAACCAGACTGGCTGGATTGAGCGTAGCGCGGTAGGCTTAAAAAAACTTTTGTACAGAATTTTGATGGGGCAACCTTTCCGGTGGCCATCTTGGATTTTTTGGATATTTTGGGAAATCGGTTAATAGGCTATTTCTCATTAACCGCTTGTTTATTTGATGGATTTTGAGACCGAAAGTATTTATATATATTTGTAGGTATTCTCATTTCATATTTGCCAATTTTAGCTCACCTGGCCAGAATGTCCAAGTGAGCTTATGCCATGGCGACCATCCGTCTGTCGTCCGTCAATGTTTGCTTTAAAATGCTACTCATTAACCGCTTAGCGGATTTCAACCTAATTTAGCAGGAAGGACCCTAAGGAGGTAGGCTTCAGAACATGCATACATTATTTTGATTGGCCAATTTGTCCGGCGGCCATCTTAGATTTCAAAAGATTTTGGGAAATAAGATAAAAGCCTACTCATTAACTCCTTGGCCGATTTCAAGCAAACTTGGAAGGGCCCTAGATTGATATGCTTCAGAACTTGTACACAGAATTTTGATTGAACAAAAGTTTTCCGAAAATTGGGGAAATGTTTAAAATGCTAGGTACTCCTCATTAACTTCTTCGGCAATTTCAGCCAGACTTGGTCGGAAGGATACTAGGGTGGACGGTTTCAGAAGTTGTATTCAGAATTTTGATTGATCGATTTTTTTCGACGGCCATCTTGGATTTTCTGAAAATTTCTGGAAATCAGTTAAAAGCCTACTCCTCATTAACCACTAGGCCGATTTCAATCAAACTCAGTAGGAAGGGCCTTAGAGTAGAATGTCTACAGAATTTTGATTGGACAATTTTTTTCAGCAGCCATCTTGATTTTTCCAAAAATTGGCGGGAAATTGTTTAAAACGCTACTCCTCATTAGATTCTTTGGTAATTTCAGCCAGACTCGGATGGAAGGATACTAGGTTTGGAGGTTTCAGAACATGTATACAGAATTTTGATTGATCAATTTTTTCAGCGGCCATCTGGGATTTTCTGAGAATCAGTTAAAAGCCTACTCTTCATTAACCGTTGTGCCGATTTCAATCAAATTCAGTGGGAAGGACCCTAGAGTAGTATGCTTCCGAACCTGTCGACAGAAATTTGATTGGATAGTGTTTTGGCGGTCATTTTGGTATTTCGTTAAATTTGCAGGAAATTGTTTGAAACACTACTCGCCTCATTAACTGCTTGGGCAATTCCAGCCAGACTTGGCTAAAAAGGATACTATGGTTTCAGAACATGTATACAGAATTTTGCTTGGTAAATTTTTCCGGCGGCCATCTTGGATTTTCTGAAAATCAGTTAAAATCCTACTCATTAGCCACATTCAAGCAGACTCGGTTGTAAGGACCATAGAGTGGTTTGCTTCAGAATTTAAATGCAGAATTTTGAAGGGCCAATATTTTTGGTGGTCATTTTGAATTTCCTAGAAATTGGAGGGAAATAGTTTAAAATGCCACTCCTCATCAATTAAGGTGACATCCCAGCAGAATCCCACTAGCATCCCATTGAGATCCTGACAATAAACCTGGGATGCCAGTGGGAATCCTACCGGGATCCCAGTGGCTCGTGGCAGGATAGATATGTGATCCAAGTGGTATATGAGTGGGATCTCGGTCAAGAAAGTGCTGAGATCCCAGTGGGATATGATTGGTATCCTAGTAGGGTAAGACTTGGGTCCTCACTCCTCACTAAAACAAAATGCAGGAATATGGGAGTGTTATAGGCTGGTATATTTCAGAACTTGTATACCGAATTTTGATTGGTCAATTTTTTCGTCGGCCATCTTGGATTTGTTGAGAAATTTGGGAAACCAGTTATAAGGCTACTTACTATTCATTAGCCGCTTGAACTATTGCAGGCAACCATGGCTGGAATGAACCTAGCGGTGTGTGCTTCAGAGCTTGTATGCAGAATTTTGATTGGTCAATTTGTTTGGTGCCATCTTAAATTTTCCGAACAATGGCTGGAAATCATTTAAAAGGCTACTCCTCATTAACTGCTCGGCTAATTTCAATCAGTCTTGGCGGGATGGACCCTGTGGTGGTAGGATTCAGAGCATATATACAGAATTTTAATCGATCAATTTTTCCAGTGGCCATCTTGGATTTTCCGAAACGATTTGGAACTCATTTAAAAGGCTACCCCTCATTAACCGCGTGGCTGATTTCAACCAAACTCAGCTGGACGGACCCTAGTCTGTTACACTTCAGAATTTGTATACAGAATTTTGACTGCTTGATGTTTTTTGGTGGCCATCTTGGATTTGCCGGAAAATGGGAATTCGTTTAAGATGTTATTCCTCATTAACTCCTTGGGCAATTTAAATCAATGTTAGCTGGAAGGATCCTATCGTGCTAGCCTCTAGAAATTATATTCCGAATTTTGATAGGTCAATGTTTTGTTGGCTATCTATGACTTTCTGAAAATCATCCAGAACCATTTATAAATGGTACTCCTTAATCAAGTCTGATTTCAACAAGATTTGGGTCAAACATTCTATGATGGGAGGATTCAAAATGTAAAATGAGAATCCGGATTGGTCTATTTTTTTGGTGGCCATCTTGGATTTTTCGAAAATTATCAAGGTCTATTAAAATGCAAATGGTTCAAATGTTAATGGTCCAGGTGAGCGTCACATACCCTAGGGCCTCTTGTTTAAATGTTCCCACTTGAACGACTGACATAGATAATCCAGCTAGTCATTCTAGCCTTAAATTAAAAAATTATTTTCTCTTCGCCTGCGCATTGACATTTATTAGCTCACGTCGCCAAGAGTGGCTAAGTGAGCTTATGCCATGGCGACCATCCGTCCGTCAACCTTTTTTTTTTTTCATTTCTCAAGAACTTATTTCTACAAAGTTTCACAGGACACATCGGTATGACATAGAGACACAAGTTGAGCAATAGTCAAAGGAAGACAATCGTCCAAGTTGGCGGCGTCAATTTTTTTTTTTTAATCTCTGAAACCATTTGGGGGTTGGATCGATTCAAATTGTATGAAATATCAAGAGCTGAACCAAGTTTGCCCAAAGAAATTTGATTGTCCAAATGCTTCATCGGCCATCTTGGGATGACCTAGTTTTCACGAAAATAACTTCTCCAGAATCGCTGAACGGATCCTGGCTGAAATTTGGGAGATCTGATTAGGCACTAAAGGACATTAAAATTTGTTCAAGGTTAAGTAGTTCTATTCATAAAAAAACAGGACTGCCTTACAATGTTACAATGTTGCGTGTTTGTTGGCCATATTGGATTTTTTTTATTTGATGGATTTTGAAGCCGAAATTTGTTTTGCAGGTACATGTACATAGTTTTTTGTGCATGCTGATTTAAAATTTGCCGCTTTTGAAACTGTTGGATAAACAGTTTGACATTTAAAATATCTTCTTGAGAACCATTGAGCCGGTTTCAATTACATTTGGCAGAATGTATCTTTAGGGCATCAGAGATCAAACTTTGGGCAAACGAAGCCGATCAGCGAACTTGGCCAGTGGCCATCTGAGATTTTAACAGATTTTTTAGAAACGTCTTTACAAATGTCCTCCGAAGCCACTTGGGGATTCATCAATTCAAAATTCATGACACATCATTTAGGGCAACAGCTGAACCAGATTTGTTCAAGTGAGATTGATTGGCCAAATGCTTTGGAGGCCATCTTGGATTACCTACAATGAGTTCAACAAGAACCACTAACTTGACTAAATGGATTGGACTGAAATTTAGAAGCTATGATTCGGTACTAAGGGTCATTAAACTTTGGCCAATGTATATTGATACATAAATAAACATGACCGCCGTGGATCAATCTAAATATAACGTGTCTGGCGGCCATGTTGGATTTTCTGAAAATTTCTGAGAAAATAATTTAAAAGACTTATTACAATTAATCACTGGACCAATTTAAAAAAACATTGGCTAAAACTTCACACAAATTAGATTAGTAAATTTGTTCACACATGCCAGTGGTCATCTAGTTTCGTTCTGTTTTGCCCATGGTCAAGGAACAGACAGACAAAACACTAATTGTTTTTGATGTATGAAATATTCTGTTGAATATTTTGAACCAATTTCTATGGGATCTGTTACTGGTTTCAGTTAAATTAGTTTCATAACATTCAACAGTTTTCTTGTATAGTAGTCATCTTAAAATTGAGGCACGAGCATATCAATGTCATAGCCATAGGTCACACTGATTTTAACCATTTACGCCGCAAATTTGTTCGAAAACATGTTCTCAGAGAAAATGTCAATTTGCAGACAAAGGAAGATTCTTCCTGAAAATTTATCACTGGAATAACTGGCTTAGTTATTGAGCCAGTCATTATTCCAATGGTAAATTTGCTAAAAAAATATTTCTTGCCCTGCGAATGGACATTTCTCAAGACCACTGCACAAGTCATTTTTGGCTGGCTTGAGTGTTGATGGGTTAAAGGTCAATAAGATCTTTGTTTTAATTTAATTTCCAGGTCTTGGAAGCTGTCTGCTGCAATGAAACCGTTTATGATTTAACTACCATACTTTCTCAAGAAAAGTACCTGTATGTCAGTGTAAATGTGCTACATCCACTGATTTCCTCCTAGATGGTGACTTGTGGAGCGTTAGTTCAGATCTTGGAAGCTGTCGGTGCTGCATGGAAACCGTTTATGATTTAACTACCATACTTTCTCAAGAAAAGTACATGTATGTCAGTGTAAATGTGCTACATCCACTGATTTCATCCTAGATGGTGACTTGTGGAGCGTTAGTTCAGATGAACACTTGCAGCTTAGCACGCCACATGAAAGAGACTATCAAAACCAAAATGTGTGAAGAGCTAATTTGTGCACGTTGTGTGCTATAAATTTGACTTTTTTACAATTTTGATTTGCAATTGTTTGAGAATCAAGTGTTTATATGACATCTTTTGTTGTTAAGTCTTGCAATAATATTTTTAAAATTTAAACATTTAATTAACAACTGTATTCTTTTTTGGCTAGAATTTACGAAGTAAAACAAGCTATTGCGATATCCTGCACGTCGTCCGGTGGTGGTGGTGGTGTCGTCAAATTTAATTTTAGCTCAACTTTTCTGTTTATGTCTCAGGTTTGGTTAATCAAACTGGACCAAAACTTGGCCACATGCTTCCTTATAATGATAGAGCATCTCACAATTACATTGAGGTCAAAAGGTCAAGGTCACTGTGACCTTAGTTAAAACCTTGTTTTAACATTAACATTTTCCTTTTAGCTTGACTTTTCTGTTTATATCTCAAGTTTGGTTAATCATACCGGACCAAAACTTGGACATATGGCGCCTTATAATGAGACGGCATCATACAATGATGTTTTGGTCAAAAGGTCAAGGTCACTGATATGCATGGTGACCGTCTCATCCGTCAGCCTTTGTTTAAAGATGCTAATCCTCATTAACTCATTGGTGGATTTCAACCTAATTTAGCTGGATGGATGTACAGAATTTTGATTGGTCAATTATTTTTGCTAAAATTTTACATTTTATGAAAAATATACCGGAAATTGTTAAAACACTCCTCATTAACCGTTTGGTGGATTTCAATCTAATTTGGCTGCAAGGACCCTGATGCTTTCAGTTTTAGAACATGTATACAGAATTCTGATTGCTCAATTTATTTGTGTGAAAATTTGATTTTACGAAAGATTTACCGGAAATTGTCAAAACTCTACTCCTTATTAACCGCTTGGCACAGGCCTCCCACAGCTAGCATAAAATACACATATTTTATTCTATTATGTTATATATAAAATAGCTCTGCTGCCATAAATATTGTATGTAATAACGGTTAGCCCCATGTGCTATTGCAATAGCCTGGGGAAAATAAAGTGAACTTGAACTTGAACCCATCTTAAAATCAGACCTAACATTTTAGAATGGCGGCAAACTAAGGTATGCTCTTTTATCACACATATTCACGGAAATGGGTTTTTAGTAGACCTGTGACAGAACTCACAAAGATTTCTATGGGCAACAACGTCAACGTGGCCAAATCTTAGCCAGTCATCCGTCCTCATAACATTTTTGACGAATTTTCACAACTGGTGCATGTGGTCGGGTACCCATTAATAACAGTTTAACATGTACAGCTGACAGAATAATCTAACTGCGCAATACCTTGTATTTAAAAAGAACATCTAGCCATTTCATAGGAGAACAGTTATGCCGACGTGTGGAGATAAAAGATAACAAGATAATGTTCGTCTGTATTTCGTCATGTGTTATTAAATATCCAAAAATATTCAAGAAAGTGTCGTACTATGTTCTGGACCATATGTTTATGTTTTTTTCAACTGCAAAATAAGGTAACCCTTTCAAACAGATTTTTGGCATTGTAAGAAATATTCTGTTGACTATTTTGAAAATAATATGGCTGCAAGTGATTGATGCATTAGGCAACAATAGCTTCGAGACAAATTAATGTGAACACATTCAACAGCTTGCCAGTATTGATGAGATTGCCGGTATATTGGAGTTCATATGCTGGAAATAAAATGGTGAAACATCGTTTTACCAGATCGGTCTAACTTGTAACAAAGAATTAATGTGGCTATACATCTCCTAAGTAGGGGGTTTGTTTATAGCCACTGTGTCCCTAATGTTTTTTCTAATGTCCTACATTGTGGGTGGTCAGACTCCTTGGGCCCCACTTTTCCAGATCCTAAAATGAACACTGCATGTATGCATTTTCTCCTAGATAATAATAATGTGACTTAGGCCCTAGATGTTTTTTCATAGGAAAATGGGCAAAAACGAAAATTGGCAAAAACGAATACTTTCAGAGCTAATTGAAGGTTCATTTTACCCACAGAAATGTAGCAGATGGCTTTTGAGAGCATCCAGATAACACCTAGATCACACTCCTCGGACAACGCCTTCAAGAATTTCTGGATTCGGCAAAGATATTAACACATTTTCAAAAGAAAACTAAAGGTTTTCACTCAGAATGCTGGAGAAGGCTTCTCAGAACACCTACTTTTCACAATTTCACGGGGAGTGCCCACCTACCCACCCACCCACCCACCCACCCCGCACACCCACACACCCCCACCACCCACCACCCCCGAGGCCCCCCCCTTGTGAGACCAGACAATCCCTCTCAGACTCGTATTAATTACACACCCTAACTGAAATTCCTGGATCTGCCCATGTTAGTTGGTTCATATGCGTTATTTTTCAGTGCTCTGATATGCCTAATTATTGCTATTGTAGCATTCAACTTCATACATATGACTACATATGTTCTGTATCTTACGATATTTATAATGATCATTGCCGACCGGCCACAATTACAATACAATGTGAAAGCGACTAGCAATGTTAATTGACGCGATGTCGCCAGTTGATTTCAGTAAGCCACTGCAAAGAACGACCCGGTAGCCTCGTTTTCGATACGGCCTTGAGCGATCTCGCTAAGCGGTCTTGACCACTGGCTTAGTTGGGTCAATTTCAGGAAAACATACTAAATGGTGTCAGAGGATTTTGTCAGCAAATATTTGTGTTATACCTAAGAATGTGTTTATTATTAAGCTATTTTCAGTAGTGGCAACTATAATTGTGATTAGATACATATATAAAAGCAATGTGGGTGCTTAATTAGAATGTGAGAATCACTCGTGAATCATGTGACCACCTCAAAAATGACATGTCAGAAACTAAAACATAAAAATTTGTAGATGATATAACTTATATAACCAGCATCTCTAGTAAACAATAATGCAACAATAATCAGTGCCATGTATGTGGGAATGGCCAAACTGAGGCTATAAGATTTCCTTCCATCGTAAAATTTGTAGTAGACAGAAAACATTTCCAAAACTTTTTGTCAAGACCGTCACAACACATAAATATAGCCATTCTTTAATATGTGTGACAATCAATCCAATAGTGCTATTGCCCCTGTTATAGCTCCCCTTTAACATTATCTTACAAAAACAGGACAAAACATTACAGTGTAACCATATAAGCGAAATTTGATATCTGAATCATGGTACTTTGAAGAGTATATTATTTAGATGTCAAGACCGAATGCTTGCCCAAGTTTTCTCAAATGCATTTATCCATTCCTATAATAAATTTTAATGTTTAAAATGACAGTCTATTTTGATAAGCATAGCATCATTGCATCCACTGAGAAAAACAAAATGACAGCATCGACAAACACATTATATTGGCAAGACCATCACAGGCAAGACCATCACATTCCTTATTTTTAAGTCATGGAAATGTACACATTTCTTTACATCAGAAATGCTTTATGGTTTTATATGTCCGACTAAAGTAGTTTGTGTTATCAATAGACCTTCCTTTGCACAATATCAGGGAAATTTGCATTTTTATGTTATTTCAGGTCAAGACCATAACATTTTGTCATAGCTTGGTGTAAATAGTCTACTTCAAGACAAGTCAAAATTTGATGGCTCAATATTTACTATGGGTTCCAATGTAAAATTAATCTTTGACCTATATTCTCTCCAGAAAGTAGGTCAAACATAGTTTTATGTGGTTGACAGGGGGTGGCCCAATGTACACACCGGCCAAACATTTAATGGCATTGGTTCCTATGCTTCATAAAATATCCAAGCGCCATAACTCAGTCATTTGACATCGAATAATCTTCATCTTCACAGATATTAGATACCAGTGGGAATATGTGTACCAGGTTTGGTTTCAATCAATCAAGTAATAACGGAAGCACATCAGCTTTAAGTAAAACTACAATAGGACGCAAGTTTCAAGACCCGAGTATGAGAGCGTAAAGTCCATACTTTAAGGAATCCTATATACACTATGTACATAATTTTACATTTATGTACAGAAATACAGACATATGATAACATTGTGAACAGTAGGTGTAATACTACTGTGGTCGTCACACTCGTCGTCGTCGTCGTCGTCGTTATTTTATTTTTTTACCTACCCACGCACATCGACACACGCGCACATGCACACACAGTACACTCGGTACACAGAAGATCAGCTGGTTTTGGAGAAGATTTCTCTTTGGACATAAAACTAGCCACTAAAGTCAGCTAGATCAGTACACAAAACGTTTAGTGACGTTTGACCATTCAGCAGTAAACCTGTCCATCAGAGATTGGTCATGCAACAGTCGAAGGGTTAATAGCCAGGAATAACCTTTACACATATTGTTTTAAAAGATATAATGCGGGTATCCTTAGCGTCTACAATAAGTGCAAGTTTTATTGTGCTGGCAGTGGGTTAATCACGCACGCGCGCACGCACGCACGCACGCACGCACGCACGCACGCACGCACGCACGCACGCACGCACGCACGCACGCACGCACGCACGCACGCACGCACGCACGCACGCACGCACGCACGCACGCACAGCAGTCCCCCATGGTCAACTGACATTAAATGACATTTAAATCCATGTCACATCAATCAGTTTGCCTAGAGCCTTTACGATATCAAAAAGGATAATTAGGAAATAATAAAGAGAAGGATTAAAATCTAAACATCTCAGCCACTTACCAACGGACCTTGACGCTGTGAAACGTTACAAAAGTGTCATCCCCGTAAGCCATTTGGTTATGGGGAAGACATCGCTAGAAGAAACCGTTACTGCATAAACAGTAGCAATTTTATTTTGAAAAATTCATATCTCAGACATTTCTGAATGGATCTGCTTCCGTTTTTTAAATCTGTTGATGACGATGATTCCACTGGCTTTGTGCGGCTATTATTTGGGTATTTAACTTTGGGAGAAGTCGGCGGAAGACCAATAATAACAAGAGGCCTAATCGGCCTATTTCGCTCACCTGGAACATAGGCATTTCAACTTAAAAGGGCACCGCCTATAAGTAGAATCCTAAGGTGTTCCCAGAATTACAACAAGAACAGGAATGCGTCCTACCAAATTTGGTTAACGTCAGTCCTGTGATTCTCGAGACGACATAGAAAATTTCCCATTGCTTTACTATGGGAGTTTTTGGCATAAAAATCCAAGATGGCCACCAAACCTTTTATCCGACAGGTTCGAGAAAAAAAAATGTCAAATCATCATACCCAAAAAGTTAGAAACAAAACCAATTTCGAGCTAAGTCGTTTTCGTGAAAATTAGGTCATCCAAGATGGCTGTTGAGGCATTTGCCCTTTCAGGTTCCCTCGAACAAATTTGGTTCACATGTCGCCCTATAGATGAAGTTTCACGAGGTTTTTTCATAGAATCTTCTCTAAATCGACCAAAATCCGAGATGCCGTCAGCCAAATTGGGTTGATCGGCTTCATTTGAACAAACTTGGATCTCTACACCTAAACGATGCATCCTGCCAAATATAATTGACATAATTTGGGAGATTTTGGCCGGGAAAAGTTCCACGATGGTCGGCAAAATCACTTGAGATCAGCGCACACAAAAGCCTAAATAAAACCAATTTTGGATTGAAAAGCCATCAAATAAAAAACCCAACATGGTCACCAAACATGCTATATTTTGATTGGTCCATAGCCTCTATGTTTTCTTACGTATCAACTTCCCTTAAACAAACTCTAATGGGCCTTAAACACTAATCATATCTCTACGACAACTAGACCATCCAAGATGGCCGCCGAAGCATTTGGTCAATCAAGCTCCCTAGTTTGGCCGTTGCTCATATGCCCTTGAGGGGCATGAGTATAATGAAGTGAACTTGAACTTTTGCCTTAGACGATATTTCATGGGTTTTGAATCGATCCCCTCACCAGTTTCTAAGAAAGTTTCTTTAAACATTTGTAAACATTAAACAAAATCCATGATAGTCGCCGGCCAAATTGGTCGATCGGCTTTGTTTGATCAAACTGTAATGTCTATTCCCTAAGGGTGCTTCCTGCCAAATACAATTGAAATCGTCAATCGGAAATCAAATAAAAAAATCCAGTATGGCCGACAAATACACTACATTTTGATTGGTCCACCGCGGCCATGTTTTTTGATGTACCAAATCCCCTTGCACAAACTTTAATAACCCTTGGTGCCTAATCATATTTCCCAACTTTCGGCCTAATCTGTTTAGCGATTCTGAAGAAGTCATTGTCGTGACAACTAGGTCATCCAAGATGGCTGCCAAAGTATTGGTGCAATCAAGTTCCCTTGAACACTCTTAGGTGGGTTCTTGCCTTACATGGTATTTCGTGAGTTTTAAATCAATCCGCAAAGCGGTTTCAGAGATTTATAAAGGCGTTTCTAAAAATCGGCCAAAATCCAAGATGGCCGCCGACTCAATTGGACGACTGGCTCGCTTCGTTAGAACAACTTGGATCTCTATGCCCTAAGGGTGGTATCTGCCAAATATAATTGGTAGTAACTCCTGAGAAGGCCTTTAAAACAGTTGATGGCTGGATGGAAGATGGATAGATGACGGACAGTCGCAGTGGGATAAGCTCACTTGCCCTTTCACGCCAGGTGAGCTAATAATATCTAGAGGTTACAGGAGTATAAACAATGAAATGGTCTATTTATCATATTTATAAAAACCTGGTTTAATACTTTTTAACCCATTCTTATTATGGCACGTGTTGACGAATCGTAACAGCGCAGGGTTGTTCAAGACAGTCCAAGGTTAAACTCCTGAGATTGCCACTTGGAAAAGGTGTTTGAGAATGTTCGAAATTCTCGCATATGAATGAATGTTTGGAATTTAATGCCGCTTAAACCCGCCCCGCGCGAGAAACATTACACGTCTTGGTCGTACCAATTATATGTTCTAGTTTAGGTGTGATCATCTCTTAAGGGCCAAGTTACTTCACCTTTGTATTAGACTATGATTTGCGTTTATAAGGCGGGTGGGCTGCCAAGCATTCCTCTCCCATAGGAGGAACTAGTCTCGCCGTTCCTAGACATGAACTTAACTGGTACCGTACAGTACAGAATAATAGTGGCAATAATAACATTTACAATATCCAGTTGTTTGAAGATTTGTGAAGCTATCAATCTGCATGTTCATATTTCCTGGGGTATTAGTGGATGTATATATAGTTAGCGAGGCATGCTGTATACCAATGGAATTTCGTGCTGTAATAAGTTTGTAAATATTTTACAGTGAGAGGTGTTACCGTTGTGCGTGCGATGATAACTGTGTAGGAAATTTCTGTTTGGCAGGACAGAGTTACCTAGAAAGCGGATGCCGTCATAGCTTACGGCAGTTGTTGGACCGGACGGTAATCGACCCTCAGCTTATGGTAGCTTACTCGCTTACTGGCTGCATTTTGTGGGCATCCCTCTCTCTCTTAACTAAGTTATCTGGGATTACGTGTATGATATTTGCTGTAATATTCAATTTGTTTAATGCTGGTATCACGTTCAATGTGTGAGATGTTCCTTGTCGAAATAATGTATGGCCTTATCGGCGGGGTGGTGTAAGGCTGTATCGGCTAAATAGTGTAAAGTCATATCGGTGACATAGTCTAAGGCTGTATCGACGTGTAGGTATTTTGCCATTTCGGTGTGTTGCAAATTGCTGTATCGGCGAGTTGGTGAACGTTCATAATTCTCGTTATTTTTGTTTGTGGAAGTATCTGGTGCATGGAAAATATGAGTTGATAGTTGGGGGATCATGTAGTGCGAGGTAGAGGTTAATTCTCAAGTTTAACCACCTACTTTGATGATGTATGGAGAGCTGTTTCTTGTAACGTCATATTTAGTGCTATGTACGGAATACGTGTAGGTTGATGGCTGGTTGTTTGATGACAGGAGTTGTGCCTATGGTGTAGCTGTTATGCATACTGTTATCCTGTCAGGGTGTGTATTACTGACAAGCATAATTGATGATTCTCTCGCGTTATGAACGGTTAATAATGAAACCTTATGGGCAAGTGGTGTTGAAGTAGATGACGGTATGTATAGATGTTTGACTGGATCGCTCACAGGGGAGGTGGTGGGCATAGGATGAGGTTGTCCTTGGGGGGTTTGTGGGTGTAATCTTCCATTACACAATGGTCGGCGCTGTCTCATACTTTCGATGTGTGTGGACCAAGCAATTCGATAACTTACTGATCAGCCCACTTACGCAACGACCACCAGCCATCAGAAGAGTGGCCAGTGCATCAGGGACTGATCTACGTGGGGATGTAAGTTCTCTCATATCAGAAACATCACTAGCTTTTGTCAATGAGTGGAGTGTGAAGGAGATGGGAAACGTGATGTCCGAACCCGATGTGGTCAGAATGGTTGCCACTTGGAGGGGGGGGGGGGTGCGGGCGTGGGTAACTGCATGATTTGGAATGGGTGCTGTTTGGAAAGGAGTTGGCATGGCTGGTCGGGTGATGAGTGGACTGGGGCTGGGGTGGAGTGCCGTCGATGTTCGTGGTTCACCTGCTCAGGATAGCAGGCCAATGGTTCATCGAACACTCCCAATTCCATGCTAGCTGTTATATGTGCCACCTAGCCAGAACAGATCAGCTGGGAGTAGCTTCCACTTCAGGCTGTGGCAAATCAATAATCGTGCGCATCACACGAAGTGGTTGGAAGTTGGAAGAGGAAGGTGGAACAACTCTTCCACGCTTCCCTTGGAAAATACAAATGGAAAGGACTTATCAGACCTAGTCGACCCGAGCAGAGGAGAAAGAGGGTGAGCATGAATCTCGTTATCGTCCTCATCATTGACCATTGGCTGGCCCAACTCCCGGCATGGTGGGAGAGGGGCCGAACTGGCTTCGTCACACCGAGGTTTGATGTCAGGGGTACTTATCTCCGCAGAGACCTCGGTCTGGGTGCCCATGTTCTGCGTGTCACCAAGCCCGAGCTCAGGCTCTAGGTCAGCGCCAACACACAGCTTAAGTCGATCAAAGTGGATGACTGAGGTCAGGCCATCCATGGCACGGATCAGGTAGGTCACGTCCGACTTCTTACCTACTACCACATAGGGACCTTTCCACTGGTAACTCAAGGCATCCAGAGCTCGATCGATACACAATAATGGATACACATCTTTCACACTCAGAACATTAAGGTGACGGTAGTCGATGCAAAGGTATAATGACTCATCCTTCTTACCTGTGAAGACTATTGGGCTGGCCCATGGAGATGCAGAAGGTAAAATAATGCCTGTTCTCAGCATATCGGTTCCCTGCTGATGAACTTCTGCTTGCTTATGTATTGAAAAACGATGTACGGGTTGACGGACCGGCCGCCTATTTCCGGTGTCAATGGAGTGGCATACTAGGTGAGTTTCTCCCATGACAAAATCACTTGATGAGCAACTGTCCTGGTACTTATACAATAAATGGCGTACATCGCGTTTATGTGCTTTAGTGAGGCCAACTGTGGCCCGTAAATACAAATCATGTAAATGTGCGGGTATCTTATCGTCGGATTGCACTGTGAGTGGGTGTGCGTTGTTGTGTTACCACTGAGATTACCTTTACCAAATGGCCACAGCGAACACCCGGAGTAAGGGTATTAGCGTCCGCTGTCCCATTAAATACTCTAAATGGTATCTGATCTTTGTTGCTGGTATCTACCAACATGCATGGACTAACGCATTGTGTAGCAAGCATATATTCAGAGTCAGGTTCTAACATGGCCGTGTGTGCAGGGTGGCAAAGGTGTGGTGCAGTGGCCCAAAGAATTTCCTCACGGCCCTGCTCAACTGTGGCTGTAGAAGCCAATATCAATGCACATGTGTCGTACATTGATGACTCCGGTTCTATGGGTATACAGTGGCCGTGTATGTCTAATTATTGTTTGTGGCAGTGTGTTATGGCTTCGCTGACACTGAGGAAATCAGCGCCAAGGAGGGTATCATTTTGGATAGAGGCGATGACAAATCGTTGTATGAATTGCATCTCTTCTATCTGGATTATGATGTTTACTATTCCAGCCAATGGAACATTAGTGCCAGTGGCTGTCTGTAAAAAGTTGTTGGTTGCCCTGAGCATGGGACATTTATGAGGTGGGATGCGCTCATATAGACATTTGTTAAACACGGTGATGGAGACTCCAGTGTCCACGGTGGCACTGGTTGATATTCCAACAAAGAGTTACGCGTACTTGTATATAGTTTTCTGCTGTGCACGAGGAAGAGTTTCTAGGGCAATGCACTGGTTATCTTCCTCCTTAGCGATATGGTCTTTTATATAAAAGGCCTGTTTGGCGTCGCCTCTGTGAATGTGGTAGGTGGCTGAGTGACGAATGGGCCAACCTGTCTACGCTGCTGCTATTTTTGCGTAGGCGAAGACGAGGTTGGGGGTAGCAATGGTGTGGCTGGGGTAGTTGGCATATGTGTAGTTGTGGGTATATTAGTGGCTGGGAGGAGAGGGTTGGCGGTGCTGGCACAAACTTTCATCTGTGCTGCCCACTTGGGACAGTGCATCATTTTGTGCATCTTTGAAGCGCAAAAGAAATAGTGCTATATCCAATGTTTATCTTTGTGTGTGTGTTTCTTTATTTTTCTCCTCCATTTTGCCAGAGGCAAATGTAATGTAGTGGGTGATGGTGGCGGGACGTTTGTGTTGCAAACTGCTAGAGGACACCCTGTGTATGGTGCCATATTGGTCCGACGGAGTGCTAGTAAGAATGTTGGTTCAGTGGAGGCTGTTGTACAAACCACTGCTGTTCTACAAAGGAAAGATGGCATTATTAATGTAGCTTTGGCGGAGACAGCCACTGCTGAAGAAGCGGTTGGTGTCGGTACTTTTGCTGTAGTGTGTGTGGCGGGTACCAGCGTGGGCGAAACCGTAAATGCGTGTGTGTAATGGTCAGTGACTAGGTTCGTGTTTGAAGTTGTTGGTGGATTCCTTGGTATTTGGCCAATGGCCTGTGTTGAGCCGGGGTGAGTGGATGGGAACCGAGTTTTCTCTCGATTCGATGCCCCTGCTAGTTTAACGGCTTACCTAGTTGTGGTGTAGTATGGCCTGGAGCAGCGGGTCAGAGGTGCGCCGATTAGGACATCTCTCTCCAGTGCCCTGGTTGTCCGCATTCAAAACAGACATCGGGTTGGGTGGTGGTGCATGTGGCTTTTGTGCAAATACTGTAGCTGGTAGGGTGGTCAATAGGCTGGTAAGAGACGCCATGTGAGCACTAATCTCTTCCAACTGTGCGCTGGTTTTCTCACCGTAGCCATTATTATGGCCTGGGCCATTGTTGGCTCTGCCGCAATGGGACTGACCCATGCCTTTACCTTTGGAGGCCTGTTGTTGATTTTGTCCTTGATCTGGTGGGTGCTCGTGGTGGACAAGAGTTTCTGTGGTTGCAGCTAATTGTGTGGTGGTCGATGCTGATTGTGTGACTGTGTAATATTCCACCTCATTTACTGGATGGTTTTGGTGTCACGCATTCTTCTCCCACTCCAGGAAGTTCTCAATATGGACGGCAGTTGCAGTAAGGATCTGCAAACTGCCATGTTCCTATAGGAACAACTTCTCTTTTAGGGTGAGTTTTGCACTTAAGGTGTCAATAAATATATCCATCCGGAGGTGGGCAACTCCCTCTATGTTTGTGTTTGAATATGCTCATGTTACCAAGTGTTGTATTCGGCTAGAGGGTTCTGGGATTTTTTCGTTGGGCTGTCTCCACAAATTCTTAAGCTGTAGACAGCTTATTTCTCCCAAAGCTGTATAGCCGAAACACTCAGACAGGGCGCTTTCAGGGGTGATGAATGTAGGTGACGTATTGGCTCCAAAGTCGGCCAAGACCTGTAGTGCCCATTTGTTGGTCTGTTCATCTATTTGTCCTACTAATAATTTCAAACTGGCACCGGTAGATTTCCCAGTCACCCTCCCGCTGAATTCGGGGGGTGGGGGAGTAGGATGACTTGGCCGGTGCACTGAAAGGGTGTGATTGGCATGAATCCTGGTGGTACGGCTGGATGAATGGGAATAAATGCAGAGAAAGCTGGTGAGTGTAGTAGACAGCATGGTGGCATGTAAGATCTCTCGCACATGGCTACTGGTTGATACTGTGAACAATACTGTTGTGGCATGTCCGACCTATCATATTCCTCTGGGTGGCGAGAGGTGTGGTGCCGTCTGGCCAATGCTGCAGGCTTTTAGGTAGGCATAGGGTGGTGTATGTGAGCTGCGTCATATCTCAACTGATTACTTTTCCTAAGAGGTGGCTCAGTAGGACGTTGTGTGGCGCGAGCTCTGTATGGCGGTGGTCCTGGTGATGTGTGCGGGTAATAGGTGGTGTGTGTTGGTGCTGAAACGTGTGTTAGCTCGTGACTTTGCGTAACTCATGGTGTTGGTAGAAGATCCACGTCTTTTGGTCCATAATGCGGTGATGGTGATGTACAGCGCAGTATGGGTGAAGGAATAAATTATGGTGGGAACGCGGGCCTATGTGTGTGGATTCGTACTTGTGATGGTTCCCTTATCTCGATAGGTGGGTGAAGAATGGTAGGATGTATGTGTGTGGACTTCTAGGCCGACGTTCGTAGTCTGACGCGGGTGTTAGAGGCTGTCCATGAACGTCTGACAACGTTTAAAACGACATATTCGCCTCTGATGCATTCGAGAATGCTGCATCACTGATTGGGGAATATTCCTGTCGTATTGCTGGATCAGATCCTGCACGTGAGACGTGCTGGTCAGGCAGATTGGTGGTTACAGCAAGCGATGTTCTACCATCATAGTATTCCCTGTAATTATCAGGGAAATACTCGTCAGGGTGGAATGGCACTGTCCATCGTCAACCCTATGAAGCTGGTTAGTTGACCTTGAAGAGAGGAGCGTGCACGGTAATGGCGACCACAAAGTCCGACCTCGAGGGTCGGTGGAATGTTCACGTTCCAGTGAGGCTGCGTGACCATTGCCACCTGTGGCGAATACCACTGTGTCATCCCAACTATTTGTGTAGCCAGTATGTCTCTGCATTTTAGTTACTTAAATTTAGGATTATTCTAGCACGCTGAGTCGCAAGCCAGTTTCAGGCCGAAAAGTTGTTGAATTAACAAAGAAGAATTGCTAACTGCCATGAAAATATAGTAACGTATTGGCCATCTATGTTATGTCTCGCCAAAGATAACTAACCTATCCATATATATCAGAAATGCACCCATGTAAAGGAGGAGTCCCTAGCATGGCTAATTAGTTTAATATAAACTAATGCCTCACACAGGCCAATAAATTGGTTTAGCAAGAGAAAAATGCCTCATGTGGGCATCCGTCACAGGAAAATGCCTACAACGCTGAAGCGGAGGGGAGTCATGGTCGAAGCGATAATCCCATTTAGATCAATGCGAAAGTGTGCTAAGAGATATATGTATATAATTATTTGGGTAAGGGGTGCAACCTGTATTACATGTAGGCGAGGCGCCAGCTTTAACAGAATCCGACAGTCATCTCTTAAGCCATTTGCTGGTTTAGTCGACGCCGCATTATTTTAGCGGTCCTTCCTGAGGAGCCTAGGCCAACCTTTAGTTGGTAGGTTCAGACACATATGAGTGTATGCCTCAAATGGCATATGCCTACTAAACTAAGGGGAGATTGCCCTCCTGGCTGATGAGTCTGGGTAGCCTTTCTTGGCATGTAGCCATTGGACTACTCCGTCAGGATGACGTTGCATACATGTTGCCGGCCGACGAGTTCAGAGCCGATGAGCGACTGTCAGCACAACCACGAGTAACAAGACATGGACATATAACACACAAAAACATTGAGCAAGCAACGTATCTAGTAAGGGCAAAGGCTGAATAAGTGACTAGAAGACATTGGCGACCTTCCTGTAAGGCGTGGAGAGATGATTGGCTTCTCTAAGTCACCATGGGGCTTGCGAATCGCGTTTTCAGCCCACGCCAAGCATCGTGAGAACGAACCATGTGAGATTCGCTCCCTGGAGCTAACGGTTGGCTGCATTTAGGGTTATATAATTGCCCTGAGGTCCACTGCTAGGACGGACTAACTATAATTAACATTAGCGCAGTGAATCCTATTTATGCGTGTGCGGAGGAGAATACCAGACAATTAGTTAGCCAAAGGCCAGATTGCTGTAGAAAGAGACAGCTGCTCTCGGAATTTAGAAGGCCACAAAGTTGGTGGCCAATTATGGAAACATCGGTCTGCTTATGTAACGGAGCAGCAGTACTGGAACAGAGGCTCTACAATAAACAGCACTACATATTCGAGCTGTCATTCCTATCCACTCTATCCTAACAAAATATCTGAGCTTAATACTAGTTAGGATTAGTCGCCGTATCTCGAGCCGTATTGGCGAGGCACGAGAGACGAGTCTACTGAAAAAGTGTTGCCATATTTTAAGAAAGTAAGTGTTGTAATTATTGAAGTGGTTTAGCATACGATTAGCGTTTGCCTGTTTTTAAAGAATATATATATATATATATATATATATATATATATATATATATATATATATATATATATATATATATATATATATATATATATATATATATATATATATATATATATATATATATATATATATAACTATTTAACCTAACAAAAAGTAACGACGAAAAGGTAGTAACATCTAAAAATGCGCTCACCTTATTAGAATTCTATACAGTACAATAAGGTCAGACTGACCTACAGCGCCTACTTGTAATCAGCGCTACAGAAAATAATATAACTATACTACATAGAACAGTGCCCATTAGTCATCAGCGCAATGATCATTCTTACAGCACAAAACAGTCTTGGCTGGCGCCTCTTAGTCATCAGCACATTCTGGCCAGAGTTGACAAAGTGGTGTGTGGCCGCATTGGCGTGTTGGTAAATTGCCGAATTGGCGAACTGGCGAATTGGCGAATTGGCCAAGTGCTGAATTGCTGAATTGGCGAAACTCGATGCTGGTGTATGTTGGCGTAGATCTTGGAACGAGTGAAGTAATAGAAATTGTTGGCACATCATAATCACTGGCACCAGCGAAACATAAGTTATTTATTGTCTAAATTACGGCTAGGTAAACGCACACGAAACTTGGTGCTTGGTGACGATACCTCCATTTACTGAAGAGGCTAGGTAATAGTCTTATGGTACAAGATGATCCGCGTAGCTTAGCTCATTGGCGACGCTGAAGGCGATGTTCATATACAGAAATGAAAGACCAAAACATATTGATGCACTAGATACGTGCTCTTCTAGGCTCCACTGGTTGACGTGGTATGGCAGTTTCGGCGAGACATCAGTATCGTTTCACATACTAGTTCGGATGTTACAGGCCAAAACGGCGACTCGGCTCATAGAAGATCTCAGAAGTTGGTGGATGGGGAAACCTTCTTTTGCTTTTAGTTTACTAGCTCCGGTTGGCGCGGGGCTGCAAAGATTTAGCCGGGTTCGCGGTGCGTGGTGCGTCTCTGAAACAAGTACAGGAACTGAAATAAGCTGCATTGGTGTAGATTGACAGAACACCGAGCTCCACGCAGTAAGCCCGGATAATATACCGTGCTCCGGACCACCACCTGTTCGACTGAGGAATAACATCAGAGCAAGTCCTTTTATACCGTATCAATCGCACACTTTATAAGGAGATAGCACATGACAATCACGTATTTATGACGGTACTCTACCAGCATGTGCGCGATGACGATTTAAACCATCTTTGGAGAATTATGCAGACCTTTATCTTTTTACTGATATCTCAGCCGATACTGAACCTGTTTCAAATCTGTAGATATTCGTGTTTCCCAACGAATCCTGGTGTCGATTCACTCCAAGATGGCTGGAAATGGGACCATATTAAGGATTCCCTAAATTATTGATAGTTATATCATTGAAATGTCATTCCCCACGCTCTCAGCATAGCGTGAGTGAGCTATCTCTTACTGTCACGCATGCACGTTAGTCGTTTCTACGGACTCTATTATTTTTGAGCTCCCGATATGGTGGCTACACGCACGGACCTATAGAACCAACGGGGCGTGGCTTGGAGCAACTCAGACCAGACCGTTTCTTACCCTGCTAACCTGGGTCAGTTCGTACCCGACTGAGCGATCCGGGCTACACCATCCATAGTTCAAATAGACTGAAGGAACATATCTGCTAAATTTGATTTTAATCTATCAATAATTGGTGAAAACATGTATTTTCCCCATATGGCTCAATACTTAAAAACACTTCAATGAACCCGGGTTATTCCCCTTGTTTAAGGGTGTGGTCACTTCATATTCATAGCTCCAATAGATGTTATCTAAAGGATTATATCTACTTAGTTTAGTTGTAATCCATCAATAAATGACGAAAAGTGCCACAAACGTATTTTCCCAATAGGCTTCAATAATTATGTCAGCCTGGGCATAACTCTGCTATTTGTGGGTGTGGTCACAATATTCCTAGGCCAAATAGATATTGCCTAAATGAACATATCTGCCGAATTGGGTTTTAATCCATCGATAAATAACGAAACGTGTCACAAATGTATTTTCCCCATAGGCTTCAATTCTTATAAACGCATTAATGAACCAGAGTTCTGGCCTTTGTTTAAGGGCGTGGCCACTTCATCCTAATAGCCCAAATAGATATTGCCTAAAGGAACATGTCTGCCAAATTTGGTTTTAATCAATTGATAAATAACGAAACGTGCCACAAACGTATTTCCCCACAGGCGTCAATACTGTGAAAATATAGCAAGGGCCATAACTCTGCTATTCTTGTGCGGGGCCACTTCATCTTCATAACCGCGAGAGATATCGCCTAAAGGAACATATTTGCCAAATTTGGTTTTAATCCTTTGATAAATGGCGAAATGTGCCACAAACATATTTTCCCCATAGGCTTCAATACTTTGAGAATACAGCAAGGGTCATAACTCTGCTATTTGTGAGCGTGGCCGCTTCATCTTCATAGCCCAAGTAGAAATTGCCTAGGTGAGCTAAAAACACACAGGAAATGGCCAAAAGCTTTCAGAAACAAATGGACAACAGTGAGCAAAATTTGGTCAAAATGCTGAACATGATCAAGAACTCTATCACAAATGGAAAAAAATGGACCAAACTAGCACAAAACTAGGAAAATGAAGAAAGCTGGCCAAAATAACTCCATT
The DNA here is from genome assembly GCA_034401795.1 of Chaetoderma sp. LZ-2023a. Taxonomy (NCBI): domain Eukaryota; kingdom Metazoa; phylum Mollusca; class Caudofoveata; order Chaetodermatida; family Chaetodermatidae; genus Chaetoderma; species Chaetoderma sp. LZ-2023a. Next base: position 88,589,357 of record CM067373.1, on the reverse strand, counting down.
TTACCTTCTTTGCACTCAAATGACAATTTTGTACTCATTTGACAGTTCTGCACGCCAATGACATTTTTGCACTCAAATGACAGTTTTGTACTCAAATTACCTTTTTGCACTGGTTTGGACATTTAATGCGTGTCCACGAAGATACTTCAACAACTGCCCATTTGACCTTTTTGCACTCAAATAACCAATTTGCACTCAAATGACACTTATACAAATCAGCAGTAAAGGGTTAAGGACGATTTGCAACGAAGCAGTAAAAGGGTTAAAGGAGATTTGTAGTTCAGCAGCAAAACGGGTAATTAAGACATGCAATTCAGCAGTAAAGTGTTAATGGAGACTTATAAATCAACGGCAAAAGGCTTAATTGGGCCTTGCAATTCAGCAGTAAAAGGCGCAATTGCAATTTGATTTTCAACAGTAAAATGGTTAATTGCTTCTTGCAGTAACAGGGTTGGCCCAGTACGGGCCCAGTAACCTGCATTATCAAGGATGTGTATGCTGGTTACATTGGGAAGGTTTACAATCAATCATAACACGCTAAATGATGGGACCGATCTGTCGCTCAAAGTGTCTGATGTCATAATCAATACACTTCACTTGTTAGTTGATGTCACACACAAATGACGTGGATCTGTCACGAAAAGGCTTAAAGGAAGGGAAAAGGGAAATAACAAATGATGTTTATTGGTAATTTCATACAATATTAAATAAATTACCATCGGTAAAAAATGGAAATGAATCCGGATTATTTGAGAAAAAACATTTACTAAATCTAGCGGCGCTTAACTTGGAGCAAAATAAGTGACCGTGCGTGTGTCAACTGTATGTGCAGGTATACCGCATAGGCCTACCTGAATATAACGAAAGCACATCTGAATATAGTTTTGTAAGCGGTACGAATAGTATTCTCTATAGGCGCGGATGTAGAGCGAGTAACTCAATACTGCTAATTCACTATTGATCCCTTTGAAAACGTTATATTTGAAAGCAAATTTTTCTGGTTGAAGCAACAAGTTTCCATAAAAATGATTTCAGAATACACTGCTGGTTTCCAAGGTCGCAATATGATGCCCACTGAATAATTTGAAATTCGTGTGACTGAATGTAGACCCTGTCTCTGGGAACAACGGCTTTCAGTCAAATTGTTTTAAAACTAGACAGTATTTTACCTGCAGGAAGTAGTGGCTAATTAGCTTAACTCGAATATAACTGAGCGTTTATGACCGGCTATAGCGGGTATTAATTATTCGCTCTGCATACCCAGTGCGTGGGTCCAGCTGCGTCACTAATAGGTTCCTGCCAGAGTGACATAAATGGTATTTAGCGACTTTTTCTAACTATTCTGATTTATTTCTGTTTTCTACTTGGGGCTATAGGTTGATTATTATATAAAGCTTTCATTCCAGAGCATATATATGTTAGATCCCTGATCTAGGTGAGTATTTTGAAACTAATTTGACTGGGAGCTGTTGTTGCCATAGGCAATCAAAATAGTTTCAAAATATGCATCATCTATAGTTGCATTCTGGGAATTCATGTTTCAAATCTATTTAGTGAATTTCAGACGCATTATTGACCAGTATTGTTACTTGCCTGTGTATATTAGTTTGACCATGTTATAATTAATTGCGTCAAAGAAAATATAAACTTGACAGCTCAAGTGAAATTAGTTTCAAAATATTTAGCACCTTACCTGTATAGGTACCTTGAAATTTAGATAGTGGAAATTCAGTTTCTAAAGTTTCAAGTCGATTCCAACACGCGTAAACAAGTGGACGGAGTTTAGCTAGAAATGGGCGGGGCATAGCTCGGTAATGCATTGTAGTAAACGAAGTGTTGTAGAAGGCTACTTACGTTTAAAGCGTTAAAACTGTCCGTGTAAACCCTACGCCGATGCCTCTCGGATTTAGCCATGACAAAAAGTTAGTCATGCAAATAGACACGTTTAGAATCGATTTTAAAATAATCATAAGTACTGCACAATGTGAAACACATTTTACTTAAACATGAAAACTGTGCTGATAATATGACAATTACGTACCAGCAAAAAGAAGGGCTAAGTGCTTATGCGCAACGGATCTACTGGGGATACCTGTTAAATTATTTATGCTAGTTATAAGAAAATAAATCTCGAATTTGAAATATACCACGCCTAGAGGCAACGATTAAATATTTAATATCGTACTATTCGTATGACCATAATCCCACATTCCGTGACCAAGCTCTGGTAAGTAGTTTCATGGTTGATTTTTATACTTTAGGGTTTTTGTCAGAAAACAAGTGCGTGGTTTGAACAATCTGGGCCGAATGCGCTAGAGCGAGAAATTAAAAATGGCCACCAACAGTCAATTGACATATTAATTTTTAATCAAAACTTTTGGAAAACTCAAAATCACATCTTTTTCGACAAATTTGATGGTAAAGAATCCATTTCCGATGTTATTTTGTGATTAGAGATCTCCTTGACAACAAACACCAAGATGATCGCCACTCGTAGCAATGAAAATGCAAATTATGTAGGCCCTACTCTGGAATAATACCTCTAATGTGGGTAAATTAAGGAATATGAATTAGTTTTCCAAAAAGTATTTTGGGCTAACTTCGATAGTAGTTGGGACGAGTTTCCATTGTAAAATCGTTATAATTCCTGTGAAAATCGATTTTAAAGGATTCCTATGTAGGCTATTTCAACCAAAGGAACGCGAAACAGGTGCCCCAAAAATCTGACCCCAATTAAGGTCATCAGCTTGACCTTTAACGGTCAGGCAAGGTCATATAATGATGTAAAATTGAAAATAATGACGGCTTTATACTAGCAAATGAAACCCTCATCAAGACAAAATAATTTTGTTCAGTTGGATAATGTGTCAATCATGTAAACTTCAGAGGTCATTAAGGACCATTCAAGATGCATAGGGTGTTGATTCAGAAGAACAGAACTTTCTTCCACGCCATGAAGAGATCAAGTCATGTGAAATGCAGTTCCTGGTGGACGTCAGTAACATGCTTGGCACGCTTATTACCATTACTATTTGAATCAGTTATGGCAATTGAATCAAGGTCTCTCACCGTATAATGACTATAAGGCATCCGTTTTAGAAAGCAGAACATGTTGCATGCGAGTCCCACTTAAAGGAAACAATTTGAAATTCTTCAAACCGGTCAAGCTACATAAGACATCATCCCAGAAAATATTGCCCCTCTTCGTGGGCCAGACGTCATTATGTGGCTAACACTTTGTCTCGCTGCACACACGACAGGCATATTTGGCTTTTCTGCAGTGAAGTGGACAACAGATAACTCTGTGTTGTATCACCACATCATTAAATATATTACTGGTGAAATAGCAGGTTTCGGGGAGGAAACAGAGGTTCAACCTACACGCTATGATGTGGTGATCATAGATGGCAGTGTCTTTATATATACAATGAAACGAAAGCCAGCCTGTTTAACATTTGACGATTATGCATCAAATGTGTACTGTTCTCCCTCTGCCGCGGACCGAACAGAAGATTCGATCGCATTGACTTGTTATGAGATCAATACGTCCCATAAAGTATTAACGGAAATACGGGAACCCAAAGAGCTGACGGGACTGGTGGAGGAACAAAACAACGTATTGGTGGCTCTGTGAACGTTCCTCAAGGTCAGAAAAATGGCAAAGATTTCTAGCCGACCCCTAAAAAAAGAAGAAATATTCACGTTCATGTCAATTGAAGCAGTTACACATAAAAGCCAAATTTCTCCTTACAACAAGGATGTGTTTTTGCCCTTTAATTAGCCAATCGTGTTGTGCATGTTGGTTCTGAAAATGAGATGGTAGAGTCCTGTAATCACCGCGAAGCAGATACGAGAATCAATGAGCATCTGATCGACGCAGCTCAGGATCTTGTTTGTAAGGAGATGTTGATGTTCTCATTATTCTCTTGGCACAATTCAGATGTTTAGTCAATAAATCATAATGTGAACTTATAGCTTGACTTTGGTGCGGGAAAACACCAACAGTTGTTCCATGTCAATCAGCTCTATAAGCACCTTGGTCCAGAATGATGCCTTGGGTTGCTGATATGCCATACCATGTCTGGATGTGGCATGGTCTGAAGAACAAGCGTAAACGTTTTTGATGGAAAACATGGCAAAGCATTCAGAATTAGTTTTTCGGTGTATATTCCAAACGTTGACAGATGATAAACTGCCTATTATGAAGTCAACGATATCTCCGTGTATGACGAGACATAAGTTACGGTTGAGGTTAATGCTCTTCGAATGTTCAATCAGAGGACACGGGATGTTCAACGTATTCTGCCATCTCAGAATGCACACCGGCTGCTTCATCAACGGGCCCTATACCCAGCATCGATATTGTCTGCAAGTCATCAGAAGAGTTTACCAGATAAAGACTCGTGCCCTTCGGCTCATGTGAGGACGATAATGGTTTACTTTTGTGGAAATTTCAGGACATTTCTACTCAAGTCCTTTAGCCCCACTGTGGAAAATGTGGTTACCGCCATGTTGAAGATTTATGGGTGCGCTTTCAGCTAAATCTAACACGCCTAAATCTACTCAAATTAATTCGAATTGGAAATGAATCTCCTCTCTTAAATCTACAGATAACAAAGTACGATTCTAAATTATATATAAAACGATATCTTTTTATTAAACTTGTAACAGATAATAATATGGCCGTATTGCAGGCTTGTACAATTTATCAAAGTAATACTTGTAGGAATAACAAACTATAGCTCTAACTTAAATCGATACTTACAAAACGTTCGTACTGTTTGTTACGGAACCGAGATGGTAAAAGGTTGCACATACATGGTGCACAGGAATTATATAGGACTCGAACTAAGTAGGCGCGGGACACCCTATAATGACGTCAAACAGGGCTTCCCTGTGATTCCCAACCTTTCCAGTGATTTGATTGGTCGTCCATGCATCTAAATCGATCAGATCAAAGTGGTTCCAACTAGTTTGAAAGTGATGAAGATTGACGGCTTTCTCCAAACATTTACTGCTTGACAAGCTCGTCAACCAAGCATACCAGTCATAGTTTCACATTCTTCGAATTCTGTTTTGTTGTGACAACACTGCTGATGACTTTAATCCTAAATCATTATGAGTGCCATATAGTGACGCATAAGCGTATTTAGCCACCAGTTCCGTGATGGGTAGGGGTACCGCTTGGTTGGGAAGAGGTCTGGCGATTTCGGGGCGTGGACGGGTACACCTCCTTGTATGGTTTTGCGGTTCTAGACACGCCAAGGCGTCATCTAGCCTCTTCACTTCCATGCTATACATCATATGTTCCACCCCATAGGAAGCATGGCTTGGGTCAGCCTCAGCTTCCGCTTGTGGTAACTCTATGATGGGGCATAGCATGAAGTCAGTGGGAATGGGAAGAGATCGGGGAAACAGCTTTTCCATCCAGTCCCTTGGACAAAACAAACACAAAGTTCTTCAGATACGGCTTCCCAGATCGAGTAGACCCGTGCTGAGGAGAGAGGGCGAGTACGTATCTCGTCATCATGTTCACCCACATTCTGGCTTGGTAGAAAGTGGGTCAAACCGGCACCGCGGTGCTCTGCGCTAATCAGGGGAATACTATTTTCCGTAGAAATATCTGGCTAGGTACTGGTGTCATGACAAATGCCCATCCTGAGCTCTGGTGCTGGGTCGTCACTGACACATGGTTTAAGTCGATCGAAGTGGATGACTGAGGTCAGGCCATCCGAAGCACGGATATGGTAGGTCACATCCGACGTCTTACCTACTACCACATAGGGGCCTTTCCACTGGTAACTCAGTTTACTTGGCACGTTTGCAGACCGTCGTGAATCGTGTACCCAAACCATCTTTCCTGCTTCATACGGGTCTCCATGCACCCTCTGGTCATGCCACGTCTTTTGCCGCCGGTGTGCAGTGGATAGTGTTTCTCTCACTAACTCATGGGCTTGTTCTATCCACTGTTGCAAGAGTTCAACATAGAAAGATGGTGAATTTTTCTCTCCTGGTATCTGGGGCATTGCCAGATCCAGGGGTAAGGCTAATTCACGGCCTAACATTAACCGAGCAGGGGTGTAACCCGTGCTGGAATGTACTGAAGTGCGGTAAGCTACGAGTACATATGGGAGCCATAGATCCCAATCTCTACAATCAAGGCGTGTTTCTTTTGTAAGCATCTCCGCAAGAGTTCTATTGAAGCTTTCCACCATCCCGTCACTTCGGGGGTGATACGGAGTCGTCCTTGTTTTGATGATATGAAACAATTTGCAGAGCTCTGATATGAACTGGCACTCAAAATTACTTACTTGATCGGAGTGCAACTCATAAGGCATACCAAACTGGCAGAACACATTGCTTGCCAAAACCTCCACTACGGTGGATGCCTCTTGGTCCGGCAAAGCAAATGCTTCTACCCACTTCGTGAAATAGTCTTGTAATACGATGATGTATTTATTTCCATCATCCATCGTATTCAAGGGTCCGAGCACGTCAATAGCCACTCGCTCCCATGGTGCACCAACAATCTTAATTTGGTAGGTGCGATGTGGTGCTGGCCTACAGCGCATCTTTGGCATGGTATACATTTGGCAACCCATGCCTTGACACTATCGCGAATTCTGATCGAGTGGAATCTTGATTTGATATGGGTACCAGTCCTTTCCATGGCTAGATGCCCGGCGTTATCATGTAGATGTTTTAATATGAGGTTACGATAACTTTCCAGGACTACCAGACGGTTATTAATGTAGAGAATGTTATTTATTAGGTGACATTCCTCGAACCATTGGTAATAATATTTAGCCATGGTGGATAGTGGTGTTGCTGATTCCTTGGGAGGACGTACCCCCTCCTGGATCCACGCGTATATGTTTCATGTCTGCACGTCTGTTGTTTGGTAGTGTGTGATTTTCTCCGAATTCCACTCTGTGCACCTCAACTCAGGGAAGAGATGGCTGTGTTGACTGTGTCATGGTGGCGGCCTCTTCGTGTTCACCCTCCGTACCAATTCTACTGAGGGCATCGGCATTTCAATGCAATTTGCCGGGACGGTGAACAACGTTAAAGTTATAGGCCTGCAGGGATTCCTGCCATCAGGTTTTTAAGGTTCCTGAGCCAGGGTAGTGAGTCATGGTCTGTACGTAATGTAAAGGGGCGCCGGTACAGAAAGTGCTTGTAGTACTTGACGAAATGTACTGCCGCTAGTAGTTCTCGCTTGGTGGTTGCGTATTTTCTCTCCGTTTTATTTAGAGTACACGAACCATAACCCAATACCTGTTCTGTTCCATCTTCTGTGACCTGAGATAGAACCACGCTGATAGCATAAGCCGATGCGTCAGTTTCTAAGATGAAATCGAGGTTTGGATTAGGATGACCAAGAATCGGGGCGGTCGTCAAGAGTTCCTTCAGCGCCCTGAAGGAACCTTCACACTCACTCGTCCACTCGAATGGTCGATCTTTTTCGGTGATCTTGTAGAGGGGTGAAGCAATCTCACTGAAATGGCGGATATAACGGCGATAGTACTGCATAAGCCAAGAAAACTCTGTGTCTATGTGACAGAAGAGGGCGTCGGCCACTCCGCTACTGCCTTAGTTTTTTACGGATGAGTAGCCACTCCATCACCAGATATGACATGTCCCAGGAACTCAACGCTCTGTTTAAAGAGATGACATTTCTTTGGTTTGAGCATTAAATTGGCCGTGCGGAATCTAGATAGCACGGTGTCCAAATTTGTTAATGTCTGCTCAAACGTTGGTCCAAAGATGATTACATCATCGATGTAACATAGACAGATTTCCCATTGCAGGGTGGTTAATACCTGCTCAATGAGACGTTCGAAGGTTCCGGGAGTGTTTCACAAGCCGTAGGGTATCTTGGAGAATTGGAAAAGACCATCCCTACAAACGAATGCGGTCTTTTGCATGTCAGCTTCATCCATGGCCACTTGCCAGTAACCGCTAGCCAAGTCAAGGGTACAAAACCACTTGGCTCCGGACAAGGAATCCAAGGCCTGATCTATGCGAGGTAGTGGATAAGCATCCTTGATGCTAAGATCATTAAGGCAGCTGTAGTCAATACAAAACCACAATATTCCGTCCTTTTTGCCTGCTAGTACTATTGGCCTGGCCCATGGAGATGCTGAGGGTTCGATAAAACCGGTCCGCAACATGTCGTTAACCTGCTGGTGCGGCTCCGCTTCTTTATGGACGGGAAGACGTCGTACTGGTTGTCGTATGGGGTGATTATTGCCTGTGTCGATGGAGTGTCGCACAAGATGAGTTTCTCCGAGATCCATGTCTCCGGAGGAAAAACTATCGTGATATTGGTACAGTAGTTTCCGAATTTCGTGTTTTTGTGATTGCAGTAATCCCACTGTGGCACATAGATATAAATCATGTAGATGTTCGGGTAAATCATCAGTCATAGCCTGTTGTGTGTTGGTAAGTGTGGGTGATTCCAAAGAAATAATGTCCACGAAATGGGGACGTGTGCATTGCAAGGCGATTATATAATCAGGGTTGGGTTCCAGCATGGCGATGTGTGTGTTTCTTCCTAACTGTGGTGCGGTGGCCCACAAGATTTGCTCTGGTCCCGGCTCAACTACGGCAGTACTTGATAATATTACTGTGCACGTGTCATATAATGATGATGCCAGTCCAAGAGTTATCAGTCAGCCATGTATGTCGAGTTCCTGTTGTTTGCAGTGTATGATGGCTTCGCTGGCACTGAGAAAATCGAGGCGATGACAACTCGCTGTGTGAATTGCATCTCCTCTATTTAGATATCTAGATTAACCACACCGGCTACAGGCACATCAGCTCCCGTAGCCGTCTGTAGGTAAATGTTTGTGGGTTTAAGGGGAGGCTTTATATGAGGTTGGAGGTTCTCATATAAGCGCTTGTTGAATACCATGATTGAAGCACCAGTGTCAACAGTGGCACTGGTGGAAACAACGCTAAACAGACAGGCACACCTATATATTATTTTGTGGTGTATCTGTGGAAGAGTTTCCAATGATGCCGTCTGTGACAATGGTGTCGGAGCAGATTCATTCTGTATATAATCAGTCTGTTTCTGAATGGCTTCTTTTAATGTGGTGATTGGCTGAGTGAGGAAGGGGCCAGTCCGCCGGCGTCACTGCTATGAGGGCTGCGGCGAAGACGGAGCTGGGGGTAGCAATGATGATGGAGATGTTGCTATTTCTGGGTAGGCAGTGTTGATGTAGACAGTGGTGCGTACGGGATGATGGATACGCTCTACCTGCGTGAGCCATTTCTTGCAATGCTTCATTGGATGCTTTGGTGAAGCACAGAAGAAACAGTAACACCACCAGGGATGTGTGTCTCCCTGACTACGTCGACGTTTACGAATCTACGAGGCGGAGTGAACCGTTTCTCCTGAGTCACTGCTGTCTGTGGATGTGGAAGATGATGTTGTGCGGGACGGAGCTCTGCATACCACCAAGGGTCACCGTGAATCCAGTGTTTTGGTGGCGGGACATGGTGCTTGTAAAAACGTTGTTTCAGCGGAGGTGCTACAACCTACCACTGCCATTTTACAGAGGAAAGAAGGTTTGTTATGTGCGGAGATAGAGGGGGAAGGCGATGCTGCGGATGTCGGAGGCATCGTAGGCATCGACATATGTGAAGCCATGCGTTTTGGTGTATGTGTAAAAGCTGAGTTTTGTTGGTGATAGTCGGCCACCAGATGTTGTTGTACGGTGGCCGCAGTTGAGTCGGGAGGCGAATATGGGCACCGAGGTGACTCATCAATCGGTGCCCTTAGGAGTTTGACGGCTTCTCCAGTTGCAGTGTTCTGCGGTCAGGGGCAGGCATTGTTGATGGAGGTTGGTTAGGACACTGTTCCCTCCAATGGCCTGGCTGACCGCATTCGAAACAGGTGTTTGGTGGCAGTGCAGTGTTGGTGGTGTTCGTTGTTCTGAAGTGAGTGGTGGCAAGGTTCGTGCCGAGTGTTGTTACTAAATTTGTCAATGCTGAGATCTGTTTGTTGATCTCGTCCATACCTTCCTGTATGTTGCTGTTACTGTTATTGTTGCGCTGGTTCTCGCGCCCCGGGGCTCTGTTGTGGCCTTCTCTGCAGCCACACACCCTTCCTCTAGGCACTTGATTCTGATTGGAATTCTGTGAAGTGGTTTGTGGTGGCGATTGTGCTGTAGGTGTAGAGGCTGTTGATGTGGTGTGAGCGTTAGTCGATGTGGCGATTACTGCACCCTCTACCTCATTGATAGGGTGGAGTTGGCATCGGTTAGTTTTCTCCCACTCCAGAAAGTTTTCTATGCAGACCGCGGTGGCCGTCAATTGGGGTAAACTCCCGTGGTCAGCAAGGAAGAGATTTTCCTTAAGAGCTGGTTCACCGCTTAACGCATCGATGAACGTGTCCAGATGGAGATGCGTTATGCCTTCTATATTGGTGCCAGGGTACGCATGGGTGACTAGTCTCCTGATTCGACTAGCATGCTTGGGTACAGTTTCTCCTGCGCGTCGTCGGGGATTTTTAAGTTGTAACCGGCTTGTTTCTCTGAGAGCTGTGTCGCCAAATCATTCTGTTAGTGTTCGTTCCAATTGGGTGTAGGTTGGCATATAATCAGTCCAGAAATCCACAAGAACTTGAAGGGCTTTTCCAGAAAGCTTTGCGGCGAGATATTCACCCATTTGCTGATCGTTCCAGTGGTTAGTTCGAGTTATAATCTCGAACTGTATTTTGTAATTGGCCCAGTCGCTCTCCCCGCTAAATTCTGAAGGGAGAATGACTCGGCCAAGACCATGGGAAGAATGAAGTGGTTGAAATCCGGGTGGCGGTGGTATCCGGGAGACTGATGAAAACGCTGATGCTGGTCATCGTGCGGGTAGTGGTGGTGGTGGTGTTGGTGTTTCTCGTCGATGCCGATGCCGAGGAGCAAGAACGTGCATACTCCAATCCAGTGAAGTCCGCCCCGTTGTTGATCCATAAATCACCATGGGTCTACGGACGTGGGGCAGAATATTGTGAAGATTGCGCGGATGTTCTTCTCGTGGTGAGGTTCGGTATTCCTCATATGGTGGTGGTGCAGTCGGCTGATGGTCCTGATGTGTAACATGACTGATGTACCGGTGAAAAGTTGCTGCCGATTCCTTGCGATGGTGCCGTCGTGTTCCCCTAGAATATAATGATGCGTTTGGGGGTGGGGGTGGGGGGGGGGGGCGCGGGAGGTTGTCTAGGATATGGATTGTTACCCTGCCATACAGTTTCCATAGATGACGTGGGTGAAGGATAGTAGTCTGAAGGATTGTAGTTGTCCCTGTAATCAGGTCTTTGTCGTGATCATCCACAATCCGGCCCTGATGGAGTTGGCCCATCGCGGATGTCTGATATAGTTCGAAACTCTGTTCCCACCTGTGAGTCATCCCGGAAGGTCCCCTCACTGATGGGCGAAAACAGGTGGTATTGCGGAGTTGTTGATTCCGCATTTAGTGAATTTCTGGCATAGTCAGTGAGCATGAGAGCTTGGTATCCATCGTATGACAACACCTCTTGATCGAGGGAGACGTCGCTGAATGGAGAAGGTATAGTACTAAGCTCGCTATATGGTGTGGGCGTGAGTTCGCTGCATATTATTGAACGTGTTGTTCTTCGGGCCCCACATCGGACGCCACATGTAGCTCGCGGGCCATTCCAGTATCTGGTGTCGACTCGCCATGCTGCATGTGCACGACGAGTGATGACGCTGGTTAGCTTCCGGTCTCTTTGTTATGGATCCCATGCGATACTGCCCTATGGGTAACAAAGACCGGCTCCTAAGGCTGGTGGAACTCAATCATTCTGGCGATTCAACTCAATCATTAAACACAATAGTCTCATTCCAAGAGTTTGTGTCACCAGTATGCCTGTCCATAGCAATTTCGTGATCTATGGACTTACAAGGTTTGATTGGTGACCTAATTAAAATAAGTCTATACAATAGTTTTACTTAAACAGACCATCAAGTATGCTAGATAAAAATGAGCATACGAAAATACAAGACATAGAGACAGCCTGATGAACTTTTAAATGCGGGACTCCCGGAGGTACCACACAGACTCGTAGGTCTGCAGAGGTATCCCCGCAAGGGAGGCTCCCGTATACGAGATTGCTAATTAACGTAATATAAGCTATTATACCTCTAAGCTGAAAGCAAAGAAAATTATCTTTCATAGTGTCGAAAAGCCATGTGCCTCCCGCGGGCACTACTCCTGGTGCTAGTTTGGGTGAGAAGTAGTAGCCTCACACGGGCAGTCGCCACTGAATCCTTGCGAGAGGCAAGTGCCTCGCGCAGGCTTCCGTCACAAGAAAATGTCACCATCGCTTAAAGCGGGAGAAGAGCATTGGCCAAAAAGGGCCTACTCTAATATTCAGCCAAAATGCTATAAAGAAAAGACCAAACCTAGTGAAATTAAGATGTATAAGGTTGCGTGCTGTTTTACATGAAGACGGGACGGGCGATTCCCGAGGGATTCCCATGTCACCGTCTTATGTAGTTTCAAGTATGCTGAATTAGTAGTTGCCGCTTTTATTTATGCGGGCCTTCTATGCCTAACATATCTTTTAGTTTTTAGAGACAAGAACTATTTTAGGCCGCAAATGGTGGACGCCTATCTAGCTTTAGATGCGGCTGTCATTGAGAACGGATGTCCTACGGCATCAATACTGAAGACAGCGTGCATACATGTTATTTCGCAAAATCTCTGAGCTGGGTGAGAATCCGGACATCTTGCTCCATAACCACATAAAACGTCACAGGACATTGGTTACTTTTCACAAAAACAAGCTTAGGCAACTGATTTATTGTTATGGTTAGGGTAAGAGAGACAAATACCCACCGTGAATGCCCTTCCCGTGAGGCCATGGCAGATCTTAACATCATGCCCAGACATTCTTACGGAATTCAGTGGGGATGCATATCTCGCCCGTCACCAGGTCCTATGGAGCTATCTTTTTAACCTGATGTTAGGTTTAAATGCAAGTTGCCCAGGTGTGCACTGCGGTGCGGGAGAATTGTCTAGCAGATGAAAAAGGAAATAATAATTAAAATATGTTTTCGCAGTGCTTCCTTCATTGACAAGGGTAACTAACTACTAGGTATCCGAAGATACACAGGAAATGTATGTGACACCACACCCTGGCCATCACCGCTCGGAAACCCCAATAGTTTCCCAGGGTCGGATCAGTACATGGTGCGGATAGGGACATCCAAACAATTAAGAATCCATAAGGCTTAGTGGAACATGAAGAGAGACAATAACTTATACACATGAGGCCCAATAGGTATGTTGGCCAATTTTACACGACCTTGACAGAGCGCGGGCTAAATTATCGCAACTACCGGAAAAGAGGCGTACACTATGTGTCTCTTGACGAAGAAATTGTCTCTAATCATATTAAACCTATCCTATCGAGCTGAATAGAAAGGCTTTTTAGTCGGTAGCATGCCAGGCTAAACAGAGTTATAGCATGGACATCGACCTCAGTGAAAAATTGTTGGTGGTGGGAGAACGTGATGCATATAAAAATGTTGCTGTATAGTGTTTCCTACGTGCACTGCAGTCCTACATTTTCTACAAATAAACAAAACATATGACCTGATGGCTACTTACCATATATAAAACTAACGAGAACGAGTAATACATTGTGAAATGATTAGAATAATATATAAAGTACAGGTTGACAGATCTACTATGGTGTGGTTAGCGAAAAACACCTTACAGAAAAATAAGAATAACTATAAAAAGAAAAAGAAATTCTAACTAGCGGTCCTGCGACCATTACGGCTCCTTTTAGTCATCGGGACCGTTTATACAGACAAAGTATAATTGTTAAAACTGTAATTAACGGAATAATTAAAATGTTACGTATAGCTACTTGAATAATCGGTAGCCATTCTTATGGACGGGCTATCGTGTTACTGAAATTGATACGTCACCCTTGGTGTGACGTGAGTTGACACGTTCTCTGGAAGCTGGAAAGTTTCCGCATGTCGGTTCCTGCAAACAGGAGTCCCGTATGCAGTCCGGGATGGGAGCGGATCGAACTCAGGATGGTAATCACAATATAACTATGTCTAACGAGCAGTTAGTAAGTAATACAACAACATTACTGCTAGGAAGGAAGTTCCCGTACACCGATGGTACGGATCGAAGTTAATAACAACCCGTTCGTAAGCGGGGGTTGTTGAATACGGATGAAGTTACATAACTAAGCTTAACGGTGCGGGGTACGTCAGTTGGCTCTTAAGACGTACCGGGCAAAATTTACTTGCTGCTGTCAAAAAAGTTTAAATAAACCTGCACGACATCAGTGTGGGGGCGGTTGAATAACCACTTTTTGGCATGGCCAGCAGATCCGGCGAGTCATCCACCAAAGAACATCGCTGCCTCTACATCTGTAGAATCACATATTCAGGCCGGGAAAGGCCTCACCGCACGTTTATGTTCCGAGTTAGTTCATTATTTATTCGTGAACAATATTCAAAAGTTCCAAAAATGCTCCCGCACAATCGGGAGATACAAAATTGCTTTTAATGCGGTGGGTTGGATTGCTGCTGTGGCTACGGGAGAGAAACTTCCCGAGACAGAAGTGATATACTTAATGCCTGTATTGCTGATAGTAGCTGACACAGATCCAACATATTCGGCCCCTGGCCGAGGATGCTCTCGAGTTCTGGATTTCATCTCCTTTTACACTACCCGGACGTCATAGGCGCATGTTTCAACCAATCGTCGGTCGAGCAACGGCCAATCAGCACGTAGCTGATAATAACGCAGTCGAATGTTCTAGAACATTCTAGAAGTTCTGAGTACACGTGGTTACGACGTCACGGCAATATTTTGAAGATAATCAAAATGGGTTTTCCGTGGATAACTCAGCCATTTCTTAAACCGATTTTGAAATGGTTTACAGATTCGGAAAGCCCGTCGAATTCTGGTCTTGATTAATGCCAGAATCGACGGGAACAAGTACTTAAAATGATTACAATGTACCTACCCAGTAAACTAAAAGCGCCATCCTATCTTGGTCGTGAAATACGCGCTCTGTCAAAAAGCGGATAAATTTTCTGAAGCTCAGAGTTAGTGCGCATAGTCTCATGATTGAGCTGGGTAGACACACTACCCCCAGAACCCCTTTAGATGAAAGGGCATGTTCACTCTGTGCTGATAAAGCTGTTGAGGATGAGAACCACTTTATTCTACATTGCCCTTTCTATCAAGCTGAAAGAGCATCACCTTTTCTTTACCTTAATGATTTCTTTAACTTCAACTCACTGAACAAATATGAACAATTTGTCTTTATAATGTCGTGAAATAAAGGCGACACTGAGGTATGCAAACCTGTTCTGAAATGTGTCACCGATTGTGTAATTAAAAGAGATCATGCTCTGAATCCAAAAGGTAAAAATTAAGGAGAAGTATTGTAGGGGCATGTCCACACCGGCATGCTTGAGAGGGAAAGTGTGGGTGTTTGTGTGCTCTTTGGAGCCTTGGGTGTTGTGCCTTGATGTGGTGGGGTGGGATGGGTCTTGGCATGTGCTGATTTTATTCTATGTGGATTGGTGTGGTTCTCGATTGTGGAGTGAATTGGGGACCTGTTGCTCTAATTCGGCTTCTCAGACTTGAGGACTTATATTGATCTGTGATGGAGTCGGCTTGTGTTGGGATTTGTTTCACTTGATTATGTCTAGGGACATAATTTGTGTCTGGGGGTGTGGGTCCTGGCAGTTTTGTTTTCTGGCATTCTGTTGTTGGTGCACCGTTAACCCTTTAATGACTAAATTTGTTCCTAGAATTAAAATATTTACTTATGAATGTCCGTTTGCGGACCAGGAGGGGCTGGTTTTGGGAATTTAGCACTGGAATGACTGGTTCGATTATCGAGTCAGTCATTCCAGTGCTGGGTTTTCGGGAGTAGTCTTCTCTTGACCTGCAAAGGGGAATTCCCCAAGGCCCCTACAAAGGCCGGTTTTGTCCGAATACGTCGTGAAAGGGTTGATGGAATCTCACTCCCGATATCACTTGTAGCATTTGTTTTGTCTCCAGTCACTCAAACCAGGATGTCCAGATATTGTATATAATTAAGTGACTTCTACTAAATTTGCTCATATGCACCAATACCTGTATGTGTATGCATGTACGTGCATACCTGCATGGGTACTGCATGCGTGCGTCGTGTATGATAATCTGTACGTACGTACGTCTGTATGTATGTATGTGTATATATGCACGCTACGCGCTTTAACGAACTTTGTCGTTTTTACAACGCGATCTCTCTCTCATAGGCCCATATACGCTTATAGCTCTACCCAGGGTGGCGTGTTCAGGGAACGAATCTAGGACGGGCGGCGCGTACCCAGCTTAGCTGGTACAGCCGGTACCTGACCGGTCGATCCGAACTACATGACGCGCTATCGTACCCATTCGCTGAGAGCATGCATGCGCTAAGCCTATGGGTTTCAATATTTTTGAAAGCGATTTGCTGGCTCATTTAGCCATAACTCGGCCAATTCTTAAAATAGTAAAGAGTTTTGGAATCCTTACTTAATTCTGGTCATGATCGAGACCAAGAACAGCGAGAAAGGTGAAGTAATTATGTGTACCAACTCAGTACAAAATAAGATGCTGTTTCTGCCCAACGCTACAGCGCATTGTCTAGCAATCTGTGACACCCGCGCATGCGCACTAGGCGATCTCGCTGACTTCGTCGTTTACGAACCTCTCATATATGGCTCAATACACGCGTATCATCCTACCCAGAGAGAGGGGGGGGGGGGCGTTTGGATCAAACCCGGCCCGGCGGTTCCGTACCCAGACTGGCTGGGATGGTCCGTACCTGACTGGTCGATCCGCGCTACAGGGTGTTAGTTTTACCCAGGATTTTCCTCTCCCATAGAGTTTAGCGTGGATCGGCCGGATGGGTACGGGCCGTCCCAGCTCGGCTGGATACGGAACGACCACTCCAGGTACATTCCAAGTGTAATGGTGTGAATTTGATCACATCTTTAAGTGATATATATTGTAAGTAATGTATATTGTATGGGCGGTAATTCCGTTTTGTCAATGGATGTAATGAGTTTTTTTAAATCATTGTCTCCCTTTCATTGACATACGTGTAGGCCTGTGTGGTATGACATCATATATACACCTGTGCAAAAGTTAAGCACCAGCAAAAACAATAGAACGTAGAAACATGATGGTACAACTAGGCTGCCATACTTTTTGTCCCCGCGTTAGCTGACATAATTCCAAGTACGAAATGCACATGCATGCATGACTTCACGCCGCTTGATGTCCGTGCGTGGCGGGAAACAGCACACGTGTTCAGTTATGTAAAAGTCCAGTTTGAGGTGTAGAACATTACATACAGATTTAGGCGACAAGATTAGGAATTTTGTGTTCATGACCGTGGTTTATTTGTACAGAGAGAATTAGCTCTTGATTGTGAACCGCTATGGCAAGACGAAGGTTAAGTGATCGTGTGAAATGGCAAATCATAGGCATGCATACCACTGGTATGTCATGCAGAGAGATTGGCAGACAGCTGAACATTAACCATACTGTAATCAGTCGTTTGATTGCAAAACATGGGCAAACTAACGAGGTGAAGGACAGGCCTAGATCTGGAAGACCGAAGAAGACTACTGCCCGTGATGATCGAGCCCTAGTACGCCTTGTTAGGAGATCTCCATTCACCAACAGCAGAGTGCTCAGCCAGCAATGGGAAACGCGCAATAGAGTGTCAATGTCTACCGTCAAAAGGAGACTGTATGCTGCTGGCATGAAAGCTAGGAGACCTGTCAGACGTCCTCTCCTCACTGCACACCACAAAGAGGAGCGTCTGATGTGGTGCAACGAAAGAAGACACTGGAACATGAGATCCTGGAGACGGGTACACTGGTCCGATGAAAGTCGGTTCCTGCTTCATGCTACAGATGGTCGAACTCGTGTATGGAGGTCCAGACGCACGGCGTACGACCAACGTAACATCATGGAAGAAGTTCCATTTGGTGGAGGTTCCGTTATGATATGGGGGTGCATCTCATTTGATTGTAAGCTGGATCTGTTGACTGTACCTGGAACACTAAATGGACAAAGATATCAAGATTCCATACTGGATAGAGTTGTGGTCCCTCATTTTGTAAATCATGCACCTGGAACCCACCCTATATTCATGGATGACAACGCCCGACCACATCGTGCTAGAGCTGTGCATGAATACCTCCGCCAGAATGCCATCGAAACCCTACCATGGCCAGCAAGGAGCCCTGACATGAACCCTATTGAGCATATCTGGGACATTCTGGGAAACATGGTGAGAAGGAGGGATCCTCCTGTGCAGAACCTACAGGAATTAACAGACGCACTCCATCTTGAATGGCAACGAATACCACAATGGCGTATCAGTCGGTTGGTGACCAGCATGAGACGTCGTGTCCAGGCCGTCATCCAGGCACAAGGTGGATATACCCGGTATTAATAATGACAGTCTCAAACTCGTGCACAGATGTTAAACTTCGTTTTCAGACACCATTAATGACAATCTAGCCACGTGTGTCAACTGTAGGGCAATAGTTTTCAGTTGTGTCAACGTAACCATATTCAGGCCTCGTTTTCAAGTTCAAACAAAAACATACAGTGTTTCCCCACCATCATAATCAGCATTCCTCTAGTTGCATTATTACCTCTTGCACTAAGATGGATGGGTACATAAATGTTTATACTATTGCTTTCTTCATAGCACATGAATATACCCTCGCATGTGCGTAAAAATAGGGTGGTGCTTAACTTTTGCACAGGTGTATATTTATAGTAGGGCCTATAGGTTTTTTATATTATTAATGAGCAGGGACCGGAAAGATTCTTTTCTTAATTTTTTAAGCAATTCATTTTCAAAGATATTAGTTTTAGAATATATTTTATTAGTAATTAGAAGTAATTCGTGTCATTTGGAGTTTAGGCGTTAAAGGGTTAACTTTTCAGATCTTGATGCGCAATGCGTCACTGTAAAGCAGGTCTCGGCGTGCATGCATAGATTGTGCATGGATTGTTATGCAAATCATAGCTGGGAGCAGATCTGAGTAATTCGGTTTATTGCGGTTGGGATTAATTTTGCCAATGCTGTTGTGCTGTAGGTTAATGCCGTCATTAGGTTTTGGCCAGGCTTTTTGAGCAACTATTTTTCCTATGCATATGAAGTGATATAAGCGACATGCACACCATAAGTGGGCGTCTTCATCTTTCAAGGGCAGTCATGGGCATATGACATGTTATATACATTACGGATGGCAACCGCTATAGATAAATAACGAAAGGATTCTCTCCATATTGGGAGGTAAGCAAATTATGTGTGGTAATGATAATTGGTGAGGCGTTTTGGTTTGAATGGGAGTAAGGAGTGAAAAGTTGTTTGTTGAAATCAAGTGTTAAATTGCTATTGGACTGCGGATTTGTTTAAAGTCGCCGGATTCGATTGTGATTTATGTATTGGATTTGCTATTTTAAGTATGAATAGTTTTGAGCAGAATTGAAGCAATTATTTTCGGAAAAGGGCTGAATTTTAATATGCAATATACCGTGAGTTTATAGTGGTTGCATTTAGCAGTAAGGAATTTCATTTCACACGCATAGATTTGGTTATTTTTCTTGTCAATGAGAATGCATGGAAGGTTTTACTTGCGTATACGTGCATATGGTTTTGTTCCGAGCTAGCAGCGCTTGTTGTTTATTTTAGTCCAGGAGCTAAAGCTAGGTCAGAATCGTGACGTAGCACACCCAGTATTCGGAAGGTCTGACACTTGATGTGGCTTGGGGGACATGTCCCACACATTTTAATTCCTGTTATACAAACAAATTGTGGTAGCACTAATTAGTTATCCTGATTTCTTTGCATAGGGGGTCTAGGCTTTGGCTGTATCCACAGTACACAACGATATAAGCATGATCGTGTCATAACTCAAAGTAATATCGTATTAGATTCACCATATATGATATTTAGACGGATATCGACCTAACATATATCCAACATACATATAATCGAGGAGTGAGGGCTCACAAATTGGTTATGGAAGCGCTGCTGCGATTACAATGGCAGTGTTTTTCCAAATGGGTTCAACAAAATGGACAACATGAAGACCACATTACTCCAACAGAATTGGAGAGTCTGGATGAGAAAATTAAGATGTGCCGAAGCAGCATTGACGACTTAGACGCACTGCAAGACAATTTCAAAGAGGTGTGTATGTACGTGAATAAATTGCAACAGCTGTTCAAATCCTTTAAAGTTGAGTCAAGCTCGAAATCACACCTGTTCGCATTTTGGAACTCATATATTCATATGGTAGAGCTGCTGCTTGGATTCATAAGAGCTGAGAGAACTGGAGATTGGCAGGCACACCTATCTGCTACTGCTGCTATGGCGCCATATTTCTACAGCATGGACAGAACCAATTATGCAAGATGGCTGCCAATATGTCTTGCGGACATGAAGATGCTTCCAAGTACACATCCCCATGTACATGAACAATTCTTGAATGGAAATCATTCCGTAAGTCGCTCAGACCATCCATTCAATCAAGTGTGGACAGATATGGCCTTAGAGCAATCGATTAATTTGGATTCCAAAAAGCGAGGTGGTATTATTGGAATAACGCAAAAGCCAGGAGCTCTGGAGAGGTGGTTTTTAACTAGCCACGAGAGGGCAGCCATAACAACGGTCACAAAGCAAATGTGTGGGTTACAAGATAGTCACATGGTTGGAGTACATAAGGAAATGGGGACTAATCGAATGAACAGGGATGAAACCGATGTGCAGAAGATACTTTCGATGCTCTCATCAGATATAATGACCAATCCCTTTAATATTGCGGAAAACGACGTCAGCGAGTGTCTTCCGCTTGTAAACATTGCAACTGGCGTGGTATTGCCTAGTGAAATCGCCAAGAGACTTGTTTCCGCCTGTGATATTGGTAAGGAGATTATGGAAAATTGTGTTCAGGAGCGGCTGGACACTAACACGAGAAGCTTTTGCGACACGTTGCCACACTTAAAACTTAAAACATTTGCCAGCCTAGCACAGAAGAAAAAAACTCAAAACAAATGATGTAAAAATTCACAATGTGAGATCTGACCGCGAACTATTTGGTCGATTAATTATTGCCGCAAGGTCCAGAGATGTTGATTTAAAACTAGTGATGACGTATGAACTGTCTGCTGTTCCACTATCATTGTCACATACGGATGGGACTCTAAGAAAGAATGTGAAAAGTGTTTTGTTAAGTGAACTAGAAAAGGAAGTAAATGTTGATGGATGGCTTCCACCTGTTGACAAGACAGGCGCAACAGCTTATGTAGTAGATGGCATGGCAATTGTGCAAATGGTTAAAACTGGAGGTACGTCTACATTTGGAGAATTGGCTGATAAATACTGGCACATCTTTACAGTTCCACTGAATCAAGAAGACTGCAACAGAGTAGATATAGTTTTTGACAGATATGATAGACTGGAATCTCTCAAAGCGGAAGAGCGGCTAAAACGTGGGTCATCAACAGCATTGGAAGTAAAGATTGCTGGAGAAAATACTCCCGTTCCAAAGCAATGGGCCAAGTACATCAGCAATCCAAGCAACAAAAGTAACCTGGTTGCATTTCTCAGCAAGCGGTGGCGTGATACTGGTCCAAATATGCTATCTGCCGACAATTGCGCCATTCTTGCTGGTGGCTTTAACGATGGAATGGATGTTGTTGTCATTTCAGCGAACAATTCGTCGTATTTGGAAGAACTTCGATCAGATCACGAGGAAGCAGATACGCGTATGATGTTGCACGCGCTACACGCTTCAAAAGACCACATGCGTGTTGTTATACAGTCTCCTGATACAGACGTGGCAGTACTTAGTATATATACGTATCGTTCGTTTCACTGTTCTGAACTATGGTTCCGTACGGGCACAAAGGACAAATTGCGATACATACCAATACATACAGTTGCTCAAGTACTGGGCCCAGCTATCTGTCTGTCTTTGCCTGGGTTTCATTCTCTTACAAGTTGTGATAGCACTAGTGCATTATTTAGAGTCGCTAAGAGAAAAGCATTCAATCTCTTAAAGTCATCTGAATGTCATCAGCTTAGCTTAGCCCAACTCGGCGAACATGTTGACTTATCACCGAATACTGCAATTCTATGTGAGAAATTTGTCTGTGAGTTGTATACCACCAGGGATGTGGGAAAGACAGCTGATGAAACCCGTTATTGGCTCTTTTGTCAAAAGAGACAAAGAAATGAAAATCTTCCACCTACATCGAATAGTCTAAAGCATCACACCGAAAGGGCCAATTTTCAAGCTCTTGTTTGGAGACGTTCATTGCAAGCTGTTCAGAATCTTCCATCTCCAAATGGACATGGCTGGAGTATAGTGGATGGTCTACTCAAGCCTGTTCTAATGTCAAAGGATCCTGCTCCATTTGGATTAATTGAACTCACATCATGTAGATGTCAAAAGTCTGCCTGCAAAAGAACAGATCTCTGTCAATGCAAGGCTAACAATCTACTCTGCACTGAAGCATGCCTTTGTATGGGAGGTGAAATGTGTGACAATGTTCAGCATACAATTGTCGAAGATGACTCTGACACGGATGAGTAAGATTCTCTCATTTGCTCACGTGATAAATATGTCCTGCCAGCTTGTGTAGACATGCACTGCATGTCAGTTAAAAGTTTAATTATGAAAAATGTAGAAAACATGGGCATTGTTGTAGCTACGGTATTGCTAGTCACAAGAAGACCTAAGTGCCCCAATATGTACAAAGCAACATACGGGTGTCTTAAACGAGGTTGATTATGTATAAATCTGCGATATACGATCACTCCTTTCCATTTTGGTTAAGACTGTATTGATATAACATGCGCTTAAGTTTGTGAAAAATTTACCATTGTGAAAATTGTTTGAGAGCTACATTCAACACCTATTGTAAATGGGCTTCTCACAGGTTAGTGATACCACAATTTTCTTGTACAACACGGCTCAGAATATACCCAAGACATCGGTCTAGCATAATATAGAGACAAACCTTCTGAATACTGGGTGTGCTACGAAACCATTCTTCTAGACCCCTTTTGAAAATTGGCTCCCGGACTATTAATTACAATGCTTGTTCTCAGCGTAACGTTGTCGACTAGCCGAGGCTCGCAAAATTTACTTTTGAGTGACGCTGTGTTTTGAGGTATGTTTCTTCCATGCATTCTACTAATAAATAGCTGGATCTGGTGACTGGATTATGGGTGTTACTATATGTACATAATTATTGTATATATTTATGGCTTGAAAACAAGGTGGAGAGCCAGTTTAACAAAGACACAGGGAATGTGATTGTGTCTAACAATGTGATTGAGATCAAGGTGGTTTGATCATAAGCTGCTAGGGTTTATGGCCGGTAATCATTCAATTATTACTGAAAGTAAGTTATTTAGTTATTACTGAAGATGTGTCACAAGATAATTTGGTTCAGATGTTTAAATACCTTTCCATTAGCATGCCACGTCATAATAAGAACGTCATAACATCATGATATAGTTTGAATAATATTCAACAGTAGATGATTATGGGAAAGTAGGTCAGTTTGACCTAATTTATATTTCTAGCTGATTGATTAATATCTGTGGTAGTTACCATGTCCTAAGAAAATTATAATTAGGTTTAAATAATTTTCAACAGTATGCAAGTATGACACAATTTATATTTCTGAGGTCATTGGTCACTGTCCACGATAAGAAAAAGGTAATTTAACGAAGCTATAGGAATACAATGAACCTGAATATAATGTATAATTTTATTCTGTGCAGGAAAAAATGTGATGTTATTCTAAAGGTGCATGGAAGGGAAGGTGCAAGTACTGAAATGGAGATGATTGTGCGAACGGTGATGCCGAGTCTTTAAAACCCATGTTTTCAGGGCAAGACAGTTAGCATAATGTATCTGTTATAAAGTTCAATGTAGGAAGCTGTCAAAACGGGAAGATGTGAAATTTATCACATTTAGTCTGGAGGTCATTTAAATAATGATTTTCAGTAGAACTGTGGTTAATTATATATCTTTAATCCCTATTTATGGAAAAGTAGGCCCGAATTGATTATTTCTGATTAAACAATTTGCTTGGGTTTTAGGCATTTCAGATTGGATGGATAAGGCTTCCAGACAAATTGTTTTCAAAATGTTTCAAATATTTTATTGGAAAGAGTGGTTGGTTAGGACAGCGCTTTGCATGGAATGAAACAGCGATAGATTTGGTTTTCATTGGAGTGGAATGGTTTATGAGGTATTCAGTTCTCTGGAAGAACAGGATTCAACAGAATAATTTTGCACAATCAAGGTTCAATCTGTCTGTAAAGAAACGTGTTTTTGTCGGCCTCATGGTTAGAATGAAAGGATATATATATATATATGTTACACTTAGGAAAAATAGGAAAATGTAACTATTTTGTGAGATACAAAATTTGTACATTATCAGTCCAGTAGTTTGGATATTGAATAATTCATTTCAAATAGACATTGGTTGTCATTGATATAGTTTCATATACCGAATTTGTACATTTTCAATCATCATTTTGAATTTTGAACACTGTTGAAGGGGCATTATCCGTACTGTGAAATGAAGAGATTTAAAATATACATAAAATGCAGGTAGTGTAATGTATAAATAAGTGATACACAATTAAGTGTTATGCCTGCTATGATAGTTTTGTTAATATGTACATGTTCTATTTATAGACTTACTGTTCACATAGACTTAGACTTACTTTGTCTTAGACTTATTTGGAATTAGACTTACGGTTGCACTTAGACTTAATTTGATTTAGACTTATTTGGACTTAGACTTACAGTTACACTTAAACTTACGTTGACCTAGACTTATTTGGACTTAGACTTATGGTTACAGTTACACTTAGACTTACTTTGATTTAGACTTATTTGGACTTAGACTTACGGTTACACTTAGACTTACTTTGACTTAGACTTATTTAGACTTGATATTATTTGGACTAAGATTTATTTAGACTTACTTTGACTTAGATGTACTTAGACTTATACGTATTGTGACACTTAGACTTACTTAGACTTGTATTTACTGTGACACTTAGACTTACTTGGACTTAGCCTTATTTAGACTTATACTTAGTTACAATTAGTTCCTAGATTTAGACTTATTCTTGGACTTACTTGGACTTGAATTAATTTAGGATTATAGTTACACTTAGAGTTAGATAGACTTGGATTTCCAGTTATACTTAGATTTATTTGGACTTTGACTTATTTAATGATGGCCAGGTGAACACTCAGAATGCTATATATATATATATATATATAAATATATATATATATATATATATATATATATATATATATATATATATATATATATATATATATATATATATATATATATATATATATATATATATATATATATATATTGTTTGCATAGGGAAGAGACGTCAAGATAATCTGGTGATGTTGTATAAGGATGGAAAAATTCTATGGGACATCAGCTTCTTGTTGGGTCGATTAATTTACTTAGGATTCTCTGGTGTGAGGTTTATTGTCATTAATTGATGTCATCACTATTCGTATAGTGTGGGAGTTAATAAATGAAAACCGCTTTCATATTTGTTTATGTGGAGATGTTTGATGGCGAGGTATGATCAAAATTGTCATGTTTATTAGAGATATGATTTTCTGTGATTTATATTGATTCCATATTATGAGCAATGGAATCTAGTTGATTTCAAGAAAAGATCTTATAGATGTTCGAAATTTAAGTGAACATGTTTGGGTAGACATTGTCTTGTGTTTTCAGAAATAGGGAATAGAGTATAATTGGCTATGGCTATGGATGTGTGTGTATGTCTCACATACGTACACAATCATAGATATGTGTTAAATATGTGCCATATAACTTGTGTAATGTTTTTTTATTCTATTCTGTATGGTTATTAGGCACTAGTCCTGGGGTGTTAGTCCTGGATGCGCTAGTCCTGGTGTGCTAGTCCTGGATGCGCTAGTACTGGGGTGTTAGTCCTGGATGTGTTAGTCCTGGGGTGTTAGTTCTAGATGCGCTAGTCCTGGGGTGCTAGTCCTGGATGCACTAGTACTGGGGTGTTAGTCCTGGATGCGTTAGTCCGGGGGTGCTAGTCATGGAGCGTTAGTCCTGGATGCGTCAGTCCTGGAGTAGTTGATCCATTGTAGATCATATTAGAATTTATAAAGTTGGGTTGAAATCACAGAAAGCGTCAGTCCTGATGTAAAAGAATGTAATTCATATATATATATATATTTGTTGTATTGTATTAAAAAGACAATAACAAATTAATCGGTTACATAAAGAGATGAAATCGATTTTAAAAAGCACGTGTCTGTTCTTTATTCTGCCATTTTCCTGAATGTGCTGATTGTATTTACTTTAACATCATAATATCATTTAATCGTCATAATCTCCAAAGAACCTCTTGTATAAGGGGAACCACATTTTGAAACTTGATCCGTTAAGAAAATAGATTAAGAACTCATTTAAAATTGCCTTTAGAAGTCCCCGTCTTGAATTGAGAATTTTCTTTTTGGTCTGGCATCCTTCTGGAAATTCAATATCAAAATTTTGATATAAAAAATCAATTTGGTCCCTTACAAATGCACGCCCCCTGGGTAGGATAGTACGCATGTATGGGGCCATATGAGAGAGTTGATTGACTGGGCATCCTGCCTCTGACGTCAGGAGTAGTAAAAAAGGAGCGAGAAATCAAGAATCGAGACCCCACTTCAGCGAGAGAGAACAAGTGGTAGCCTGTGTGGCCAGAGCAGTGCTAGAAGTGGGAAACTGCTTACTGACTATGGTACCCTATACCACAGCAGTGCCTCTCGGAATTCAGTTCTCATTCTCTGGTCCGCAATCGGAGCATCTGCACCTAGGTTTTTGTAGGCCCTCGGACGGCCATCCGGGGGCAACTAATTGAATAGAAGACTCCCTCACTACCAGCACCTAGAGGAGCCTTCCTGCGGATGGGCCTCACGGCCCATATGTAATCTCTTCAGTATGTAGAACAGGTGGTGAATCTTGGTGGACAACTTGTCAGATCTTTCGAACCACGCTGAAAAGTGGTATCCAAACTTCCACGCAGCATGTTGTGTGTTTAATTAACTTTTAGGCCACAGTCTGGTGGAACTCTGCCTGGTATACTGCAAGAGCTATGCGATGTATCATGTACGGTGAGCAACTTTCGAATCTTACCGAGCGGACATTTTCTAACATTCTTCTTAATTATTGTATTAGCTATTATGACTATCTAATGGATATCCGACTACAGTCGTTCTTCTTCACTGTCTTTGAGAATGAGCCGCATCAACAGTTCGCCTGCAGAGATTTCTCAAAATCGTGCCATCTCATGTTCCTCATCTGTGATGCAGCATCTACAGTGATTTATGAACTTTTTCCATACCGATGACTAATAGGTACTCATCTAGCTATTGTATTTATTTATTTCTTTACAGGTACTGATGGGTGTAGCACGGATCTATCGGCCGGGTACTGGCCAACACAGCTAAGCTGGGTACGGGCTGCCCATCCTGGATTCATTACTATAAGCACGCAACCCCCCCCCCCCCCCACCCGGGTAGAGCAATAAGCGTGTATAAGCCTATGAGAGAGATTTCGTTGTCAAAACGACTAAATTCATTAAAACGTGTAGAGCGCATGCGCGCGCCTGTCGCTGTGTAAGCAGAGCGCGTATATCATGGCCAAGAGCGAGTAGCGCTTTTAGTGCACCGAGCTGGTGCTTTGTAATTTTTAGTAATTAACTGTTCTCGTTGGATCTGGCAATAATCAAGATCAGAAGTCGACGAGCTTTCTAAATATGTAAACGTTTTAAAATCGGTTCAAAAATGGCTGAGTTATCGCCGTTTCCCCCTTAAAAAAATACTCGAAATATAGAAATAACATCGTAAATACGTATATATACGTATCTAGATAATAAATGATTTGTGTACACGTGACCCCTGACGTGATAGTACGCATCTATATATATATATCTATATATATATATATATATATATATATATATATATATATATATATATATATATATATATATATATATATATATATATATATATATATATATATATATATATATATACATATATATATATATGTATATATATATATATGTATATGTATTAGATAATCGTGTACACGTCACTGGTTTCTAGCCAGCTGATTGGTTGGTTCAGCTAATTTTGATTGGTTCAGCTAATTTTGATTGGTTGAGGAAGCCACTCCTGACGTTTCAGCAAGTATAAAAGGGACGATTTCAGTAAATCAGGAGCAACCTCGACCAGGGGCCGAACAGTCGGGATCTGCCTGCAGTACCCACCGACAATTCAGTTATTAATCATTGACCTCTGTTTCGGTTGGTCTCTCTCCCGTGGTACAGCAGCAGTTTCCCACCCACCGCAACCTAAATTTTATAAGCTCCCGGACATTCGTTCAGGGGCAGTATTGGAACATTTGAATAATATTGTTCACATCTAATTAATAACCAACAAGGAACAACATTGGGGTGGGGCCTCTTCGACTTCAATATGTGATTCTACAGATGTAGAGGCAGCGATGTTCTTTAGTGGATGACTCACCGGATCTGCCAGCCATGCTAGAAAGTGGATATTCAACCACCACACTGCATGTCGTGTGTGTTCCTTTTAACTTTTTGACCACAGCAAGTAAACTTTGCCCCCTACGTCTTAAGAGCTACCTGACGTACCCGCACCATTAAGCTTAGTTATGCATCTGCAACAGTATTCAACAACCCCTGTGATAAAGGGTTGTTCTTAACTTTCATCTGACCGTTATTGAATGGAACTTTTCTCACCACAGTAACGTTATCATAGAACTTACTAACCATTCGTTAGACAATCTTATATTGTGATTACCGTCCTGGGTTCGCACCACTCCCGTCCTGGATCAGCATGCGGGAATCCTTTCTGCAGGAATGTACATGTGGAAACTTTCCAGCTTCCAGAGAACTTGTCAACTCACGTCACCCCAACGGTAACGTATCAATTTCAGTAACACGATAGCCCATCCTTAAGAATGGCTACCGAGTATTCAAGTAATTTTATTTGACATTCTCAATTCATCCATTAATTACAACATTAATGATTGTATTTTATCTTTGTAAATGGTTCCAATGACTAAAAGCCACCGTAACGGTCTTAGGACCGCTAGTTATAATTTCTTTATGTTCATAGTTATTTTTATTTTACTCTAAGGTGCTTTTACTAACCACACTGTAATAGGTCTACAACCTGCATTACTATTATTATTCTGATCATTTCACATTGTTATTACTTGTATTTGGTTAATTTAGTATATGGCTAGTAGCCATCCGTTGTTATGTTTTGTTTATTTGTAGAAAACTTAGGACCGCAGTGCA
This sequence comes from Chaetoderma sp. LZ-2023a, assembly GCA_034401795.1. Lineage (NCBI taxonomy): Eukaryota > Metazoa > Mollusca > Caudofoveata > Chaetodermatida > Chaetodermatidae > Chaetoderma > Chaetoderma sp. LZ-2023a. The sequence continues at coordinate 88,559,854 of CM067373.1, read as the reverse complement.
TTTAGGAAATACTATACAACAACATTATATATGCATCATTTTCTCCCGCCACAACACGTTTCACTAAGGTCGCTGTCCGTGCTATAACTTTGTTTAGCCTGGCATGCTACCGACTAAACCTCACTATTCAGCTCTATAGGATAGTTTTAATATAATTAGAGATAATTTCTTCATTAGGAGACATATAGTGGACGCCTCTTTTCCGGTTGTGTGGTAATCTAGCCCCACACTCTGGCAAGGTTGTATAAAATTGGCCAATATACCTATAGGGCCTCATGTTTATAAAGTTATTGTCTCTCTTCATGTTCCACTAAGTCTTATGGCTTCTTAATTGTTTGGATATCCCTATCCGCAGCGTGGGCTGATCTGACCCCGGGAAACTATAGGAGGTTTCCGAGCGGTGATGGCCAAGGTGTGGTGTCACACACACCTCCCGTGTATCTTTTGATACCTAGTAGATAATTATCCTTGCCAAGGTAGGAAGCACTGCGAAAACATATTTTAATTATTGATCTTTTACATCCCTTAGAAGAGTGCATAGTGGGCAACTTGTGTGTAAACCTAACATCAGGTAAAAAGTTAGCTCTGTAAGACTTGGTGACTGGCGAGATGTGCATCTCCACCGAATTCTGTAAGAATGTCTGGGCAAGATGTTGGAATCTGCCACATCCTCTCGAGAAGGACATTCATGGTGGATATTCGCCTCTGCAACCCCCACCATAACAATGACTCTGTTGCTTAAAATTGCTTATGTGAAAAGTAACCATTGTCCTGTGGCGTTTTATGTGGTTGCGAAGTCGGGCATCCAGATTCTCACCAAGCACGGATGTCTTACCTAGTAACATGTACGCATGCTATCCATGGAGGTAGATGTTTTCCAAGGCCTCTCACGGGAGGCTGGGCATCTGGACCCTCGGACAGCCATGTTCAAAGATTGGTAGGGAATCCCACCATTTGCGGCCTAAAATAGTTTTTGTCTTTAAAAAACTAACTGATAAGTTAAACATAGCAGAAGGCCCACAGAAATACAAGCGGCACCAACTAATTCAGTATCTTGGCCCTACATAAGACGATGACATGGGAATCCCTCAGGAATCGCTCATCCCGTCTTCATGTAAAACAGCACGCAACATTTTAGTTATAGTTTCACTAGGATGGTCTTTTCTTTACAGTACTTGGGTTGAATATAAGAATGGCCCATTTTTGGCCAATACTCTTCCCCCAGTGGTGGCGACATTTTTCTGTGACGGAGGCCCATACGAGGCACTTGCCTCTCACAAGGATCCAGTGATGGCGGCCTGCACGAGGCTACTACTTCTCACTCAGAAACACAGCATCAGAAGTAATGCTCGCACGAGGCACATAGCCTCTCGGCACAAATTAAAGGATATCTTCCTTTTTCCTTTTCAGCTTAGAGGTATAAAAACTTATGTTAAGTTAATTAGTGATCTTGTATGCGGGAACCTCCTTTACAGGGGTACCTCTGCGGACCTGCGAGTCTTTGTGGTACCTCCGGTGGTCCCACGTTTAAAAGTTCATCAGGCTGTCTCTATGTCTTATATTTTCGTATGCTCATTGTATCTAGCAAACTTGACGGTCTGTTTTAGGTAAATTAATTGTTTAGGCTTATTTAGGTTAAGTCACCATCAAATCTTGTAAGTCCATAGATCTCAAAATTGCTATGGACAGGCGTATGGAATGAGACTGTATGTTTAACGTTCGCGATGATGGTTGCATGGCCCCACCTCAACGACTGAGTTCCACCGGCCTTAGGTGCCAGTCTTTGTTACCCATAGGGCAGTGTCGCACAGGATCCATAACCCCGAGACCGGAAGCTAACCAACGTCATCACTCTTCGTGCACATGCGGCGTGGTGAGTCGACAACAGACACCGGTACGGCCCAATGCTACCCCCACGAGCTACAAGTGGCACCCGATGTGGGGCGCAAAGAACAACAACAGCAACATGCAGCGAACTCACGCCCACACCATACAGCGAGCTTGGAATGCTTTCTCCATTCAGCGATGACTCCCTCGATCAAGAGGTGGTGTCCAATTATGAATTCTAGCGATGCGGAATCACCAGCACCGCAATATCACCTGTTTTCGCCCATCAGTGAGGGGACATTCCGGGATGCCTCACAGGTGGGAACAGAATTTCGTACCCTATCAGATGTCTGCGATAGGCCATGTCCATCAGGGCCCGATCGTGGACAATCTTGACAAAGACCCGTTTACGGGCAAAACTATTATCATTCCTATCACTATCGTTCACCCGTGTCATCACTGGATGATATATGGCAGGGTTATAATCCTTATGATCGACAACCTCCCGCACAGTCCCCATTAAATGTGCCATCTTATTTACAGGGACCAACACGACACCACCGGGAGGAGTTGGCACCACCATTTCATCGGTACATCAGTCATGCCACACATCATGACCGTCAGCCGACCGCACCACCACCGTATGAGGAGTGTCTGCCTTCTCCGCATGAAGAATGTCCGCATCATCTCCACAATGCACCACCTCCCGTTCATAGACCGATGCCGATTTATGAATCTACCACGGGACGGGCATCCTTGGATTTACCTACCCACGCTCGGACTCCTTCATACAGGCCTCCTCCTCATCAGCATCGGCATCGACAGGAAACACCCACACCACCACCACCATCACCCGCACGTCGACCACCATCAGCATTCTCATCAGTCTCTCGAGTACCACCACCACCCGGATTTACACCACTCAGTTCTTCCCGTGATCCTGGCCGGGTCATTCTCCCTCCTGAATTTAGCGGGGAGAGGGACTGGGCCAACTACAAAATACAATTTGAGATAATCAGCAGAACGAACTGCTGGAATGATCAGCAAATGGGTGAATATCTCACCGCGAAGCTTTCTGGAAAAAGCCCTTCAAGTTCTCGCGGACCTTGGGACTGATTACACCCCCACGTACACACAACTAGAACGAGCATTGTCGGAATGCTTCGGCGACAGCGCTCTTGGGGAAACCAGCCATCTCCAACTCAAGAATCTTCGGCGATGCATGGGAGAGACCCTACCGGAGTTGGCTAGTCACATCCGGAGACTGGTCACCTGTGCATATCCCAGTACAAACATTGAGGGCGTGACACACTTGTCCCTTGACACGTTCATTGACGCGTTGACCAAGTGAACCCGCTCTAAAGAAAAACACTTTCTCGCCAACCACGGAAGCCTGGCACAATTAACAGCCACAGCGGTATGCATAGAAAATTTCCTGGAGTGGGAGAAAAACAACTGAAGCCAACTTCATCCTATCAATGAAATAGATGGTGTGCATATCACCACATCACCCGACAACCGCACCACACCCACCACATTATCAGCTACAGAACCACCTGAACCACCACCAGCACCGCACCAATCTAATCAGAATCACGGGCCTAGAGGAAGAGGGCGTTGCCAAGGCCACACTAGAGCCCAAAGGCGTGGGAACCAGCACAACAACAACAACTACTGCGGCAACATGCACGACCGGGTAGCTGAGATTAAAAAACAAATCTCTGTGCTCACTAATTTAGTAACGACACTTAGCATCAACCTCACCACTACACACCCTAGAACAGCATCCACTACCAACCCCGCACCACCACTGAACACCTGTTACAGATGCGGTCAGTCAGGACATTGGCGGGAATAGTTCCCTAACTGACCTCCATCTACAACACCCACCGCTGGCTACCAAACACCACAACCAGACCAGCTGACAAACTCACCGACACCGATTGAAGAGCCACCTCGGTGCCCATTCTTACAACCTGGCTCAGCTGTGGCCTCCGTACAACCACGTCCGGTGGCCAACTATCAGCAACCTGCATCAATATTCTCACTTACACCATTACGCACAGCTTCATATATGTCGGTGCCTATGATGCCTCCCACATCAGCAGCCATCCCTCTCTTGCGGACAAAGCAATCCCGCAATGTGCGTTTTTAACAAACCTTATTTCCTATGTAAAACGGCAGTGGTAGGTTGTAGCACCTCTGCTGAAACAACGTTTTTGCAAGCACCACGTCCCACCACCAAGCCATTAGATTCACAGTTTCCTTTGATGGTATGCAACACACCTTCCCGCACAGCATCATCTCCCGCATCTACAGATAGCAACAGTATGGGAGACACCATCAATTCCACACCATGGACCCGCAAACGATGATGGCTCCGCCAATATAAACGTATTCCAAGGCGTTGCTGCTTCTTCTCTGTGTCTACTAAGTATCCAATGATGCACTGTAAGAAGTGGCTAGCCCAAGTAGCACTCATCCGTGATCAGTAAAATCCTATCCGTACCGCTGTCTATACTAACTCCGCATATACAGAAATTGCATCAAATCCACCACCATTGCTACCACCAGGTCCGTCGTCGCCAAAGCACTCACAGCAGAGGAGATGATGGACTGGCCCTTTCCTCACTCAGCCATCTACAGCACTAAAAGAAGCTATCCGGAAACAGACCGAATATATACAGAATTATTCCACTCCGATGCCTTTGTCACAGACGGTATCATTGGAAACACTTCTACAAGCACATCGAAAACTTATATATAAGTGTGCTTGTCTGTTTAGCGGGATTTGCACCAGTGCCACCGTGGACATGGAAGCTTCTATCACTGGTTTAACAAGCGCTTATATGAGAGCATCTCACCTCATAAGATGCCACCCCTTAAGCCTACAAATATATATTTACAGACAGCCACGGGAGCTGGTGTTCCAGTGGCTGGTGTAGTTTATCTTGTTATTCAAATAGAGGAGATGCAATTCATACAGCGAGTTATCATCGCCCCTATTCAAAATGATGCCCTTCTTGACTCTGATTTCCTCAGTGCCAGCAAAGCCATAATACACTGCAGACAACAAGACCTCGACATACACAGCCGTCGGATTCCCCTTGGACCAGAGTCGTCACTATATGACACGTGCGCTGTAATTTTATCAAGTACAGCCACAGTTGCGCCAGGACAAGAACAAATCTTATGGGCCACCACACCACAGTTAGGAAGAAACACCAACATCGCCATGCTAGAACCTGACCCTGACTACATGATCACCTCACAATGCACAAGTCCCAGTATGATCGTGGACACCACCAATAAAGAGCACACACCGTTCCGAGTGTTCAATGACACCGCAGACCCCATAACTCTTGAACCGGGGGTATGCTGTGACCATTTGGTGGATGTGATCTCTTTGGAAACACCCACACTTACCACCGCACACACGGAAATGACTGATGATTTACCTGAACACCTACATGAATTGTATTTACGTGCCACAGTAGGATTACAGCATCACAGAAACATCAAATACGAAAATTGCTTTACAAATATCGCAATAGCTTTTCCTCCGGAGACATGGATCTCGGAAAAACACATCTTGTACGACACTGCATCGACATGGGCAACAATCACCCCATACGACAACCGGTATGACATCTTCCCATTCACAAAGACGCGGAAGCCCACCAATAAGTAAACGACATGTTGCGGATCGGTATCATTGAACCATCAGCATCTCCATGGGCCAGCCCCATCATACTAGCAGGCAAGAAGGATGGATCCTTGCGGTTTTGTATTGACTACCGCCACCTTAATGATCTTAGCATTAAGGATGCATATCCGCTCCCGCTTCCTGGGACATGTCATATCCAGTGATGGAGTGGCTACTCAGCTGTCAAAAACAAAGGCAGTAGCAGTGTGGCAAACGCCCTTTTCAGTGACAGAAACTCGAAATTTCCTCGCTCTGTCAATACTATCGCCGATATATCCGTCATTTCAGCGAGATTGCTTCCCCTTTATATCAGATCACCGAAAAAGATCGACCTTCGAGTGGACGAGTGAGTGTGACGGTTTCTTCAGGGCATTGAATGAACTCTTGACGACTGCCCCGATTCTCACCCATCCTAATTCAAACCTCGATTTCATCTTAGACACTGACGCGTCAGCTTATGCCATTGGCCGCCCATTTACACTCCGTACAGACCATGCCTCACTACGCTGGCTCAAAAACCTTAAAAATCCAGATGGCTAGGTAGCGAGATGGCAGGAGCCCCTGCAGGCCTATAACTTTAACATTGTTCACCGTCCCGGCAAACTGCACGGGAATGCTGACTCCCTCAGTAGAGTTGGATTGGAGGCAGAACATGAACAATCTGAAACCGTGACACAATCTACACAGCCATCTCCGGAGTTCCCTGAATTGTGGTGCGCAGAGTGGAATCCAGAGAAAATCGCACACGAGCAAGCAACAGACGTGCAAACATGAAATATATATGCGTGGATCCAGGAGGTGGTACATCCTCCCAAGGAATCGGTAACACCATTATCTACCATGGCTAAATATTATTACGAGCGGTTTGAAGAATGTCATCTTAACAACAACGTTCTCTACATCAACAACAGTCTGGTAATCCCGGAAAGTTATCGTAATATTATCTTACAACAACTACATGATAACACAGGGCATCTGGCCATGGAAAGGACCGTTACCCGCATCAAACAGAGATTCCACTGGATCGGGATTCGCGATAGTGTAAAGGCATGGGTTGCCAAATGTATCCCATGCCAAAGACATGCTGTTGGCCAGCACCATATCACACCCTCACCAGAGAGGGATATGCTCCTCGAAGGGTGAGGGTAACAGGCAGCAGTGGGCTCGCGAGAGTCTGGGGGGTGGGTGCTCGATAAATTGTGTTTGTAGTGCAGAGGAGATACTAAAGGCCTCCATGTCTAATGAAGGATGAATTAACGTCCTACTGTGGTACCGTCTAGTCGGCGTATTGTTCGGGCTACCGAGATTTTTGGTTCATCCTGTCTTGGTAAGTGGACATGCGTGGTAGGAGGCGACAAACCTCACCCAGGGCTAGACTCTACAGATTCTTTTTGGATTTTTATGATCTGCTAGAGGGGCCCTGCAGGCAAGGCCAGGGAAAATGGTCAAAGTTCGTATACTGTTGGCAGATAGAAATGGATCAGACCATTGGTTGCCCCTAAGCGTGAGCTCAGATGGTGATCGCTATCGACTGGGTTGCCGGCCGGTCATCTTGATCATGTCTGTTCATCTGTGAGTTCAAGAGGGCTCAATGTACAGTCAGGCATAAGCGTTCGTATTGTGAGCCATGCCTCCCGTGATCAGAGATCATGAAAAGTGATTCTTTGGGAAGCGGGAGGGCATATGCGTGAGAGGGGCATCACATGAGAAAATCGTGGCCTCTGTCTCTCAATCATGTTTCTTGGGCATGGTTCTCGATCTCATGTTAGACTAGTGTCCCATGGGCTATGTTCTTTGATCATGTTTTATGAGCCAGAGTATCATGTAGGAGTAGCTGTCCTATGCCTTGATTATACTTCTTATAAGACATAGTCCTTAGTCTCATACACTTATGTGGGAACGGCACCTAGCCTAGGCTGCATTCCTGCATGAGGTGCTGGGCGACGTCCCGTGACGAAGACAGACCTCGTCGGGAAAAGCCGAAGGCTGTATAATATTAGGTTCTATCTTACTAATACTATTTAGTGACAAATTAAGATAGTTGGTGCACCATGTGAGCGAGTGGTTATTGATGTGCTCAGACCCTTGAATACGACGGATGACGGAAACCAGTACATCCTCGTATTACAAGATTATTTCACGAAGTGGGTAGAAGCATTTGCTTTGCCGGACCAAGAGGCATCCACCGTAGCCGAGGTCTTGGCAAGTAATGTATTCTGCTGTTTCGGTATGCCCTATGAATTACACTCCGATCAAGGAAGTAATTTTGAGAGCCGGCTCATATCAGAGCTCTGCAAATTGTTTCATATCGTCAAACAAGGATGACTCCATACCACACCCGAAGTGACGGGATGGTGGAGAGGTTCAATCGAACTCTCGCGGAGATGCTTTCTAAAGAAACACGCCTTGATTGTAGAGATTGCGATTTAAGACTCCCATATGTACTCATGGCTTACCGCACTTCAATACATTCCAGTATGGGTTACACCCCTGCTCGGTTAATGTTAGGCCATGAATTAGCCTTACACCTGGACAGGGCTATGCCTAGGATACCAGGAGAGAAAATTCACCTTCTCTTTATGTAGAACTCTTGCGGCAACGGATAGAACAATCCCATGAGTTAGTAAGAGACAAAGTTATCCACTTCTCACCAGCGGCAAAAGACATGGCACGACCGGAGAGTGCATGGAAATCCTTATGAAGCAGGATGGATGGTATGGGTACACGATTCACGGCGGTCTGCAAAGGTGCCAAGTAAACTGAGTTACCAGTGGAAAGGCCCCTATGTGGTAGTAGGTAAGACGTCAGACGTGACCTACCATATCCATGCTTTGGATGGCCTGACCTCAGTCATTCGCTTCGATCGAGTTAAACCCTGTGTCAGTGACGACCCTGTACCAGAGCTCGGGCAGGGCGTTTTCCATGACGCAGGTACTCAGACAAAAATTTCTACGGAAACCATGGTGCCAGTTCAACCCGTCTTCTACCAAGCCAGAAACTTCTCGTTTGTGTTGTCAAGGGGCCAGATGGAAGAGCTGTTCCACCAACCTCTTCCCATTTCCACTGACACCTAACACTTCATGCTATACCCCCCATCATAGAGTTACCACAAGCGGAAGCTGAGGCTGACCCAAGCCATGTTTCCTGTGGGGTGGAACATGTGATGAATAGCATGGAAGTGAAGAGGCTGGATGAAGCCTTGGCGTGTCTAGAACCGCAAAACCGTACAACAAGGTGTACCCGACCATGCCCCCAAATCGCCAGACCAATCTCCACCCAAACCGCATCCCTGACCATAGTGGTAGCACCGCCCCAGACCCAACTGGCATCCCTTATCTATACACAAGGTTCGGACATCACCAGCCCAGTCCATTTCACACTCCACTCGTCATCTGTTGACCGTCAATCTTCAGATATGAGAGAGACTGCTGCTACAGAGGAGGTGGCATCCCACACAGCATCGACCAATAATACGCCCCCCCCCCCTCCCCGGTGTTGGGCAGGGAAGCAGCCTGTTCAGCAGACTCTCGGCTCGAATTTTCCCGGTGCCTAAAAACTACGACACGGCACCAACCATCGTGTAACGGGAGATGACCACATCCCCCCTGTCCAAGGGTCACCCTCTTCATAGGCCCACCAACTCCTCCCGTGAGCAGTCAGGACATCACACCACAGACAGAACGTCAATTCCATACAATGTTCACTTGCCTTCAGGGCTGGATGCGTCCATTCAACATTGCGCGAGCATCACACACATGCACACATACTCAGTTTTACTCAGAATAACAGTCATTCATCACCAGCGACAACATCATTTAACAGCGCCTAACGGTTTTAATTAAGTACTGTTAGAGACATAAAAATTCCTGCAACAAAGATGCGGGAGAAATAATCCCTCCCGCAATCCGACCTCCCGCAATACAGACTCGGAGTTCACCAGTGTGGAAAAATGGAATGCCCACTACGCATAACATTAGCCTCATACAGCAGTCCGGATCTCCCTACAGCAGTCATTATCATCAACAACACCAGCTAACATTTCTCCTGCACACACCCTCTTATCCAGATTTTGCTACCGAACGTGAATTCGATAATGGATTGATCAAAGTTATGACAGCGACCTTTTTCGTCATCTGCGCTCTAAGGTAACTCTGTCCCGCCCACGGCTCGGCCATTACAGAGCGAAGTACATCATGTCTGATAAAGTTAACACCGCACCACCGCCACCCTCCCCGCAAGCGGAGGGTTGTAAAACTGCCACATTACATCACAGCGCAAGACTCATCCACAGAAAACCAGCCACGCGTATCAATCAATTTACACCAACAGGACAGGAACACAGGCACTCAGGTTGACTGTATCTACAATCTCCAAACGACGGCATTGTAAATCGTAAAACTGTGCGCTCATTTCCGAGCTGCATTGTAATTTAACTATTATTATTATTATTATTATTATTATTATTATTATTATCAATGTGTCTAGTCTATGCAGGGATGGAGCTAGTCCTACCCATAGAGGCGGATGCTTGGCAGCCCTCCTACCCGGAAAACACATCTATCTCGGCGGGGTCAGTAACTTTGATTTACCGCGAGAATAGACCTGTTTAAACCACACATCAAATTACATACCGCTTTACTGTTATATTTTTTTATTAAGAACACAACTGCTCTACAGTATATACCGATCATTAGCGCACTGGCCGGTAAAGCGGCATCAAAAATCCAACAGTATAATCACGCAGAGAATTTCAAAAATTCTCTTACTTGCAATTCCAGCCACAAATAAACATTTGTTGGAAAATACATTGTACAGACCAGTCAAGCCCATGATAAAGAACTCGCGCACAACGGGACGCTGTTTCGAGGAACAGAGGATCAAAGCTATATGTTTCCACCTTTCACAACGTAAGGATATATTAATAGCATTGAAAATCCACCATTTAAAAACGTATCTAGTACGTACAAAAACGTACACAATACGTAATTGTAATCTCTGATCAACCACGTGTTTAAACAAGAAATATGTAACTTCTACTTATCATTTCCAGTAAATTGGATAACAAGGCTTTAAACAAATGAGCCGCCCAAATACGCTACTACCACAGCGTGATGGAGCAGTGGCGAGGGGTGAGTCGGGCGTAGGCCGCTGACGTCACTGCTCTCACACACCCCATCGGCCACTCCAGACTGAAATTAAGACAGGCAAGTTTATAAGCATCCAATCTGTAAAACCGCTTCACACTAATTAAAAAGTGATGTTCCACGGGAATAAGGAGTTCCAAGTTTTTATATTGATCAGAGAATTGCTGACACGCAAAACTAAGACAAGGTTAATGAGCCATTCCTCCTATAATTAAAAATACTACCTTTATGTGGGAGGAATTAATCCTTTGACTCCGAGAATGGGAAAGTGAAAACTTTCCATATAGGGCCGGGCGGAATCACCTTCAAAACTTTCAGGTGTGTTCATCCGCCCATCAGTGACGTCACTAAATCATATAAAAAGGTGAAGCACGCTCTGAAACTTCGTCTTCCCATCAAAACTCGACATCAGGGAAGAACAAATAGCATTAGGCATCGTTCGTGTCGAAAACTAAATTCTACTGTATCTTTATTATAATTCTTCATTTTTATATACTAGGCCTGGAAAGTTGAATGAAGAGGTATGGTTTAGGTTTTAATTAGGTACCCGCAATACAGCTACTATGCGGGAAAGAGATGTCACTCCTTGAAGACTTAGCGTTGTCGGATTCATCTGAAGAATCGGTACCAGTTCTGAAGAGCTTCCCGTGCAGTTCGTTATTGGCCAGCGGAGAACCATGTACCCGAAATTTTGCGCGAAATTCCGACCTCACTCTTCATATTAACAAGGACCATCTTCTCCAGACAGCTTTCTGTGTGATGTGTCAGTATCTCTACATAGCCACCCATTACAGAGTAACACACGCGCTCCATCATAAGCACCGTATTTTAGAAGTGACATTAGTTCCCGGTGAAGAAAGCGAGGATTGTGCCACTCTATGTACCCATTTTTAATCTCGGTTACCAATTAAAGTACTTCCAACCGAGAAAATGGCCCGCACAAAAAACACGACTCACAGATATCCTGTTAGCCCGCGGAGTCACACCGGCAACAGTAGCAGCAACCCGACATGAGTTTCAGCCATCAGTCACAACAACTAGCTCTAGACCACAACCAGTCACCACGTCAACACGGTCATCAAGGCGAGTAAGAAGCAGAAGTCCTCCACCAAATTCAGTCCGGCAGCACGCATGAAAACCCCTCCATCAGCCAGCAGCACAACGACAACACCTGCACCCGCATCAGTAGTGACATCCACAACTGGCTAGCCTATCGCAGTAGTCATCATGATGCCCACGGAGATGGATATACCCAGCTATCCGCAGCCACCATCTCCGCCCGAACTGACCATAGGCGAAGAATCGAGCCAACCGGAGCCACCTACCATCAACATCACACCCACCCGCATAATACAGCATTCACCAACCAGTCACACCGATCCGGCCATCAGGAAGAGTGCCACACTGGATCGTCCATACATGGGAAGGAAGTGAATCGCACACACCCAAGACATACAGCCCGTGCCAAATGTCATATTGTCACCGCCAGTCGACTTCTGAAGTATGTGAAAGCACGGAAATTGTCATCGCAAACTGTTGCAGCTCTGGCATCACTGCCATGACCCGCAGCACAGCTCACCACCCTCGCCACCACTGCCACAGCAACCACCACGCCGACGATCACCGCAGCAGCCACATCAGCCATCACCATGCCAGTTAGGATCACCACTACCACAGCAGTGAGAACCAGCATCATGACACCTGCAGTAACCACCACCGTCGGAGAAATAAACATTGTGTCTAATATTCCCGCAACAATCACTTCAGACATTCCAGTAAGCGCCAATAATAATATGAACATTTCAGCCATAGAAGTCCATCCGCCACGACCAACCACCACCAGTCATGGAACCCAGACTCGATGGGCAAATTTTTCGGCAGAGGTGTGATTATTTGTGCTTAAAATTTACAGTAGAATATATCAGTTGTGCGACTCGTGGAAATATCCTTTTTTATTATTTTTGAAATACCTTTCTTATTATTATATATGTTAGATCAATTGAATCCTGTCCCTAGGATAACGACGGTTATCCTACACAGCTGCGCAACCTGCTTGCCCAGCTGTGTCTCACACAAAAATGAGCACTGCAGACTCCTGTGTTGTAAGAACGTCGTATGCGACATAAAGTATGCAACACATCACAGTGCAATAATGTCATAATCCCGTCATGCAGTCTCAGCTACGCTGGGGCTGCCTGACAAACCTAGCTTTTTGCTTATTATTATTTACTATTTTTCTTATTATTTTTCTTCCTGTCTTAGGATGTCAGGACGGTTTTGGGGTTAGCAAGAGCTACCCGTGTGGATCCGTGGGCTGCAGATATACACCTTAATTAATGTATATAGGTGTGCATCCCTTTGTTTACCCGGAGTGTGCAAAGTAACTAATTCAATACCCACTAAGGGTATGTTACGTGGATCATATATTTTATATATTTTTATATATTATTATCTTTAACTTTACTTAATTATGGTACGTTGGAGCTTGGGTGTTCTCTGCAGAGATAATTAGTTTCCGCACACAGAACGAACACTCATGCAAGCTATTGTTTTAGGAATCACTGGCTAAAAAAATAATAAACGGTAGCACGCACCAAGAAATTAAACAAAACAAAAAAAAAGAAAAGACCTGGAAAAATAAATTCCAGGTCAAAAATTAAAACTAAAAGTATGCCTCCCCAGTCCTCTTGACACTTCTCTGGGCTCTGTTACTTATAGCATGCGACTATTGCATCACTACTCCTCTCAGGCCACACGCCTACCCGGGAAGTCTATAATTCCCGCCTAGTGCATCCATGCGGCGATCCGTGATGCGTGATCATTTGCCACGGATGTCAAACTAGGAGGGGGTGGTGTAGGGCAGATCGACCGGTCGGGTACTGGCCATTCCAGCTAAGCTGGGTACGGGCCGCACGTCCTGGATTCGTTCCTATATGCACGAATCCCTGGGTAGAGCAATAAGCGTGTATAAGCCTATGAGAGAGATTTCGTTGTCAAAACGACTACGTTCACTAAAACATGTAGCGCGCATGCGTGCGCCTGTCGCTGTGTAAGCAGAGCGCGTATATCATGACCACGAGCGAGTAGCGCTTTTAGTGTGCTGAGCTGGTGTTTTGTAATTTCTAATAATTAACTGTTCTCGTTGAATCTGGCATTAATCAAGACCAGAATTCGACGAGCTTTCTAAATATGTAAACCGTTTTAAAATCGGTTCAGAAATGGCTGCGTTATTGCCATTTTCCCCTTCAAAAAATACTCGAAATATAGAAATAACGTCGTAAATACATATATATATATATCTAGATAATAAGTGATTTGTGTACACGTGACCCTTGACGTCATAGTACGCATCTATGTATATCGCACTAATTAGATAATCGTGTACACATCACTGGTTTCTAGCCAGCTGATTGGTTGGTTCACAAATCAGGAGCATCCTCGGCCAGGGCCCGAACAGTCAGGATCTGCCTGCAGTACCTACCAACAATTCAGTTATTAAGCATTGACCTCTGTTTCGGTTGGGTTCTCTCCCGTGGTACAGCAGCAGTTTCCCACCCACTGCAACCTAAATTTTATAAGCTCCCAGACATTCGTTCAGGGGCAGTATTGGAACTTTTGAATAATATTGTTCACATCTAATTAAGAACCAACAAGGAACAATATTGCGATTGTTGCCTCTACAGCCTCAATATGTGATTCTACAGATGTAGAGGCAGCGATGTTCTTTGGTGGATGACTCACCGGATCTGCCAGCCACGCTAGAACGTTGATATTCAACCACCACACTGTATGTTGTGTGTATTCCTTTTAACTTTATGACCGCAGCAAGTAAACTTTGCCCGGTACGTCTTAAGAGCTACCTGACGTACCCTGCCCCGTTAAGCTTAGTTATGTAGCTGCAACAGTATTCAATAACCCCCGTGATAAAGGGTTGTTCTTAACTTTCATCCTACCGTTATTGAATGGAACTTTTCTCACCGCAGTAACGCTATCATAGAACTTACTAACCATTCGTTAGACATTCTTATATTGTGATTACCATCCTGAGTTCGCACCGCTCCCGTCCTGGATCAGCATGCGGGAATCCTGTCTGCGGGAATCTATATGCAGAAACTTTCCAGCCTCCAGAGAACTTGTCAACTCACGTCACTCCAATGGTGACGCATCAATTTCAGTAACACGATAGCCCGTCCTTAAGAATTGCTACCGAGTATTCAAGTAACTTTGTGTGACATTCTCAATTCATCCGTTAATTACAACCTTAATGATTGTATTTTATCGTTGTAAGCGGTCCCGATGACTAAAAGGTACCGTAACAGTCTTAGGACCGCTAGTTATAATTTCTTTATCTGTTCATAGTTGTTTTTATTTTACTGTAAGGGGTTTTCACTAACCGCACCATAATAGGTCCGTCAACCTGTATTACTATTATTATTCTGATCGTTTCACATTGTTATTACCTGTATTTGGTTAGTTTAGTATATGGCTAGTAGCCATCCGTTGATATGTTTTGTCTATTTGTAGAAAACTTAGGACCGCAGTGCAGTTAGGAAATACTATACAGCAACATTATATATGCATCATTTTCTCCCGCCATCAACACATTTCACTACGGTCACTGTCCGTGCTATGTTTAGCCCAGCATGCTACTGACTAAACCTGACTATTCAGCTCGATAGGATAAGTTTAATATGATTAGAAACAATTTCTTCATTAGGAGACATATAGTGTACACCTCTTTTCCGGTTGTTGCGGTAATCTAGCCCCCCCAACCCCCCACTCTGGCAACGTTGTGTAAAATTGGCCAATATACCCCAATGTATAGGGTATGGTATCCTTTGCTGATTCTATTGTGGACAGGTGATGAAATTTGTGCTGTAGTGTTGATACTTCTGCTGATACATAGGTGTGTAAACTAATTAGATACTGGAACAGGTGCATTATCGATCTTCCAGCACTGCATGTCATTCCAGATTTTGGTTGGTATGCTTGAGTTAAAAGATATAGTTGTCTTGTATTAGGATGTTTCTGTGAACTCAGGCTGGTATTCAACCTCTATATCCGCTTCATCTTCCTTCATGACCATTCTGCGTATCCGACTTCCGGGTATATGGTAGGATGCAGAGGGATCGTATTTGAATTCCTGGTTTTCTCAAAATCTATCTAACATGCTACTTCAAAAGCAAAGGCTGTCGATCTGGCATGCACAATATCCTCAGGGATGGTATTACATATGTCACTTACACGATTCATAAATGAATGTTTCCACACATTAATCCTACTGCAGTGCTTTACCAATCGTAGGCCATATAGCCGCTGGTGCGTCTGTTACTAGCTACTTCCAGTAGGTCATTGCTTACATTTGGGTCATAGATGCCACGCGGTATCTTGTACACTTCGATCATGTCCCCTCTAAGCTTTCTGTAGCACATAGATGGTAGCGTCAGGTGCAACGATGATAACATTCCCATATGGGGGCCCACATGGGCCCCATAATGTTCCCCATATAGGTTCCATGCCGTTTTACACCCTCAGCCCATATGGGACCCATATGGGCAAGATTTAATTATCTTCATGGAACTTCTTAGGATTGAACTATGGTGTCAGACTATTACTTAGCTTCTAAATCCACCTCCATTTATGAGGCACATCTAGGTAAATCCTGAATTTAAATCTAGATTGTAATAACCTATTTGGGACCCATATTGTCCCCATCTTGGCATTCCCAGATGCCAGATGCCCAGATCCACCCCATATGGGCCCATATGGGCCCATATGGGAATGTTATCAGGAAGTCTCTCTTCATAGCTGAGATGGCTAAGTGATGACACGTGCCTAGATGAACGTCGTAGCACATATGAATCCATGCTGGTACAGCAGCATAAAACAGTTATGTGCTGCATTAAAACTACCATTAGATATATCATCATGTAACTTTTCAAATTTCAAACAATCTGTGAAATCCCTTTGCACAGAAGCCTATTTGAAAACTGGTATACGTTAAATGACAAACTTTCTGATGGTAAACTGACCACCCACGCGGCAGTAATAACTAGGTTTCGATTAGAAAGTTATCTAACAACTATGAATATAGAAAGGTCATTATGAGGTTGCGGATATCCACACACAGGCTCAAAATAGAAACTGGTAGATATTACAAGATAAATAGAGAAGCTAGGGTTTGTGACTCGTGTGATAGTGGCTCAATTGAGGATGAAATTCATTTTCTTATAGAATGTAACGCATATAATGATGATAGAAATTAACTTTTTGTTATAATTGAAAAAACAAACAAACACTTAAAAAATCTAACAAAAGAAGATAAATTCTTTTGGTTAATTAATTGCGATAATTCAGAAATATTACATCACCTTGGGCAGCTTCTCAGTAAACATCTTAAATGACCACATACACGCTGACCTCATCCCATTCATCTGTACATATGTATGCAGATATAGATAGATTTATATTTTATTTTCGGTGTTCCGACTCAATCTTGACCCTTCTAGCAATGAAACCTTTTGTCTCATTTGGACGTGGTTTGACTCACAGGGGCTCCTGTGTGGTCTGGCAATTTGCATCATATCATAGGTGCACATCTAAGGCATATACAGTTATTATTGTGCATTGTATGTGTATATATGGTGGGATGTGTAGTGTTAGCCTAGATGGGAGCCCTTGTGGTTTGATTGCGCCTTGTTGCTTCTTTGCAGCTATGGCTTCCAGGCAAGTTGGTTGAAAATATTTACGTCTTTATTTTCACAGCATTAAGACATCGTATATGATTATAATGGGTCTAGGAATTGTTTAAGATTAAGTCTGTATTTTGCTGTATTGTTTGTTTGTTTTCTGGTGGGTTTTTTAATATGTTCTTTTCATAAAGTTCTGTAAACTGTACTCCAACTTCAACTTCAATGATATACTTGACTGTTATCCGCATGCAGACATCATATGTCGAGGACGAGTAGTGTGCATGCTATGTACAATGGTGCTGTGCAAATTAAAAACACTGTACATGGTCTGTCTAGATGGCGATTTTCTGGACGGCAGATTTAAATGCGTCTAGGCTTGCCGCTGTTACCACCGCTTGTGGTAGCCAGTTCTATGAAGGTGTTGTTCTTGGGAAGAATGAATGTTTATAAGCATTTATTGATGTTTGCTATGTGTTGAACTTTTCCCTGTTGTCATGCTGCATAGATACTCGGTTAGCTGCTGTTGGGTGGTATGATTGTGGTATCGCTACTATAGTCTATTCACTATCTTGTACATTAATATTACGTCGGTTCTCGCTCTGCATTGTCGTAGTGAGTCCCATTGCAAATATCATAACATTAACATAGCACTGCCAGGTTGTCTGGTGTTGTATGGCTGGTTCAGTACTGTGAACTGTGTACTGTGATGATTAGCCGTAGTGGCATAAAAAGCAACAGAGTATTCTTATTTGATAGCCTCGCTGTCCTTCCTTAGGCATGGGCTTGTTACACTCACTGTATATTCTAGGTATGGCCTCAGCAATGCCTGGAACAGTTGCTTAAACATATCCCCATCTAGATGTGTAAATGATCTCCTGATCAGGGCCTTATATTACTTGATCTTGATCTTGATTAGTTATGGCAAAACATCCAAATGACATTATTTTCGCCACGCATTCGTCAAGTAGCTGGTTTAGACATGTTTTTTTGCCTCTGATTAATTCTGATACTATTCACTTTGTTGACTTGTCTTATTAGGATAAAGTGTGTACCTTTCATAGTTTGCATATGCCCCGACTGTTGATAGATTGAGCTGCATGCCATTAAAAGGGAACCCACACGCACACGGCTGAACAGCATTCCAAGTACAATAGACCTGATTTTGACAAATTAAGAATTGATAACAGACCTGGAAAATTTCAGTCCATATGTATATCAGCAGCATATAGACGGTACACATAGTAAGGAAATAAGAAGAAACTTTTTAATGGAGATTATGAGATGATGAGAAAGGATCTCGATATTGACTGGGAAACAGAGCTGATTGGATTAAATACTACTAATGCACTGGATATTCTTATGTTAAAGTACAACCAAGCACAAGAGAAATACATCCCAAAATCGAATAATAATAATAGTATGAACAAAGAGCAAAAGTTGAGCTGTTTAAATGAAGCATTAATGAGAAAGATCAGAAAGAAACGCTGGAGTTTGCCGCGCTTTATGGAGACAAGAGATGAAAATAAACACAAAGAATATGCTAAAATTAGAAACCAAGTCAAAGGATTAGTGGGAAAAGCCAAAAGAAAGCAGGAAAAAGATATAGCTAAGAATGCAAAAAGGAACCCTAAGATATTTTGGAAATATGTCAATTCCAAAAGGCTAGTTAAAACAGGAATTGCAGAACTAAAAGTAGCTGGAAATGAGGGGAATAAAGACTGCTAGCACAGATAAAGAGAAAGCGGATGTCCTGGCCGCCTTCTTCACAAGTGTTTTTAAGAAAGAGCCAGATACAGAAATACCTGAGCTCGAAATTAAGCAGTTGGGTGAAGATTTCTACGATGCAAGATTTACAACGGAGGAAGTGATGAAAATATTGAGAGATTGTGAAGAACAAAGCACCAGGCCGAGATGGAGTCCATCCAAATGTAATCAAGGAGCTGAGAGAGGTGCTCTGTATACCTGTGACACTGATCTTCAACAAATCACTGATAGAGGGAGTAGTACCAGAAACATGGACAACTGCTAATGTAACAGCACTTTTCAAAAGGGGAAATAAATCAGAACCTGGAAATTACAGATCAGTTAGCTTGACTAGTGTTTTATGTAAGCTGATGGAAAGGTTAGTTAGAGCGAAGATTATGGACCACATGGCCAGAAATAAACTGTTTAGTAAATCTCAATTTTGATTCCTGCCTGGAAGATCTACTACCTTACAATTATTGAAGGTTATGGAGGATTGGACCTGTATTATGGATAACGGTGGAAAGATACATACAGTGCACATGGACTCCATGAAAGCCTTTGACACCATCCCATGCCAACGTTTACTAGGAAAGCTAAGCAGTTATGGTATAAGTCATCAACTAATCTCGTGGATTGAAAACTTCTTGTCAAACAGACAACAAAAAGTTGTTGTCGATGGAGTTTCGTCGCTTGTGACAAATGGCATTCCCCAGGGTAGTGTAATGGGCCCAGTATTGTTCATCCTTTACATAAACGATTTACCAGATATAGTGAAGGCAGCAACATATCTCTTTGCAGATGATACCAAGATATACAAAGAAATACAGGGTGCGGATGATGAGAAGGAGATGCAAAATGATTTAGATGCTCATCAGAACTGGACAGCTAAATGGCTATTGAGGTTTCATCCAGACAAATGTAAAGTAATGGCAATACAGAGCCAAGAACATAAGGAGGAAATAAAGAGAGGTTATCATTTATATATACAAAATGGAGAGCATGTGACACTTGAGTTTGTGGATAAAGAAAAAGATATTGGTGTAATTATCGACAACAACCTATCATTTAAGGCACACAGGCAAGCGCAAGTGAACAAAGCATCTGCCTCACTGAAATCAGGACTCCTTACTGCAATTCATAATTCAGCACCTGGACAACTATTGTGGAGTAACAATCTCCCTGATCATATCGAAAATTGTCGAACACATGCTATTAGCACATTCAAAGAACATCATCAATACGAACCAAGATAATCTCCAATTTGGCTTCACAGAAGGTGTCTCACCTACTATGGCATCAGTGATAATAACTGAATCTTTACTAGAAGCAAATCTCAATCACTCGTTACTGTACATCGCAACAATTGATGCTCAAAAGGCCTTCGATGTTGTCAATCACGACTCTCTGATCAGAAAATTCCATAACTACGGGCTCAATGGCATTTGGCTCCATTTGAAACTGCTATCATATCAAAACCTGACAACAAGAATTAAACACCATGGGCAGGTCAGCGAGCATTTTGATATTCTGCAAGGCGTGAGACAAGGAGGTGTCACGAGTGCCTACGACTACAAAGTATACATCAATGATCGCCTGCTAAATCTTGGTGAAATGAATTCAGGCCTGAAAATCTGCACTATCGACATAGACAGAGCTGCCTGCGCAGATGACCGTGTTCTCCTTACTGACCACCTAAATGACATGCAACTCAACTTGTCAGCAGTAGAGAGTTATGCCAACAGGGAACGATATGATCTCCACCCAACCAAAACAATAGTATCAGTAGCAAATTCACACATCCCTAATGATACATGGAACGAAAGGAAATGCTGAAGGATTAATCAAGTCCCAGTGACAGTCTGTGAAGAATTCACTCATCTCGGCATAACTAGGAATGTCAATGGCTCAACTCAAGTCTCATCCTTCATACATGACAGAATGAGCAAAGGTCGTCGCATGCTATACATGCTGATGGGAGCCGGTCTTCATGGGCTAAATGGTCTACCACCTCCTGTTGCATACAAACTATATACGACGTATGTCCTGCCGTGTTATATGCATGGGATAGAATCAACCTGGGTCAACCAAAAAAAACTAGAAGCACTAGAACTCTTCCACAGAACCACACTGAAACATATACAGCATCTTCCCAAAGCATGTGCTACCTCAGCTGTGTACCTTCTTCTTTGAGCGAGACCCTTCGAAGCAGAACTTGATGCCCGTCGACTATCTTTATTCACTGCTATAGCACGTCAAAAGGACTCTACAATTGCTAAATTATCCTACAGACAACTCATCGTCAATTGGCCAACTGACAAAAGCTGGTTCTCCATGACCGCAACAGTATTCTACAAATACAATCTCGGTAGCCCTCTGCAATTCATAGAGACTCCTGTAGATAGGAGCTCATGGAACTCGAGAATACATTCCAATGTCAACTCTGTTCAATTCAGTTGCAAGAAGAAGCCCACACAAAGAGCACACTAAAACACCTTAATACCGATAGCTGGGGGATTGGAAGAGCTCACAGCATTTGGACCACATCCAGCAATACTCGCGATGTCCAGCGTGCTGTCATGAAAGCGAAAGTTCTCACTGGAAGCTACACTGTTCAAGGTGCGAAAAGCAAATTTACTGGTGGACGAGAGTCTGACCTATGCCCAATCTGCCACAAAGAACCAGAAGATGTAGCACACTTCCTATTCAGATGCACCAATGCTCACTCCAGCGCAGTCTGTTATCGGAAGCTCATAGAAAGCCTAGTATCTATCAACATCAGTGATCATACACTGCTCAGTCTAACGCTGGACCCAAATAAATGTTCACTGCTGTTTAATGCTGCCAAGTTGTCACTACTAGAAACCGACGAATCTGCATCTCGCTGGCTCTGCTATATAGTACATCATTTCAGAGCTAGAGATCTTAATTAGCTACATAAATTCGGCAAGCAGAAATCTAAACACGGAACTACCACATCCAACTTACGCCTTCGAGACAAGTAATTCCGGACGAAATCTACATTCATGGCATTGTATATAGTTTCCTGTTGATTCTTGAAGTTAGTGTATGGATTAATCAAAGACTAACAGCGTGTTGAACTTTGTACAAAGCCTTCATATAACTATACTAACTTGGTGACGGTGCAGCTAACTCATTTAGCATTACCCTGATGAACAAGGTGACTACAACACAGTAACAGTAACAGCAACAACAAACAACATTATGGGGATAATAAGAAGAACGTTTACATATCTTGATGAGGAAATATTCACGGACCTAATCAATGCATTGGTGAGGCCACATCTTGAATATGCAGTCAGTGTGTGGGGACTGCAGAGTAAGACGGAAACCCTGGTGGTTGAAAACGTACAGAAGTGGGCAAGAAAGCTTGTCGCCATGCTGAAAGAGTTAGATTACCCAGCCAGACTAAGGAAGCTTGGCCTGCCAATGCTCAAATATAGACGACTGAGAGGTGATATGATTGAAGTGTACACAATCATGAATGGAATGTATGACACGGAGGAGACAGACAACATGCTTGAGGTAATAGAAAGCAGCTACACAAAAGGCCATAGCCTGAGAGTAACAAAGGAAAGGGCCAGACTAGATCTACGTACAAATTCATCTACAAGCCAAGTCAACAGGAACAGCCTACCCAATGCATTAGTAAACACCGATTCAGTGTTTAAATTTGAGGTAGGACTGGATCGATTCTGGCAAAATCAAGAAATTAAGTATGACTTTACTGCGAACTACAAAATGCCTGGAAGTCACGTGCATCCGTGGTATAAGTCAGAGGAAAATGAAGAGGCAGACATACGGGTTGAACAAGCATAAGCCCACAACAACATCCTAAGACAAACGAGTTTGTTAGAAGAGCAATATCGTCAGCACACGCGACCCTGTCCAGATCTGTCTTCACCTAGGCCAATAGGATTTTGCCTAGTATTCGTACAGATACAGATATATTGTGTACAACAAGGATTCTCCCACTATACGGAGGAACTTCTGGTATAAGAACAGCCCTGGCCTATGTTCGAAAGGCGTAACGTTTGCAAACGTTTTACTAAATCTGCAAATAATGACAATCGGCTCGTTTCGAATTCCTTACATCATATGATATGCGAACTGAAAAAAATCGGATTTTAAGGCGCTGGACGCTCTGGAAAGAGTTCCCTTTCGAACGCAAGCATGCCCTCATTAAAAATCAAAACACGGCACCTGCACAAGTTCATGATCTGCAATATGTTTATGAAATGTTATCTCGTGTGGTAGTTGCAAAAAATTAATATTGTAGTAGCTATGCAAAGTAAAGAGTGTACGTGAAACGAAACAATTACACTACCTCATTGCCATCCAAGCGTATACTGATTAATCAAATGGAATGAAAAAGCACCAGTTTTCGCATATCAAAATCCCATGCACCTTTCCCACATTGACGTCATTCCGCCTGGATTCCCCTAAATCAACGCTCAGAGCAAACGTGCTGGCTGGTACCGCCGCCAACAATCCGCGACCCCCGTTCAGTTACTTTTGCACTAAAATACACCGCAATCTAGGTATCCAGTCAACTCGGCCTAAATCACAGGCATTTGAAGTTTACCCGCCTATTTCATATTATTAGTATATTTCATATACTACTATATATATATAATACACGTGTATTATATATATATAGTAGTATATGAAATATACTAATAATATGAAATAGGCAGGTAAACTTCAAATGCCTGTGGTCAGGAAGCTGAT
The DNA here is from genome assembly GCA_034401795.1 of Chaetoderma sp. LZ-2023a. NCBI lineage: Eukaryota > Metazoa > Mollusca > Caudofoveata > Chaetodermatida > Chaetodermatidae > Chaetoderma > Chaetoderma sp. LZ-2023a. Next base: position 88,535,990 of record CM067373.1, on the reverse strand, counting down.
TGGTTGGTTTGATGTCAAAATCTGCTGACATCACGTTTCTGACTATAAACCACTACAAACCAACCAATCAGCTTTCTGACAATGGTGCCCACAGATGAAGGTTTCACACCTTGTGTATATTTATATATATATATATATATATATATATATATATATATATAGGAGGGATATGTGGTAGAGGGATGGATGGACGAAAATTCAAAGGCCTGTGCCTAAATACAACTCGGCCTACCTACCCCACAGGCATTTGAAGTTTACCCGCCTATTTCATATTATTAGTATATTTCATATACTACTATATATATATATATATATATAAGTAGTATATGAAATATACTAATAATATGAAATAGGCGGGTAAACTTCAAATGCCTGTGACCTACCAACCCGTCCTACTTTTTACTCGTCCTAGTTCCAACTCGTCCTAAGTCAACTCGTCCTAAAATAATATAGGACGAATTTACGTAAGTATTTATTAGGGCGAGACATTTCCTATTATCACAGGAGTCTGCCGTTTTAGATACGAAAACGCGAAAACAGAAAATATGAAAACATATATATATATATATATATATATATATATATATATATATATATATATATATAGATATATATGACAACAACAATGAACAAATTAATTTAATAGGCTAATATTTACGTACCGGTTTTCATATTTCATATTAATTTTATAAAACATTTAGATTTGAGGAAATATGAGTAGATGGACTCATGATGATGGAGAAACAACCTAATTATTCTAATTCAAGCAAGCATACACTCACGCATTTTAGACAGCAGTTTAGGTAGTCGAAATATCAGAAGATGAAGAGGATGAATTGTGCAACAATAGCCGAAGATAAGAGTGGAGCTAATAAAATCCTATTAAAAAGCTGTGACTGTCAGTAAACGATCCCACATCCAAAATTTATATTTTAAGGGAGACAACTCGCTATGGTTAAAAGACAGAAAAAGTGTGATTATCGGTTCTCTCCCTTGAATTTGCGAATATGATATCTTGTATGGGTTTATCATTTTTTTTTTGGACAGGCTGTGGATAAATAACAGTCGTAATAGTATTGTCCCTACATAAGTCTACTCGTCCCAAATACTACTCGTCCTACACAAAAAGTCAACTTGTCCTAACTACAACTCGTCCAATAAGTCAAGTCGGCCAAAAAGATAAGATGGGCCGGGTTGACTTATTTTTTTAGGACGACTTGACTTATTGGGTAGGACGAGTTGGTAGTTAGGACGAGTTGACTGGCATTCGCAATCTAAACCGTTCCTATGATAAACAAAAATCATTATAATATTTAAATCATATATCGTTGGAAAGTGCATTCAATTGCCGAAACATTAATGCATTATTTTGTATATTTTTGTAACATTTTCACTGAGTTATTTGCATATATAAAATACACCATTCGACTTGGATTCATTATTAAACCAAGTGGAGAATACGGGATATTTTAAAATTGCAACCAACTGTATTAAATTTTATAAAACTAATCTAATACAGAAATGTATAGAAAATTGGCTTAGCTTTCCAATGATGTATGACTTTAAAAATATTATGAACATAGTTTTTCATATGCAACGCTTAAAGTGCACTGTATCTGATTTCCATAGTAAAGTAATGCTGTTTGCGCGTCGGCTATTGCGTTTACCAGCCGGAAGTGGTATGCACGATGCATTCCGGGAAGGTATTCTCCCAAAATACACTAATGTGGAAAAGGTCTATTAAATTAGTGTGTTTATATTCAATGGACAGATGAATCCGGGTCATTTCTTAAGTTAGCTTCTTTATTTATTTCATTCTCCAGAGTAATAATCTATCTTTAAAAATTCCTAATTAAGTTTTACTACCTCAGTAGTTTAAAGGGTTACCAATCCGCGTGATTAATACCGATGGGATCCATACAGTGAAGTTGGTGGATCCAGAATTTCTCACACGATCCTTGCGGGGAGTCATTGCTCCTATGCTATCAGGGTCATGATGGAGTACTTCTATGATCCTATAGTTTAAGGAACAGTGATTGGTGAGATTAAAATGAATGGCGACAGGTGTGTCTTTCTTATTCTTAATATCCCTAAAATGTTCCTTAATATGTACTTGGAATTCACGTTTTGTTTCTCCCACGTATTGTTTGTAACACTTATTACATGTTAATAAATAAATAACATTGCTAGTTAGGCAAAAAAAATTTGTTTTGATATATGATATTTAAGCCCTGTGTGTGAGCTTCTGAACGAGTGAGATTGGGCCATGTATTGGCAGAAAGTTCAATTGCGTTTTGTGCATGGTTCGATTGGGTTGGGTGTGGTTGTGCCCTGTTGTCCTGCCCTTTTTGGGTCTGTAAATTTGGCGTTGACTAGTGTGTCTTTGAAGGACGGGTTGCATCTGTAGCCAAACAGAGGCTTCTCTGTGAAGGTGGCTCTACACTTGGGGCTGCTTTGAAGTTGGTCCCAGTGGCGTAAGATGATTTGTTTTGGCTAGTTCGCTGTGTGAGTGCAAGTCAAAGATGCACAGTATTCTGTTGTTTTGTGGTTCAACACGCCAAACAATGACCGACATACTCCTTTTTACCACAAAAAATGAAACCTCTGCAAACTCAGCAGAGTTCCAAAAAAATCACTCATCCCCCCCCCCCCCATTCTTCCCTGCGCTAAAAACCACCCGCTAAATATACAAACAGAAAGTGTATAAAAACCAACCGACCAATTATGTATACAACCAACCGGGTATATGCAACTTATAAGATACACATATATTCACACTTTTGAGTATACAAAAAACAGCCAACCGGGTATATAGGAAACATACCCACACAAACGGGTATACAATGACAAGAACAATTAAAAAAACTACCCCAACGAACGGGTACAAGTACACACCCAAACTGGTATAAGTACACAACCAAACGGGTACATTTGGTGTAGCCAAAGGGTATAAAAGGAGCATGCAAACTGCACATTGGCATCCAGACTCAACTGACACCTCAGTTCGCGTCAGGACAAACCAGAAGCAACGCATCAAGCTTTTAGAAAACTCATCTTTAAAAATTTGTAAATTTTTTTTCAGATTCTTCGTTAGGGTGTTATGCTTAATTATACTTGACACACTAATTAGCTAATGTTAGGGACGGAATATAGCATTTCTTGCCTCCTTCATTTTAATACAGTGGATTGATTATCTGGGGATTTTTCTTAAGAAAACATTTCTGTGCGTGAACTCTTCAAAATTGTGTGTGCAAAAATTAATTAACTTATTACTAATTAGGGTATCGTTTATTTGAATAATTAGAATTTCCTTCCCTAACCCTAGGAGTTGTAATTAGATTCAGTCCCTGATAACATGTAGACGTTGGGCCAACATTGGCAACAGGTTGGTAGATCGCAGTTGGCATTACAACATTGGCCCAACGTTGGCTGTAACACTTGTTAGCCAATGTTGGGCCATTGAAAATTTCACATTAAATCAAACAAAATCAACATAATATTAAAAGTTTAATTTTTAAATTGTTAAATTATGTTCTCTGGTGTACTATTTGAAATATTTTCATAGATTTATGCCCATTGGCTCAACGTTGGCCCAATAACATATTGCCAACATTGGGCCAACGTTTGGCCGATGAGCAAAACTACATTGGCCCAACATAGTGGTAAACGTTGGGCCAACGTTTGCTTGCTATCAGGGGAGATGTAACTTAACTTATTCAGATGCCTGCAGTCAGGGCAGTCTGGATTTGAAAATCGACTGCCGTGAAAAATGTTGAACTGCCCATATTCAGTTGTGCTTCAATAAGCCTTGGTTAGATGTATCATCGAATAATGGGTTTTCGACGGTGTAAGCACATTTTCACCGATTTAATACAAGAGTAGGAATTTTATCAACAAATTTGTTCAATTTTGTAACTAGTAACCATTCACTGAAATAAAACGTGCATAAAAATATAAATAGACCCTAAAATAAACTTACTGCTTACAAATATCATAACCTGGTCTACAGATGTAATCTCAGTATTGCGTCATGTGTTTTCGAGGGTGTTGTAATCATGTAATTTCAACTCTAGTTGGGTGGTGAATTGATGTCATTTTCAGGGTTCGATCTTAAGTCATGTCAGCTGGTCCGAGACTACCTGATTGCCACACGGACTACTCATAGTCTATTAGTCACATGTCCGGTGGACTATTGCAAAATTCTTGTCAAAATTATCTATTAGACTCGCCAAAATGAAATATTCCTTGACGTTGATAGACCTAATGCTTAAAATTGTGGGAAACATGCACCACTGTTCGCAACATAAGCTAGTTATCCAATTTCCGTATATATATGACAGTTTTAAAATAGCAAATCTAGAGTTATCTAAAGCTGTCGCTTCGTATTATTCTAAACACCTAAACCGAATGGTTGAGATAATAAGAGGTTCGTTTGTTAAATACTTCACAATATAAATTTTACGCATCTTATGTTGCGCGGTCATTGTTCAGAATATTATTCGAAAAGAATGTTCGAGATAAGAAGTTCATTTTTACCACACTTCACGGTGTAAACATTTTATGTACCGTGGTGGTCGGGCATCATATTACTCTAAAAGAATGTTCGAGATCAGAAGTAGACCTATGCTGTTATGGCGAATGGCTGGACATGTTCGCCATGAGCGAGCTCGGCTTATTTATTTTTTGCCCACCTTTGCTGATTTTCGTTCCCCTCAGATATTTCCCCGCAATTTCATTTTGGAAAGAAATAATTGACCAATAAATTGGTCAGATGAACGAACATGACAGATGGATATGCAAACTAAAAATAGAGGCATGACTTGGTGATCAAGTTCATTTCAAAGGCCATCCCGCAAGACATGAATGATAAATGTTTCCCGAGTTTCATTCATTATATGTCTCCACGCAATCAAGCAAGTCACAGAGCAGGCTGCAACAATTTCGAGTTTGTCTTTCAGACACTCTGAATCGCCAGGAAGTGTCTTTCAGACACTCTGAATCGCCAGGAAGGCATATCTTAAATTGCATTTTGTAATTACGGATAACATATGAGTGGAGATGGAAGATTTATCAATTGTGTATATTTCATTAAATACAGCAAAATATACATAACTATTTCTAAAAACTAGGTTTATCACACTTATTTTAGTTGGAGAGGTAATTATAGCTATAACTATTAATATGAAATTTACAACAATTTCGGTAAGCCAAAGCATTATTTTGCTCAATAACAACCGCAAATTCTCTTCACATGATTTAGTTTACCGACACATATTAAAAGATCTGCTCTCTTGTTACAGTAAACAATATATTAGCGCTTCTTACCTGGGATTATATAGGTAAAACACTGGCCAAAATTAAATGAGCAATATTCGAATTGCAATAACCTGTCTTATACCATAGTCCCATCTTAATCAAATAGGAAGCAAAAACTGGAATTCCCCTTCTAAATAAAGAAATACTCAGTGAAAAGGTGGAGTGTTAACACTTTTTCTTCTGTGTTATGTAATATGTAAATGACACATGTATGTTATAGTTGAAGCTCTGCTAATTATTTTGAAAACAATCTGACTAATTTGTAAGTGATTAATTGCTCTCGGCAATTTCTTTCAGTCAAACTAGCTTCTAAATTTGCCTCCTTTAAAACAAATCTCAGATTCTCCTTCGATCAATACTCACCATTCTGTTACTTCTGATATACAGCTGGCCTTGACGGCTGGATCTAGGACTATAGACTTAGAAAGCTTTACCGACTCCTTGGAACCGGGTACTCGGCTCCCAACTGCCAAGTACCCGTCTACCATAGAGCTCATTCTTGTTTGCATAGCAACAAGAGCTACATGCTTTTTGCAGTGGAGAGATTAAGAAATAAATCTAAGTCTTTTTGTCTGTGATTGTGATAGCTAGTGATTCTCTTGCAAGGATAATTGGATAATATGGATACCGCCGATGGTAACCAGGTCGTATATTTCCTTATTATTCCATAGTTAAAAGACTTAGGTCTCTAAAATTTTGTTGTGTCGCATGTTCCAATTTCTGACCCCAAAGAATCTGGGACGTGTGTTAACAACGAGATATGCCGGATGGTCGCCTTCTTTAACCCCAACAGGCGATCGGCAGATATGAAAATAGGTGTTTGCTACAGTATTTGTAACACGAATATCGGCTGACGTCATTCTCCGTAAGATCCGAGCGGGTGACGTCACACCCGTGGTGCTTGGATGTTATGTGAAGAAAATTTTTTCATTAATTCGCGCATCTTGTTCTGGGTGCTGCGTATCAAAAATGGTACCAGAAAACTTTGGAATGTTCAAGTTTTGTGTGTTATCACGATCTGTTTGCAATGATCGGTGGTTTCAAAATTCTTGATAGATGTGTGGTCTGCGGTTTTACCGTGTGCTACAGCAGTTTGTTTACATTTTGTTGTTTCTTCACATATCGTTTTGGCTTTCGTAAGGAGTATAATTTATATTGATTGGTAAATATACCCCGAATGCTATGCGATATGATTCCTGGTTCCGTTATACATCCTGGAGGATCAATTTATGGGTGTATTTATGCCCGCTTCGTTCTTGTCATCATAATCAATGCGATCTTTGCTGTAACGTTGTGGGGTGGGTGCGGGAGGGTTACAGTTAATTTATGGTCAAATTATTTGAAAATTAATTGTCTGCCTTCCATCCGTGTCTCATTCCGCTTGCTTATTGTAGGTTTGTGCTTATTTATAGGCCAAGGCAGCCCCGCCATCATGTGACGAGTGCCACAAGTTCGTACGGGTCCTATTTAAGGACCATGTCTGCTTTAGATGTACTCCATGTAACCTTGATAGTAGGTGTAATGTGTGTGCAGTGTGGTCCGCGGATATGATGTTGAAGTTCCTTGCCCAGAAGGATTTGGCTGGGTCTGACGTGGGGTCAGGCGGTCCGAAGGTAAATCGTGGTGCGTCTGGTTCGGCTGGTGGGGGGGGAGCTCCACGTCCTCAGCTGGAGGTGGCGGAGATGGTACCGCCGGCGTGGTTTGGTCCGGCTATGCAGGGTTTTCTGCATAGCGTTCTGCCCACGCTGGTGTCGTCACTGCTGCCGAAGGTTGGGGGGCAGTTTCTCCCCATGCTTGGTACGGACCCTGTCCTTGGACAGTGTTCTGGACTGGTCACCGAGGGAGCCGTCTCGTACGGCCCCCTGACAGTCCTGTCGGGCTCCGGCCTGACGGGTTCTGTCTCTCTGCGGCCACGTCCGGGTGGTCCAGTAGCGGTGGTCGGTCCGTCAGGCATGGGAGCCATCCGCCAGGACGGCTCCACGGTTTCTTCGTCTAGTGACGACTCTTCGGAGTCTGAAGACGAGAAGGCCGAGGAGGAGAGGTTGCTGCGGCCTGTGATGCCACGGGTGGAGAATATGGAGGTCGATTCCGTCCTGGACGGAACGGTCCTCCATCTGTCTGGCTTGGCGCAAGCCAGGGCAGCGGCTCCGCCCATGGTTGAGGCCAATCTGGTACCAGGCACCGGTCCCGTGATGGTCGGTTTGACGCCAGCCGACACGGTGACGGGTGTGCCGGGCCAGGCGTGGTACTCACCTATCTCGCCTGGTCCGGCGGTCAGACGTGGGATGCCGTTGGCGCCCGTGTCTGGCCACGGTTCCGCGTCTGCTATGGGTCCGCACGGTTTTCCGTGCGGACCTACCCCATGGACTGGTGTGTTTCATGGGGTGGCGGCGGAACCGTATGGTACCGGAGTGCCTGGCGTGTCAGCCACGGCTCCTTGCCAGGAGGCTGTGGCTGGTAGGCCCGTGAACGCGTCAACGGGAGACGTGTTCACGGGTGTATCTTCCTCGGAGGTAGACTGGTCGGATGCTCTGGCTTGGCTAGCCAGGGTCGACCCGTCTGTGGTTTCGGCCACGGCCGAGGAGGATGCGCCCCGTCCGTCGGTTGCATCGATTAGGACAGGGATCTTGCCCGCAGCCCGGATCCAGTCGGTTGGACTGGATCCACGGTTCATAGAGTTGCTAGAGGCTATTTATAGTAAGCAGCTTATGACTAAGGGCCAGCTCCCTGCGGCCTCCAGGGAGGTGCGGGCGAGATGTTGTATTCCACGGGGGGGGGGGGGGGGAATACGACAGGTTCTGGGTGTCCAGAGTGCTGGAGCGTGTGGCCCCGGTCCGGCACTTGTGGACAAGTCCCAGGCACACCAGGATGAAGTCCTGTCCCTATGCGATGAGGGTGTGAGGGCAGCTATGAGTGCTGTCAACCACTCTTATGGCCTTCTTCAGTCGGTGTGTGCTGAAGCGGGGGCAGACCACCCTGTGCCACCTGTGGTGCTTTCGTGTGTCAATGACGGCTTGGTGCTGTCTATGGACGCGCTGGCAAGGGTGCAGGCGCGTGTTACAAAGTCCAGGAGGCAAATGGTTCTTGACCATATGCGTCCGGCAACGGCTGTCAGGGAGCGTCTTCTTGGGACACCCCTGACAGGTCCTAGCATCTTCGGTGGCCAGGCGCGGGCCATCCTAGAGGACACTGCTAGCATTGCGCAGAATCGGTTGGCGGTAAACCTACAGCTGGATTAAATTGGTTTATCCATACGCCTCGGTTCCAGGTCGGTAATGGCAGGGTTGAGGAAGGGAATGTGGTGTGTGTCGATCGATCTGAAAGATGCATATTTCCACATTCCAATGAACAGGTGTCACAGGTTTCTGAGATTTGCTTTCAGAATCAAGTATGGGAGTTTATTGTTGTCCCGTTTGGCCTGTCGACAGCTCCAAGGGTTTTCAGAAGAGTGGTCCTTGCGGTGGACAGCGTTTCTCAGAAAAGATAACGTGGCGCTACACACCTACATAGACGACTGGCTGATCAAAGCAGACTCGGCAGCCAGGTTGAACGTGGATACTGCTCTGACTCTGAAGTTACTTTCAGATCTAGGATGGATAGTCAACAAGGAGAAATCCGAGTTGACACCCACTCAACATTTCGTTTATTTGGGAATGCGATTCGATCTCGAGGAGGGCAGGGTTTACCTGTCAGAGCCCAGAGTGGTGTCTGTTAGCCATCCTCAAGAGTTTTCGAGTGGGAAACCACATTCAGGTGAGGCGGTTTCTTCAGATGCTGGGCATGATGGTCTCCATGGAGCAGGTGATCCCGTACGCTGCTCTAATGCGAAGACCTATCCAGTTGTATCTGATGTCAAAACTGGTGCCAGTTTTGGAGCCGATAATGTCGCATCTTGTATGGTGGAAAGAGCGTCAGAATCTCCTAGTAGGGGTTTCGCTGTAGCTACCCCACCCCCAGCTATCCGTGTACACGGATGCATCGCTGGAGGGGTGGGGGGGGCCTGCCTGGGAGAGCACCAGGTCTCGGGCACATGGACTCTACAGGAGAGTCAGCTGCATATCAATCTGTTGGAAATGATGGCAGTGGAACTGGCGTTGGAAGAGTTTCTTCCGATGATCAGGGGCAAGGTGATATTGATACGGTCGGACAATTCGACGGTAGTATCGTACATAAATCGCCAAGGCGGGACCAGGTCACCCACGCTGTGTATCAAAGTGTGGCACTTGATTCAATGGTGCAGGAATTACTCGGTTGCTCACATTCCTGGGCGATTGAACATTCTGGCGGATGCTTTGTCTCGCAGACAGAGAATTCTGCCAACAGAATGGTCCCTCAACCCTCCAGTTCTACGAAGGATCTTCGAGCATTGGGCCAAACCCAATGTGGACTTGTTCGCCACAAAGGAAAATGCTCAAATCATGACTTATGTCTCGCCGATTCCAGATCCAAATGCCGTCGATACAGACGCTCTGGCGATAAGCTGGAGGGGGATGCACGCTTACGCGTACCCACCCACCATTCTTCTGCCAAAGGTATTGGTGAAGATCAGGGAGGAACTGTGTCTGGTCCTGATAATAGCGCCGTATTGGCCCAGCAGGGCGTGGTTCATAAAAATGGCAGGGGGACGCATAAAAATTAACCCTCTGCGTCCCCGAGGATGCTCGAGGGACGCAGTGAAAGTGTAACAGAAGCTGGTAACTTTGCATGTGCTTAATTATCGATTATATTATCGTGTGTGTCTATTTATTTGTGCATGTTTTTACTTTAAAAAAGATACCTAATGTATTGTGTGTTCAATAAAAACTAACTTATTGCGTTGTTTAAGACTATGATTTGTTGTATGTAAACACAATCTCCAAATCATCCTTGGTATTCCATTTGATCTAATTTTTTATAAATAATGAGTTTACAAGCCCGATGTTAGTCGCCTTGTTTGGCCTACAAATTGCAAAAATACCTGCCATGTTTCTGTCTTGTGCTAAACGTCAGTGTGACGTGTCAGTATTTGATTGGTTAACAGCGGAATCGCCCTCTAGAGGAACTCACACTTGAGAAATCCAATACAACTGATCAAGTGTATACAAACGGGTCTCGACGTCTTAACCCTTTCACAGCTCAGAACATTGGACAGATCACAAAGTTGTGATCATGTCGATAGTCACTTACAGGACTGGTGGTATGATCAGCGAACGAAAAGAAGAAGAAGAAGAAGAACAAAGTTGTTATCACTAATCTGCTGAATATTTTGAAATTAATTTGTGCATGCATACTTGCCTAAAGCAGCAACGACTTACAGGCGAAATATTTTTTCTATTTACTTATCAAAATATCTAAATGGATGAAGGAATATATGGAAGATATTGTGATATCTTTTACATTTGAATGGTCATTTGACGGATTAGCGGCAGTGTCTTTGTATTGCTGTTTGAATAACAGTGTCAATACGCGCTATAATCCATCTTTTATTTAGCAATAGCGGCTGATTGTTTGACTGATGGATTAGTGTTTATAATGTTTAACAATACTCGATCGTTAGGTGTTCCCAATTTCTCAACTAAAAAGCTCAGCGATGTTCAACGATATCGTCGATCTACAAGTAGGCATACGTTATAATATTGATTTTTTCCAAACAGTGTATAGCTCAAAGCTCCCCGATACAAGCGTCCTTATTGCATACACGCTAATGCGTTATCTATGCTTCAACCAATCAGCAATTGCGTTACATAGTTACTCCCTATGAATTAGACATATCCGGTTATTGGCTGATATATTTTCACTAATTACGCAGTTTAATCTGATTTATACAGATTATTTTTGATAAATTATTGTTTTGTCTGATCTTAACCTATGTATTCCACTATATTTAGCCATTCCAGTTACATTATAAAAAATATGCGCGCATTATATCGAAGTAGGTCAAGTCGTCCTTGAGCCTTAGATACTCGTAATTTTTCAATTCGTCCAAAGTCAAGTTAGGGTTTAATAGAAAAACTAATGCAGTGGTCTTTGCTAATTACTAATGTAGTGGTCTTTGGAAATATTAATTATACAAGGTTGTCAATGTAGGTTGGTTGGTTTATCATACAACAAACAAGTACAGTGCTTTAAGTTATTGTTTATTGACATGCAGTTCAAATGTTGTTAGTTAAATATACAAGGGACATTTCAATAGATCAATTTTAGCCGCCATTATAGATCACAGAATACATATTTTTGAAATTTACCACTGGAATGAAGTGCTTTATAATTAGATCAATGTGTTGTGTTTATTTTAAGAAAAAAACATGGGACCCCCATATTTCAGGCGAGGACCGCATGGGACCCCCAGATTTTACAGTGGGACCCCCAAATCTGAGAGTGTGGGGTCCTTGGGACCCCCAAAAATCAGATGTGGGCAACACTGATTAGGAGGTCAGAAGACGGCTGAGGCCATAGTAATAGTGGCTGCTGTAGGAGCGGTGGTAGCTGGTGGAGTTATGCTCTACGCGGCTCACGGAGCTACAAGCTAAATAGCAGTGGTGTGTGATACACTAACCTTTGCGTAGCCAAACTACAGCACCGTTACTCCGACCAGGCGAGTGCCCCCTCGCTCTCTGAACAGGTTCCCAATATGAAAGCTGAGCTGGTTGCCATAGTTAGGCGGGATGTCCCTTCCTCCGAGGTGACACTGACCTTCGAGCGCTGACTCGAGATCCTCATGGCCACTGATCAGGCGGAGTAGGGCATATGACTTTGTTTTCTGTCGACAGAGACAGCAATCAGCCAGATCGCGCACCTCACCGCGTACGTTGGTTCCAGCCACCACAAGTTTGACGTCGTCTAGCTCTCCCACCTCCTGGACCACCCCTCCTTTCTGAACCAAGACTGCTACAGCTACGCAATCCGAGGCACCTCTAGACGCTAGTTAGCCGTGGCCTGGACCTGTTGGTGCTCTCGCTCTACATGTAGGATTCGGTGTCTAGAGCCCGCACATTTTAGTTCCTGGTCATTCTCATCATGCCAGACCTGAAGTCGCGGAGAGGTCATCGTTACTCCATCAAAATGTTTGGTGTACACCCGGAGGAACAGCTTGTCCTGCATCAAGGCCGGGTTCACATGTGTGTTCTCAAGGAGGGAGAAGAGTGGCACTGCGACAGGTGTTTTTATGTCTGGTTGTAGGTCGAATTCTGTGAAGCTTTCATTACATCCGGCAGCATAGTACCCTTTCCCCTTCGCGTAATAGGAAGGTCCATGAGCCAGTGGAGTCAGGACCCGGTACTCGTCGTTCACATAGGTGGTGTCCAATGTATTGTTGCTCTGCATAATCTCCCACCTGCTCACCACCTGCGGGAGCTCTACCTCCTTCGCCGCTGTGCTCTTGAGCTTGAACTTGAATGTCATGCTTCTAATCTCATGGATCTGTCCCGAGAGGGCGAAGTCGATGTACTTCCATGCCGTGGATAAAGGGTTTGCATCGTGGATACTAGGTCGAATGACTGTCAGACAGTCCTTCCGAGGATCAGTGTGATGTGAGGCCGTGGGGTCAACTTCCCCATCTGGATGCTGTACATACTGCTGCATGTTTAAACGTCTATCTATACAGGTTGTTAGTACACCACAAAAACATCCATTACCGTTCAATCACTACTTGCTAAATCAATTATTTGCATTTTGCTATCAGAATAAGATTTTTATGCCTGCATACACACCTCCCCATGCCTAATCCTATTCCTATGGACCCTCAACCAGGCTACTGGTTGAGTCTCACCTCCAGCCTACCATCAGGTATAGACTGGCACCAGTCTATACTAACCTCATAGTGACGCTTGTCGCTAAGCGCGCTCGCGCATGCGCATCAGAGCCCGAATAGGAAACAGATTCACTTTTCAATTATTCTGCATGCAGAATAGTTGTCTAAAAATATTTATATAAGTTTTTGTGTTTTGCGCTGTGGCAGTGATACCTTTTGACTTTATATCGCGGAACAATATGCCCAATATGAAGTCAATCCTCCCTAAGTTACGTCTAGGAGTATAATTGTGTTTATATGGTATCTTATAGACGAATTTATATATTACCAGTTTTCGCGAAGATCGTTTTGCTTCGTGGTATCTTGATTGTTATGCCTATCCTAAATCAGCATCATCATTGATAATATCCAGTCCATATATAGAGCCTGTAACGAAGTTATTTCTAGTGCATTATAAGGATTATATTAAAATCCCTTGAAAGTTTCTGGTAAGGAAATTTGAATTTTCTCGCCGTTAGAACTGAGTTGAGGGTGTCTCTTGTGTGAGAGTTTGAGCGGTATGCTTCATTGTTACGTTTTTTCGTATGTAGGAGTTAGCGAAAGGTCAGATAAGACTAAATGTTCGTCGGCAAAATGTGATCGTCATCACTCGATCGAGTTCGCCGGGCACGTTTGTGCGAAGTGTCCTGTACTACTAATGCTATGTGTGGGATTTGTAAAGGGTGGCCGGTTTTCGGTAGCGAAAGCGTTCTTTAAAGATTTGTTGGGCTAACAATCGCTGCCTCTGGTCGTCCTTCCCCTTCCTCCGTTGCTAGCAAGGCAAAGGCGGTGTCCTTTGCTCAATCCTCTGTTCCGTTATCGGTAGCAACGGAGGGGGGAAACTCATCGGGAAATTTGCACGCCGTGATGGCGCTTTTTGCGAGATTTGAATCGTTTGCCACAGTGTTGACAAAATCACTCAATGAACGAATTTCTTCTGCGATAAAAGAGGCCAAAAAGCAGGAAGGCTCGTCAAGTCCGGAGGATAGCCCGAAGGCTAGCGGGCGTGCCCGCAAATGGGGGAAGCCGGTCCCTCTGACCTCTAGGCAGGTGTTGGTATCACCAAAGCAGAAGACAAGAGCGTCCAGGCTCTTGAAGGTGTGCTCGGAGAGTGCATCGGATAAAATCCACTTAAGACTTGAGGGTGACGGGCATAATCCTCAAGCAGTGGTGGTGTCGGCTGAAACCGGCGTCCATGGGGCCAGTCCTTATGATAATGCCAATTTTACGGTGGTTCCGGTAGTTACAGTTGTCTCTAGAGCGCCTGTTTCTAAGAGGTCGATACCTAGTCTTGCTAGTTCCGGTTCCGTTGTGGTGGACTCGGGTTTACTTCCGTTTTCAGCATCTCAATCTTTTTCCGTCCAAACTTCCGGTCTGCAAGACATCCGGGTCTTCAAGATCCGGTTCCGTCTTCGGTGGTTTCCGTTTCCGGTAGGACTTCCGGTTTAGTGGGTAATCCAGGTCGGCAAGATCTGGTTACCACTTCCGTTCCGGCCACTTCCGGTCTGTCTTCCATTTATGTAGGACATCCGGGTCCTAGAAATCTGGTACCTACTTCCGTTTCCGGTTCTATTAGCGCTTCCGGCCATTCCGGATATCCGGAGTCTGAGGACTCCTTTTATTTTCGAATTCCGGTAGAGGCGTTTCCGTTTCCGGTTTGGACGCTAGTCAGTACACTTCCGCTTCTGGTCTTATGGGTGTACTTCCGGGCCGTCCAGACCTGGATAGACTTCCGTTTGCCATTTCCGGTTTCATGAGAGCTTCCGGAAGAATGCATATCCGGGTCTGTTGGACCCGGCATTGCATTGTTCATCAATTTCCGGTTCCGTTTTTTCAGTTTCCTCTTCCGGTTAGTCTGTACATCCGGATTGTAGGATCTTGATCAGTTCTGGTAGTCTACTTCCGGTTTTATCCATTTCTTTTTCCTTTTTTCCACATCCGGATTTCGTACAGCCGGGGATAGGGTCATTTCCGGTTTTACCCGGCATTACATTGTTCATCCATTTCCGGGTTTTCAGCTTCCTCTTCCGGTAATTCTGTACATCCGGGTTGTAGGATTTTGATCAGTTTCCGGTAGTATACTTCCGGGTTTATGCATTTCCGTTTTCCTTTTTCCACATCCGCATTCCTAGAATCTAGTCATCTTCTTGCCTAAGAATTAGTCTTATTTCAGTTTTTGTTTAATATTGGGAATGTTTAATGGCTGAAAATAGTCATTCCAAGTCATTGCCAGTCTTGTAGTCTCTCTTGGAATTGTAGTCTATTCAGACATTTATTCGTTTATCAGCAACAATTTTCAGCGTAATTAAAGACTCTCCTGACTGGTTACCGTATGGGATTTTGTTGCAGATTATTTTCTATGCGCATTTCATAAGACGATAAGTCAGGTGGTATTCTACACATTATTTCGAGATACGATTTTTGCTTTCATCCAACTTTAGATGGCCAGTTGTCTTCAGGCCATTCAGCCTTTTTTCTCGCTCCTTTTACCTCTTATGTCGGCAGGTTAACATATTTATTTAACCAAAGGGAGTTTATTTGTGGAGGGGATAACCCTGATTCTTAAGTAAATCGTAGTATAATTTCGTCAGTCGCTGAAAAGAATTAGATTCAGTAAAGGTTTCATAGGATCATTATGAGTACAGGATTAATGTCTACAAGTACATTATTCGCTTAGAAAGATGGCCAGTTGTCTTCAGGCCATTCAGCCTTTTTTCTCGCTCCTTTTACCTCTTATGTCGGCAGGTTAACATATTTATTTAACCAAAGGGAGTTTATTTGTGGAGGGGATAACCCTGATTCTTAAGTAAATCGTAGTATAATTTCGTCAGTCGCTGAAAAGAATTAGATTCCGTAAAGGTTTCATAGGATCATTATGAGTACAGGATTAATGTCTACAAGTACATTATTCGCTTAGAAATGATAATCAATCGGATAAGGGGGCAGGAAGGAGGAATATGAATCGGATTCTTCTGCGTTGACATAGTTTCGGTGAGTTCGTTTTGTTTTCATTTTTTCCAGATTTTAGTTTGGTTTTCCTTTTATAGCGTAAATTTTGCTCTATTTTGACTGGGTTGCTGCGGGCCTTCGGACGGGGTTTTCGCGGGGGCGGGGCTCAGGATTTGCTGGGTATTTTTGGGGCAGTTTGGCTGAGGGTTGTTGGTGATGCCACCGGCAATTTTCGGTCGGATTATTCCCGGACTATTCGGTGAGTCTTGGGTTTTTGCTCGTTGAGGTTGTTGTCTGGGGGTTGGCGGCGGGCCGGTTGGAGTGGGGTTGGGGTTGCGCTGGAGGGGGGAAGAGCGGACGAGAATCTTTGGATTTAAGCATCCACCAACTATTTCGGTCAAAATGTTTTCTAAATCTTTGCAAGTCCAGAGATATTACAGTTGTAATATGTCGTCTGCAAAATTCAGTATTCAATCAGTTAATATCTAGTATCAGTGTTCAATCTTTACTTTCTTTGGGATTTCTAACACAATGTCATTTGTTAGTACAAAGATGAAATTATTGATGCTAAGATTATAAATATAAGAATCAATAAATTTATTAAAATCTTTTAAGTTTCTGCCTCGTGGCATAAATATCGAATTGTTTAGGATATCTAATTTATCAGCAAGCCCGAGCGGCTAGGCAACCGTTGATGTATTCAATACAATTTTTTTATTAAATCTCCATTGTTATACAATGTTTAAATTAGATAGTCTAATGTGGGCCATAGTTCTCTTATCAGGACCTTGTGACTTGTCATGTATGCTATTCATAGAATTGTGATGACGGTCATCAATAGTGACTTTCCCGTAGTTCATGTAGATCTCGGGCACATGATTTGGCTATATCTTGACTCTAAGCACTCCCACATAGACTTACTATGGGGTTTTGGTTTGCCACAATCCCTGGTTAAATCTCTGTAAATAATATTATCTATAATTTTTGCAGAGTCTTTAGCATTATTAATAAGTTAGGCTATACTGATATGACCCTTTTTGGTCTCCATTCAGAGTAAGCGGTATTATTAAAATATCCATAATAAACGTGAGTTACCTATTTAGTGAGGTCTAAGCATTATGATATAGCCCAGGATTTTTGGCATATGTAATCTATGTGTTTTCTATGAGCACTCCTCTTTAGCATATAGTAAGTTTGACTCTTCTTTAAGGGGGGGGGGCCCTTATTAAAAGGGGCTAGATATTCTTGGATCTAGAATCCTTCTATGTAGTCTCCTCTTCCAAAAAGGTTTTCTGTTCCTTATTATTAGAAGCTATTAGCTTTAGAGGGGTTGTTGTTTGTCTATGATTGTCAGGGAGTCTATAGAAGAGGCTATTCATTGGAAAGTAGATCCAGGCTTCTGTGCATTGGTAGGATTGTCTGTTAGGCTTCTAAATCTCGATTCGTTCAGTCATGGCCATGGGGTTTTCTTTCATTTTTAGAAGGAGGAATGAGGTTTAGTCTTATGGATTGTCCTCTAGTACAGCTGTTCGCGGCCTCTCTGAATGCTCAGATCTTCTCTTACATGTCTCCTTTTCTGGACAGTCAACCCCTCGGGGGGTGGATGCTCTGTCTCAGTAGTGGACAGGAATGTTCGCCTATGCCTTCTCTCGAACCATTTTGATTCAGTTAGTTTTGAAGAGGGTCAAGGATCAGGTTTGCGAAATTCTTCTGATAGCTCCCTGTTGGCCAAAGAGGATTTGGTTTTTAGACCTAGATTTTCTGGTAGATTTCCCTCTTCTTCTTCCAGTATACCAGGAACTTCTATCTTAAGTAAGAGGTCTTTGTGTGCATCCAAATCCAATAAATTTTAGTCTGTGTGTCTGGAGAATCTCGAGTCTGAAGTCCTCGAGAATAAGGTTTCTTCTGATATCAGGAAATGATTGACTCTGCCAGAAGGGATTCGACCCGTTGAGTTTACAAGGGTCGATTTAAAAAATTTAGGTGAATGATGTTCAGACCAAGGTTTTGTGCCCGATTCTGGTTCGATACCCAAATTATTAGATTTTTTATCTTATCTGTTTGCGTATTTTCATTTGTCAGTTATTACGTTCAGGGAGTATATATGTTCTCTGGTGTCATCCCTTTCTTGTCTTCTGTATGCCGATGTCAAGGATACTAAGACTTTTAATAGTTTTATTAGAGGTCTAAGTAATATTCGTCCTCCGATTGCTAAGTCTTTTCCTTCCTGGAGTTGGGCTTTGGTTCTTCAAGTTTTGGCAAGTCGCCATTTTGAACCTATTTCTTCTACCAGAAGTAAGCTTGGTTTTGTTTTTAATTGTCAAAGCTGTTTTTTCTTGTTGCTACAGCCTCTGCTAGAAGGCGTTCAAGAGATTCATGCTCTTTCTGCTGAAAAGGAGAGATTTATAGTTTCAGGAGACGGCTTTGATATCCCAGAAGGAATTTTTTATCTATAACTCGCACTAACCGCTATCCTGCTAGTCCGATCATTTTAAAATCTTTTTCGTCTGTCGCCATCCTATTAGGGCATTAGGAACCTTCAATCAGCGATCAGATGTTATAAGAATCGATCCATCTGATGTATGTTTTTCCTACGAGGAAGAGTTATCTAAGCCGGTCTCAAATTCTTCGATTGTCAGATGGATTTTGAGAGAATACTTAAGCCTTGTTATGAGATAGCCTCACCGGATCAAATTAATCTCTCCCTTATTAAAGCCGATGATGTTAGAGGTATGGCTAATTCTTTCGCTCTTTGAGGGATCGTCTTTAGATGAGATCATGCAGGTAGCAGGAGGGAAATGTGAATACACCTTACATCCTTTTAGCTCAAAGACCAGAGTGCAGGATAATCATGGTGTGATTGAGCTAAATGCACTATTAGGTTACGTTATTAGCATTTGGATAAGATTGATTTAATTTTATCCTTGTTTGTTAACTAAAAAAAAAGCCGAAGACTACTTACCAAGCACTTCCCACCATTTTCGTTAGGACTATGCGTCTGTGAGATAGGGGGAGAGTCTTCTTTTGGTTTTTAGTTATTTCTTTAAGTTCAACTTGTTCTTATTTGCTAATCACGGTGTGATTGAGCTAAATGCACTAATATGTTATGTTAATAACATAGGGATAAGATTGGTTTGATTTTTATCCTGGTTTATTGATTCTCAAATCTCCTCCCACCTTATGTGGACAGGGGGCACTGACCAAATCTACGGGTTTAGCAAGTAGTGATTGAACGGTAATGGATGTTTTTGTGGTGTAATAACAACCCCCCACAGACCCCCCTTGCGGGTTGGTCTGTTGTTTTATTAACCACTATAAAAACATACTTACCGTTCAATCACTACGACCCGGCCTCAACCACCCCGCGTGGTAAGATTTGAGAATCAGACTAAATATTTTGCAGTTAAATTTAGAAAAGTGAATCTGTTTCCTATTCGGGCTCTGATGCGCATGCGCGAGCGCGCTTAGCGACAAGCGTCACTATGAGGTGAGTATAGACTGGTGCCAGTTTATACCTGATTTTAGGCTGGAGGTGGGACTCAACCAGTAGCCTGGTTGAGGGTCCATAGGAATAGGATTAGGCATGGGGAGGTGTGTATGCAGTCATAAAAATCTTATTCTGATAGCAAAATGCAAATAATTGATTTAGCAAGTAGTGATTGAACGGTAAGTATGTTTTTATAGTGGTTAATAAAACAACAGACCAACCCGCAAGGGGGCTCTGTGAGGGGTTTTAAACGGCGATGTTTGGTAAAGTTCTCCAGCAGATCGTCTTTGGCGGGCAGAAACCAGTTGGTGGCCACACCGCCTCCAAGAAGAAACCAGTACAGCTGCCGATTGACAGGGTCCGACGCCTACTTCATAACGTCAACATTATCCACGCGCGAGCCAAGGTCCCATCGCCGTCTGATGCGGAGATACTGACTGCCATAGAGGAGACCACACCGGCCCGTAGTATGAAGGAATTATTGACTCAGATGCTCTACCGGAAGTTTGAC
This sequence comes from Chaetoderma sp. LZ-2023a, assembly GCA_034401795.1. Classification (NCBI taxonomy): domain Eukaryota; kingdom Metazoa; phylum Mollusca; class Caudofoveata; order Chaetodermatida; family Chaetodermatidae; genus Chaetoderma; species Chaetoderma sp. LZ-2023a. The sequence continues at coordinate 88,515,959 of CM067373.1, read as the reverse complement.
AGTACCCAGGGCAGGTCACTAGATCTCCCCAGAACACACACTAAGAGTCCTGTAATTCTAGCTCTCTAGAAGGCTAGGATTGATCCCAAAGTTCTCCTTCGACCAATACTCACCATTCTGTTACTTCTCATATACAGCTGGCCCTGACAGCTGGCTCTAGGACTATAGACTTAGAAAGCTTTACCGACTCCTTGGAACCGGGTACTCGGCTCCCAACTGCCGAGTACCCGTTTACCATAGAGCTCATTCTTGTTTGCATAGCAACAAGAGGAATACATGCTTTTGCAGTTGGAAAGATCTTGAGAAATTAAATCTAAGTCTTTTTGTCTGTGTTATTGTGATAGCTAGTGCATTTCTACAAGGATATTTTGATTAATATGGATACCGCCGAGGATAACCAAAAATTTTGTGTGTGTCGCATGTTCCAATTTCTAACCCCTAAGAAGATGGGACATGTGTTAACAATGAAATATGCCGGATGATCGCCTTCTTTAAACCCCAACAGGCGATCGGCAGATATGAAAATAGGTGTTTGCTACGGTATTTTTAACACGAATATTGGCTGACGTCGTTCTCCATAAGATCCGAGCGGGTGACGTCACACCCGTGTTACTCGGATGTTTATGTGAAGAAAATTTTTCATTAATTCGCGCATCTTATTCTAGGTGCTGCGTACTAAAATGGTACCGGAAAACTTTGGAATTTTCAAGTTTTGCGTGTTATCACGATCTGTTTGCAATGATCGGTGGTTTCAAAATTCTTGATTAAGATGTGTGGTCTGCGGTTTTACCGTGTGCTACAGCAGTTTGTTTCATTTTGTTGTTTCTTCACATATCGTTTTGGCTTTCGTTAGGAGTATAATTTAAATTTATTGGTAAATATACCCCGAATGCTATGCGATATGATTCCTTGTTCAGTTTATGGGTGTATTAATGCCCGCTTCGTTCTTGTCGTCATAATCAATGCAATATTTGCTGTAACCTTGCGGGGTGGGGTGCGTGAGGGTTTCAGTTAATTTATGGTCAATATATTTGAAAATTAATTGTCTGCCTTCCATCTTTGTCTCGTTCCGCTTGCTTATTGTAGGTTTGTGCTTATTTATAGGCCAAGCCAGCCCCGCCATCATGTGACGAGTGCCACAAGTTCGTCCGTGTACTGTTTATAGACCATGTCTGCTTTCGGTGTACGTTATGTAACCTTGACAATAGGTGTAATATATGTGCAGTGTGGTCCGTTGATATGATGATGAAGTTCCTTGCCAGAAAGACTTGACTGGGTCTGACGCGGGGTCAGGCGAACCGAGATTAAATCGTGGAGCGTCCGTTTCGGCCCTTGGGGGCGCTCCACGTCTTCAGCTTGAGGTGGCGGAGATGGCACCGCCGGCGTGGTTTGGTCCGGCTATGCAGGGCTTTCTGCATAGCGTTCTGCCCACGCTGGCGAAAGTTGTTGGGTAGTCTCTCCCCATGCTTGGTTCGGACCCTGTCCTTGGACGGGGTTCTGGACTGGTCGCCGAGGGAGCCGTCTCGTACGGCCCCCTGGCAGTCCCATCGGGCTCCGGCCTGACAGGTTCTGTCTCTGCGGCCACCTCCGGGTGGTCCAATCGCGGTGGCCGGTCCGTCAGGCATGGGAGCCATCCGCCAGGATAGCTCCACGGTTTCCTCGTCTAGTGACGACTCTTCGGGGTCTGAAGATGAGGAGGCCGAGGAGGAGAGGTTGCTGCGGCCTGTGATGCCACGGGTGGAGAATATGGAGGTCGATTCCGTCCTGGATGGAACCGTCCTCCATCTGTCTGGCTTGGCACAAGCCAGGGCAGCGGCTCCGCCCGTGGTTAAGGCCAATCTGGTACCAGGCACCGGTCCCGTGACGGTTGGTTTGATGCCAACCGACATTGTGACGGGTGTGCCGGGCCAGGCGTGGTACTCACCTATCTCGCCTGGTCCGGCGGTCAGACATGGGTTTCTGTTGGCGCCCGTGGCTGGCCACGGTTCCGTGTCTGCTATGGGTCCGCACGGTTTTCCCTACTCCATGGACTGGTGTGTTCCATGGGGTGGCGGCGGAACCGTATGGTACCAGAGTTCCTGGCGTGTCAGCTGCGGCTCCTAGCCGGGAGGCCGTGTCTCGTAGGTCCGTGAACATGTCAACGGGTGACGTGTTCACGGGTGTGTCCTCCTCGGAAATAGGCTGGTCTGAGGCTCTGGCTTGGCTAGCCAGGGTAGACCCGTCTGTGGTTTCGACCACGGCCGAGGAGGATGTTTATTGAGTTGCTAGAGGCTATTTATGACCAAGGGCCAGCTCCCTGCGGCCTCCAGGGAGGTGCGGGCGAGGTGTCGTATTCCACGGGGGGAATACGACAGGTATGGTGTTGTACTGTCGGTTACCGAGGAATACCGATGGGTTCTGGGTGTCCAGAGTGCTGGAGCGGATGGCTCCGACCCCAGCACTGGTGGACAAATCCCGGGGACACCACGAGGAAGTCCTGTCCGTTTGCGATGATGGTGTGAGGGCAGCCATGAGTGCTATCAACCATTCTTATCGCCTTCTTCAGTCGGTGTGGGCTGAAGCGGGGGCAGGCCACCCTGTGCCACCTGTGGCGCTTTCGTGCATCAATGACGGCCTGGTGCTGTCTATGGACGTACTGGCAAGGGTGCAGGCGCGTGTTACGAAGTCCAGAAGGCAAATGATTCTTGACCATATGCGTCCGGCTACGGCCGTCTTCTTGGGACGCCCCTGACAGGTCCTAGCATCTTCGGTGGTCAGGCACGGGCCATCTTAGAGGACACGGCTAGCATTGCGCAGAATCGGTTGGCGGTGAACCTAGAGCTGGTGCGGCAAGCGCACGCACTAGGGGCTGTAGGGAAGCCGCTGACCGTGCAATCTTCCAAGAAGCAGAAGAAGCATAAAGGCAAGGCGAAAGCTAAGTCTAGTGCAGCTGCTGCTTCGTCTGGCTTTTCTCAGCCGCCGCCGGTGAAGAAAGCCAGGAAGGTTGTGGAGGCCCCTACCCTCCCCAATGTTGCTCCTGATCGCCCTAGAGGCAGGAAGGGCAAGGGGAAGGGTAAGTCCTCAAAGGGCGGAAAGAAGGGAGCGGATCGTACCTGAGGGTATGAGAGCTCCCTTCGTATCCGCCTGGACCGCACCTGTGTGACAGGAACAGCGGTGCCAGTTAGACCCGCCGAGCCAAGACCGAAATGGTTCTCTCTCGTTAAGAGAGGGGGGGGGAGCGGACCACGAGCCGGACAACCCCGTTAGGCGTCGAGGCGTCTACGGTGGGTGGAAGGCTCATGCGTTTCGTCGAGGCTTGGCGAGGTGTGACGTCAGACAGTCTGGTCCTGGGATGGTTATCCCAGGGATACATGCCGGAGTGGTGGGACTTTCTACCACAGAATCTGTCTTTGGCACCTGTCTGGACACCCGTACCAAGGGAACCAGACAAGTTAGAAGCCATTCAAAACGAAGTGGACGGTTTGCTTCTGAAGGGAGCAATAAAACCAGCAAACCAGAACACTCCAGGCTTCTATTCAAATATGTTCCTTGTTCCCAAGAGCACAGGGGGATGGAGACCCGTACTCATTCTCAGGCCATTAAATTGGTTTATCCATACGCCTTGGTTTCAGATGGAGACGCCGAGGTCGGTAATGGCAGGATTGAGGAAGGGAATGTAGTGCGTGTCGATCGATCTGAAAGATGCATATTTCCACATTTCAATGAACAGGAGTTGTCACAGGTTTCTGAGATTTGCGTTTCAGAATCAAGTGTGGGAGTTTATTGTCCTCCCGTTTGGCCTGTCGACAGCTCCAAGGGTTTTCACAAGAGTGGTCCTTGCGGTGACAGCGTTTCTCAGAAAAGAGAACGTGCCGCTACATACCTACATAGACAATTGGCTGATCAAGGCAGACACGGCAGCCAGGTTAGAGTTGGATACTGCTCTGACTCTGAAGTTGCTTTCAGATCTAGGATGAATAGTCAACAAGGAGAAATCGGAGTTGACACCCACTCAACATTTTGTTTATTTAGGGATGCGATTCGATCTCGAGGAGGGCAGGGTTTACACGTCAGAGCCCAGAGTGGTGTTTCTGTTAACCATCCAAAAGAGTTTTCGATTGGGAAACCACATTCAGGCGAGGCGGTTTCTTCAGATGCTGGGGATGATGGCCTCCATGGAGCAGGTGATCCCGTACGCTGCTCTAATACGAAGACCTATCCAGTTGTATCTGATGTCTCTGTGGAAACAGAGAACAGAACCCCTGTCAAAACTGGTGCCAGTTTTGGAGCCAATAATGTCGCATCTTGTATGGTGGAAAAAGCGTCAGAATCTCCTAGTAGTGGTTTCGCTGCACCCAGCTGTCCGTGTACATGTATGCATCGCTGGAGGGGTGGGGGGGCCTGCCTGGGAGAACACCAGGTCTCGGGCACATGGACTCTCCAGGAGAGCCAGCTGCATATCAATCTGTTGGAAATGATGGCAGTGGAACTGGCCTTGGAAGAGTTTCTTCCAATGATCAGGGGCAAGGTGGTATTGATACGGTCGGACAATTCGACGGTAGTATCATACATAAGTCGCCAAGGCGGGACCAAGTCACCCACACTGTGTATCAAAGTGTGGCACTTGATTCAATGGTGCAGGAATTACTCGGTTGTTTTGAAAGCAGCTCACATTCCTGGGCGATTGAACATTCTGGCGGATGCTTTGTCTCGCAGACAGAATTCTGCCAACAGAATGGTCCCTCCAGTTCTACGAAGGATCTTCGAGCATTGGGGCAAACCCAATGTGGACTTGTTCGCCACAAGGGAAAATGCTCAAATCATGACTTATGTATCGCCGATTCCAGATCCAAATGCCGTCGATACAGATGTTCTGGCGATAAGCTGGAGGGGGATGCACGCTTACGCGTACCCACCCACCATTCTTCTGCCGAAGGTATTGGTGAAGATCAGAGAGGAACCGTGCCTGGTCCTGCTAATAGCGCCGTATTGGCCCAGCAGGGCGTTGTTCACGGATCTTCTAGATCTGCTGGTGGAAAACCCAGTGCAGTTACCCGAGATTCCGAACATAATCTCCCCAGGCCAAGGGACGCTTCCTACACGAGCGTCCCGAAATGTACAAATTGACTGCTTGGATGTTATCAAACAACGTTCCACGTCGGAAGGCTTTTCTCGACAGGCTGCTGATTTCATCGCGGCTGCGAGAAGGAGGTCAACCTTCAAGTCATATAACAACAAGGTTAACAGATTTGCAGACTGGTGTGAAGAAAAGGGTATTGATACCTTTCAATCCACTATTCAGCAAATAGCAGACTTTCTCTGAGCTGTTCTTTTCAGGACTAGCTCCTGTCACAATTGCTGGATACAAGTCAGCTTTGGCATCAGTTATCCCTTGTCTAGCTAACAGGGATAGTCCAGAGGTGGCCCAGTTAAATGTGATGGTGAAGGGAATGAGCAATCTCCGACCGAGACAACCGGTGGTCACTCCAGCCTGGAGTCTATCTTTGGTGCTTAATGTACTTGCCAAGCACCCTTTCGAACCGTTGCGTTCAGCTAGTCTAAAGCATTTGACTCTAAAGGAGGTCTTTCTATTGGCAGCTTCCTCAGCTAGAAGGCGCAGTGAGATCCATGCACTTTAAGCAGAGAGGGACCGATTTATTGTCTCCGGAGAGGGTCTGCGTCTTCGGCCAAGAGCAGAGTTTATGTCAAAGAATCAATCTTTGAGATATCCCGGCAAACCGATCATTATACCGAAACTAACAAGGTTTGATCGTGATGCCATTGTCGAATGATAGACATCTGTGGATCTGCCATAAGAAGCCTTATGGCGCCGCATCCATGGATACTATCTCTCGTTGGGTAGTCGAATGCATTCAGACTACTCATGAGATGGCGACTGGGCACCAGGTGCAATGCACAAGGGCACACGATGTTAGAGGAATAGCCGCCTTGCCCGCCCTTTACAGTGGTGTTCCGTTAGAGGACATCATGGCCGTTGCATTCATCTTATATATTCATGCTCATTCCCAGGCTAATATATGTGTATATGCAAAGAGCAGTTAACCCTCTTGGCATATTTGTGTTTTCAGGCGAGATGCATGTTTGTGAGTTCTCTCCCTTTTCTTAGGAGAAAAAGGGGGCGGGGGCAGTGATGCGAATGTGATTCGGTTCCGTTAACTTGACGGTCCTTTTAGGTCTCCTTTAGTCAAGTTTTAAGTCTAGCTCCTTCTCCAAGTGGCAAAAGTAGCAGTTATGGCTTGCCCCTTCCCACCAGGTTACTGACCAAATCTGGTCTATATCAGAAGTAACAGAATGGTGAGTATTGATCGAAGGAGAATGAAGGAAATTTAAATTTCCCTTTCTCCGAGATCTAACAATACTCACCATTCTGTTACGGACCCAGCCTCCCAGCCCCACGGAGGCAAGCCATGGGTTTCTCTTGTTTGGTGGCTCTGCAAACAATATGAGCTCTATGGTAAACGGGTACTCGGCAGTTGGGAGCCGAGTACTCGGTTCCAAGGAGTCGGTAAAGCTTTCTAAGTCTATAGTCCTAGAGCCAGCTGTCAGGGCCAGCTGTATATCAGAAGTAACAGAATGGTGAGTATTGTTAGATCTCGGAGAAAGGGAAATTTAGATTTCCTTCAATCTAATGGTAGGAAAGTAGGCTGGCGTATTCGATATCGACACTTATGATGAACACCGGATGTTGGATGCTCTACAGACTGGAGCCACAGTTTACTTCCGAGCGGAGATCAGTACAGCCGTGACTGAGGGCCATGAGATTGGGCATGCCACTGGTCACACTGAAGGTAGAGAGGAGGAATTGGCCGCCGGCCACAAGGAGGCCGTTGAGCACATCTTCAACGAAAGAGGTAGGAAGCAGTTAAAGAGTAATCTGGAGGAATTTATAAAGTTCCCCGAGAAGAAATACCAGGACTACTTCATCAAAAGTTACCTCAAGGCAAATGCTAAGAGGGCATGGGCGAAGTGGGTCTTCCGCGTTAAGTTTGAAAAGAATAGAGTCATAGAATCTGATCCTCAGTGGATAGAGTTTCAGAAACACCCACTCAACCTCTGGGGGAGCGGAGTCTACGGACGAAGCAGTGGAAACTGCGAATGAAGTTCCGCAAGTAGCGGAGACCGCGGGTGAAGTTCCTAAAGCCTGAAAAAACATCCCGGCTGACACATCAGGCATGTCAACCCGACTGACATGTGACCTTTCTGGTGGAATTCAACTTGTAGCAGATGTTCTGAGCCTTCTGCAGTGAGGGCTTGAAGTGTGCGAGCTCCCCTGTCTCCTTGTTGCTGAAGCTGAAGTGGTATAGATCTGCGTCCTTATGCACGCCTGCGATTGAGTCTTGTTTGGTCTCCTTGAGGGTCAGGCTGTCGTATATCATCTCAAGCAGGGCACGACCATCATCATCATCATCTTCTAAACGTCCTTCATCATCTTCATTCATATAAGCCTTAGTCTAGTGGTGAGTGTGACTTCATTTCTTCTCTTTTATGAATGTATTTCACCTCTGTCATTTCTTACTTTCATCACCATTATTTATTTATCTCCTTTTGCATGATCTTTATGCTCCATATCTTCTTGGGATCAGATATGATCCCTCTTTGTATCTTCTATCTCTTCTATTACCTATGTTAGGATGTTTTGAGAGTAATTCTGAGGAATCTTTATGCTCCATATCTTCTTGGGATCAGATATGATCCCTCTTTGTATCTTCTCCTATCTCTTCTATTACCTATGTTAGGATGTTTTGAGAGTAATTCTGAGGAATTTTTATCTTTATAGTATCTTACTCGTCTTGTTATTACTAACTTTGTACTCATCTTTATTTTTACATCAATGTTGAGCAAAATTCACCTCCCTCCGGGCTTTGTTCAATGTTGAAATCTGTATTTGAGCTATAGTAATGCAAGGAGGTAGGTTGTAATGTAGTAATAACGACCAGACGACCCGGAGGGTCTGGTCTTATGTTTTACTAATTACATATACCTACCTCTTTGCATTATGGCCCATCTCATGCCTCCCCTCTGTCAATTTTTTTTTGGGGTTGGGGGTGGGCTTGAGGCTTCATTGTAATGGTCATATCTTGTTAGATTAGTTATATTCAACTAAGACATTCATTATATCATTCAGCCTTTGGGTATACCCGAATATGTCAGTTTTTGTCATATTTGGGTATTTCAGAATGAAAGTTCCAGTCATATAATGTGAACTATTTAGGTTAGTTTTTAATTTCAGCTTTAGTCAGATATTCAGAGCCGTGTAGTGACAGGATCATCTACCTCTTCATGGATCTGCTTAAAGCTGGATTATATGACTGGCATCGTCAAAGGAATGTAATCTTGGTTGCTACAACATGGTCATGTGATAGCTATCAGCCAATGAGGTCGTCATTGTGCTTAATGACCTACTCAGTGACTATGGGTATTGGATTAACCCTCTTATTGCCTCTCTGTGAGATATAGCATTCAAGCGAATTACTATGGATCTCATCATTAGAGAGAGTATGAAGATTCCTGAAGAAGCCTTCAGTCACTCTGTAACCACAATACCCATCAGACATTGGCTGTGAAAATTCATCCTACTACGCTTCCCTTCAGAGAAGGAAAGAGCTATAGTAATGCAAGGAGGTAGGTATATGTAATTTGTAAAACATAAGACCAGACCCTCCAGGTCGTCTGGTCGATACCTATGGCAGCAATGGCTTTCAGTCAAATTTGTTTCAAATCATTCAACCAATGAAATTAATGTATGTGTCTTATCTGGCCAGCATGCGTGAATAGGTTAGACGAATCATCTATGTGCATATTTTGCAATGAAAGCATCTTATTATTTTGGAAAATTGCTATTAATGTGTACAATGTATATGGCAGCAACAAAATTTCGTCAAACTGTTTTCAAAATTCTCAGCAGGTTTTATATTTAGCAAATTTTAAGTCTGATTGAAATGGATTCAGTCTTCAGTATATTATATCAGAGGTTATAGTACTGTAGTATTTTGGTTCTATTATATATCTCATATTAGTTGACTACATACACATCTTATGATATGACATTCATGTTCTTATAGTTCTTCATAATATTATCAGACAAAGTAACTAATGTAATTGAAATGTAACTTTAGTTACAATGTACATTGTGCAAACTAACTGAAATGTAACTAGTTACATTGCTCAACAACTGTACCCGTAACTGACAGTCCTATGTAACTGTAACGAGATACATTTAAATGCAACTAACCCCAGGCCTGCTTATCACTGGATGCAGTAGATTAGTCGGTTAGGTATGTATACATGTAATATATATTACTCGAAAATTGTGTGGAAAAATCTTCAAAGGTCCCCTAAAATGTCACATACCTACTTAGTGAAATTGCATAGGAAACCTGTGGTAGAAATCACATACAAAAGTTATTTCATGAAAACTAGCTAAGTTTTCTGAAAATAGCAAAATTAAGATTGAATGACGTTATCAAATTTGCAAAACCCGCCTGTGGCCTTATGATGTCATCGGATGAAGGCGTGTCATACAGCGAGCGCCTTTGTTTACATTTGACGTGGTAGAAATCGTGTGTTTTTAGTTTAATCCATAACTGCGTAAGTTCAATATAATTTTTATATTTATTAAATTTGGTATCTGTGGCTAGCCGATATATTAATATATAATATACAAGTCATCAGATAGCGATTACACTAAGAAAGTCGTGTCAGAATTCAAATTACGCCCGAGAGTTCCTACTTAGAAATCCGGCGGTGGTTCAGCGTGAATGCCTGAAAATAATATTTTTGGAAACAAGAATAATAGAACTAATGCATAGGGCTTATCGAGGTGGTGGGGGTGGGGTGGATTTCCTGGGTGGTGGGTGGTGATGCTCAGATGGGGATAGTGATCTGAATAAGTCCGCCCGGGCGCCAGTCGGGTGAGGGGTGTTTCCATTTGAAATCTAGAGACTACATTTTAAGCGAGGATTGAAACATTGTTTTCTCTGAAAAAATGTAAAATTGTCTGCTCTGAGAAGCCTGTATTCTGAATGACACAAAAGCATCTTTAGGTCCTACTTTGCTTTAAAATTTAGATATCTTCATCTTAAGTGGACTTAATGATACATCACAATTTTGTTTGGATCCTAATCCGCAGATGTAATTTCATGTATGTTATAAACCATGGTCTATCTAATTGACGGCATAATGCAGGAAATATTACGTTCATTATTAAAAATAGGATTAAGTTGGATTTTGAAAAAGAGATGAGATTGTGCCATGGCATCTCGACAGCCCACATGCTACGGGAAAGTGACATCCTGCCCGGCCACCTGTAGACCACCGCTCTCTTCACTGCATCTGGCAAATATAACTATTAATTGTTTCTATATAGGCATATAAATAAAGACGAATAAAACATGTGTAGATGCCACATATTTAAAAAAGGAAATGATAGCCATTGAAGACATTGTGTGCCCAATTTGCAAACAAAATAATTTTATGTGTAAGTAATAGTGGCACAGCGGACATATAGGTCCTGCTCTTTGGGAGTCGTGAGAATTGTTGAATTAGTTTTTTAAACGCTCAGGTAAAAGTTACGTTTATATATATATATGATTCAATAGCTTCACAATTATTTTTTCATGATCATGGCTCATGGATGTGGGTGGGTTGGGAGGGCGGTCCAACGCCAAAAGCCCCCTTCTTTACGCCACTGGTTCTGATCATTGCCCATTGTTATGGGTGGGTTGGGAGGATGACCCAGCAATGCCCAAAACCCCATTCTCTACGCCACTAGTTCAGATCTTCAGTTTTCTTAGGATTTGCTTTAGGTTTTGTCTCGGAATAAGAGCAAAGATTTGAAATCCTAGTAGACCTACAGGCACGCATGCACGCACGCACGCACGCACGCACGCACACAGTTTTTCTAGGGATTGGTGGGGAGCTAAAGTATTGAATATGAATGAGCGCATTAGTTACCTGTATTATTACATTACCCTCGGCCAGAATGGGCTATATAGAATAGGATATTATTGCATTCGGTTTTGTCTATCTCTGCCTGCGTTCGTGGGAGATTGCATATGTGCCCAGATCTCGATCCAATTAAGTGACACGATATATTGTTGTGACTAATGGGTGGCTTTGTTAAAGATGTAAAAAGATTGAGAATGGCAGGCTGACCGACCGACAATCAGACTGACAAACAGGCATATACTATACATTTGCGAGTTGCGACTAATTACTTCTGATCCCATATTTGGCTCAGGGTTTAGCACAAGAAAGGTTACTATCTTGTTATAGGATTTTCAAATACTCGCACTAATTGACATCTCAGGTACTGTTGGTCCGTTTTGGAGCGATTTTAACACAAGATATTTTGTCACCGTGTGTTAGGATTCCTGCCACATTGATCGTGGTGTGAAAAAGATAGTCGAAAAAATGTGGATAATTCAAAATTTAAGAAAATGTGACAAAACGCTGTGGCGATGGTCTGCAATCTCTGATTCTTCTCGTTACTGTTAATGACACTTTGTTACCCGTGATTAACCCCTCTTGTCCTAACTTAGCACTTCAATGGTCAAGGCCGCCAAAGCCGTATTATAGTGGTCTTGAGGAATCTCCATTTTTTCATCCAAGGAATATGATTTTTGAAAATTTACAACTGGAATGACTAACCGAGCCAGTCACTTCAGTGGTAAATTATCAAAAATAGTCTTCTCTCAGCCGGCATATAGACACTAGGCTTAGGAAAAATGGATTTTCATGACCGTTTTCATGGTCAAGCCGGACAAAAAAACAGCACCTGTGGTGGTCTTGGATAATGTCTATTTGCACGACAACAGAATGTTATTTTTTATAAATTTTATTGTAAAAATTATTATTGTCTTGAAAAAATGGTTAATAAAAAAATTTTTGAGCGTTTTGAGGCGCTGTTGACACACGATTATTCTTTAGAATAACACTTCAATCTTGGAGCTTGTATTTGTCATTGGCGTATTTATAGGCTAATATTTTGAGAATTCCGCCTTCCGCCTTTGTACTTAAACTTTTGAGACCAAAATCATGAGACCTCTTCAGGACTTCCACCAACTCACCCTCCCACTCATCCACCCACCCGCCCATTTATCTACCCAACCCACCCATCCACCCGCCCGTACTTACTCGCATGCATGCACGCATGCGCAACCACTCGCCCGCCTGTTTTGAACAAGAAACATAAGGTAGAGTAAGCGACTCCGTCTGTTTGTTTGTCTGCCCCCAGGTCAGTCTGTATGTTCATCCATCCATCCGGCTGACCCGCTATCACCCCTAAAATTGTTTGGCGGAATTCAACGTGCCATAACAACTACCCACCCTTTGCTGCTTGAGGCCGTCCATGCCTCTCAATATAAATGTCTTTTGTCAATCAGCAATCATATGGGTAACTCACATAACAAATTTCTTTGAATTGCATCAAACAGTTGTTATTATACCACAAAAACATCCATTACCGTTCAATCACTACTTGCTAAATCAATTATATGCATTTAGCTACCAGAATAAGATTTTTATGCTTGCATACACTCCTCCCCATGCCTATTCCTATAAATATGGTCCCTCAACCAGGCTACTGGTGAGGTCCATCTCCAGTATATTAACTGATATAGACTGGCACCAGTCTGTACTCACTCCATAGTGACGCCTGTCACTAAGCGCGCTTGTGCATGCGCACTGGAGCCCAAATAGGAAACAGATTCACTTTTCAATTATTCTGCAAGCAGAACAACTGCACAAATATTATCAGAAAGTTTTTATAGCTTTGCCCTGTGTCAGCTTACTATTGAAGGGCTTCCTCACGCTAAAATATGCCTACTATGAAGTCTATCCTCCCAAAATTATGTTTTTGGAAGTATTTCGTGGTTATATTGAACTTTATAACTATGTATATAAATGTTACCAGTTTTCGTGGGTTTCGTTTTCGTGGTAACTTTAACATACCTACTCATCATCATATAAAAACACTCTATTACTCCAGTGAGCCCTTAATCACTCAGTTACAATGTAAAAGAAAAAATAGTGCTTTACAAGGAATTACATTTTATTTCCCTATGATAGAAAACAACCTTGAATTTGAACGTTTCCGGCCGTTCTTTTAAAGGCGTTTTCATGTTTCTAGACTCCTTTTATCGAAATTCTAAGCTGTATGTTTCTTTCGTAATTTTTTTTTCGTTTTTAAGAGTGTTTTAACGAACGATAAATCAAGTGCACGTCCTCAATCTGTGAACGAGTTCACTCTGTGGAGTATGGAGTACATGTCTGTTTTAAGTGCACTACATGTACCCCCACATCGATGTGCGGGTTTTGCATAGGGTGGTCTGCGTTCGTATCTAATTTTTCTTTAAGGATTATTCGTCCCTACAGCGCTGCCCTCTGGTCGTCCTTCCCCTACCTCCATTGCTAGTAAGACAAAAGCTGTGTCTTTTGCAATATTCTAATATGTCTATTCCAGCAGCAACGGAGGGGGGGGGGCGGCGGGGGTGTGTGGCCTCTTCGGCAAATTCGGAAGCTGTGTTAGCTTTATTTGCGAGATTTGAATCCTTCGCTGCAGTTTTGACTAAATCTTTAGATGAAAGAATATCTTCGGCCATCATGGAGGCCAAGAAACAGGAAGTTTCTTCTGATTCCGACTATAGTCCGAGGGCTAGCGGGCGTTCCCGAAAATTGGGGAAACCGATTCCTCTAACGTCAATGCAAGTAATCAGGTCTCCTAAACAAAAGTCTAGAGCGACAAAGCTCTCGAAGGTGATTTCGTGCAGGTCACCGGGTCAAACCCACATTAGTCTTGAGGGTGATTGGCATTTCCCTCAAGCAGTGGTGGCGGCGGCGGAAGCTCCCGTCCAAAAGCCTTATGCTAATGCCAATATTTCGGTCATACCAGTCGTCAAGATTCTCCATAGATCGCCTATAGCTAAGAGTTCGCATTCTAGCTTTGCTAGTTCTTCCGGTTCCGTTGTGGTGGATTCGGGACTCGGGTTTACTTCCGTTTTCCGGTGCTATGTCCATTCCGACCATTTCCGGTATGACCTCCGGTTTTGCAAGACATCCAGGTCTTCAAGATCCGGTTCTTACTTCCGTTCTGACCGTTTCCGGTATGACTAATAAACTCTTCCGACTTCCGCTTCCGGTTGGGACATAACTTCCGGTCTAGTGGATGAATAAAGAACAAAGAGCAAATAATTAGAGCAAATAAGCTCTCGAAAGTGATCTCGAGCAGGTCACTGGGTCAAACCCACGTGAGTCTTGAGGTTGTAATTAAGAAGAAAAGGCATGACCTTCAAACAGTGGTGGTGGCGGCGGAAGCCCCCCCCCCCCCTCCTGTCTTTACCATACCAATGTCAAAGTCTTAGATCAGCTGTAGTGGATTCAGGTCCTCAGGACAGGGGTTACTTCTGTTTTCCGGCTCTACCTCCGTTCTTTCCGTATCCCGGCTCTACCTCCGTTCTTTCCGTATCCGGTCTGACTTCCGGTTTGCGTATTTCCGGTTCCTATGCTTATTCTGTGTTTTTACTGTACATCCGGGTTCAGTTTCCGGTTGTCTTCTTCCGGTTTGCGCATTTCCATTTCCTATTTTTTTACTTCTGGATTCGTACATCCGGGGATAGGGTCATTACCGGTTTTTCATGGTGTTGTATGATTATCTTCCTGTTCTGTTTTCCTTTTTTTGATTTCCGCTGATAGCTCTTACTGAGATTTGTCTTTCCTAGGATCTAGTCATCATCTTGCCTAAGAGTTAGTCTTATTTCAGTAAGTGCTTTTAAAATCGGAAAGTTTAATCGCTGAAAATATTAATTTCGAGACATTGCCAGTCTTGAAGTCTCTCTTGGAACTGTAGATATTCAGCATTTTTTCTTTTATCAGTGAAACAATTCAACGTAATTAAAGACTCTTCCGACTGGTTGCCAGATGGGTTTTTTGTTGCAGCCGATAAGTCAGTCGGTATTCTACGCATTATCGCTAGATACATAATTTTTAATTTCATCCAACTTTAGATGGCCAGTTGTCTTTGGGCCGTTCAGCCTTTTTTTGCGCTCCTTTTTCCTCTTATGTCGGCAGGTTGACATATTTATTTTAACCAAAGGGAGTTTATTTGTTGAAGAAAATCCCTGTTTCTAGCGTAATTCTTAGTCTAATTCTGACAGGCGCTGAAAGGAAAAGATTCAGTTGTAGATTCATAGGGAAGAGAATGGCTCTAAGATTAATGATTACAAGAGCAAGAAAACGCTGAGAATAGAGAAATAAGACAAAAAAGGTGAAGGAAGAAGGAATAAAAACTGAGTTTTTTCTTCTGCGGTATCACAGTCATGGTTTTGGTGAGTCATTTCGCTTTGATTTTATATCGCCTCTGTCTTTCAGCGTTTTGTTTTGTGATTCAACCCGTAGTGTTTTCATCATAATCAAGTATCAGTGTTTTGTGTATTTAACATTCGAGCTGTTCCCGGAGATTCATTATCAATCTATCAATCATTCCTTTTATTGGCATATCAAACTCAATGACATCCGTCTTTACAAGATGATAATATTGGTTCTAAGTCTTTAAATATAAATAAGTAAAGATAAGTATAGGTCTCTTCCTTCATTCTCTGCCTCTTCTCCTTCTAAAGTTTTCTTCTAGTCATGTTCTCCTTCCTCTCTCTCTCTCTTTCAGTTTCTTCTTTTTTCCCTCTGGGGTTTTCCCGTATTTCATCTATCAATCCTCTCCAGGGATCTTCTGGTCCTGTTCTTTCCTCTTCATCTTCCATTCTTCTTAATTCCTCTCTTCCTCCTTCCTCTTCTTCCTTCTTTGATCATCTTGATCCGATTGTTTCTGTCGTTCTCTCTTTTGAGCTTGAGTTTTCAAATTGTTGATTAAGGTCTGGTTTTCTCATTGTTTTCTGTGCTTATGGATTCGTCTCTTGTTCGTTCTTTCATGTCAGCTTTTTTTCTCTATTTCAAGGTTTTCCGCTAGTGGCCTGAATCACTTTCCATGTCCTCTGGTCAGGATGTTGTATCTGATCACATTCCTTCTGATCAATCTTATTCCTTTTCTGATTCTTTACAGTTTTCTCTTCAAGCTTCCAGGAGGCCTTGCTCGTCTCTTTCCATTTGAACTATTAATTTTATGGCCTCTGGTGATTTGTCTCATAATTTTCTTCTCCATCTCCTAATCCTTCTTCTAATTCTTCAATTCCCAAGTCGGTCAGGGCTGAGGAGATTTTGTTCAGTCAGGGTCTCTTCGGATGTCTGGTCCCTGGCTCACAGGTGGATTGCTTAGACTCTTCCTCTTCCTTTTAAGAATGGGTTTTCTATAGTCCTTCCTTCTTTTGTGTCGGCTCTTTTTTCTAATTCTTCTTTCTTGTCTTTTCAGCTCCTTCCAATTGACAATTTGGTCATTAACATGTTAGTTTTCTTTGTGAATGATGTTAATTCTAAGGAATTTTCTCTTACCTCTAAATATGGTGCTCCCTTTTCAGATCCCAAAAGATGATTACTTACGAGTCGCCACCTCTCTCTCTCTCTCTCTCTCTCTCTCTCTCTCTCCTCTCTCTCTCTCTCTCTCTCTCTCTCTCTCTCTCTCTCTCTCTCTCTCTCTCTCTCTCTCTGGAGCTTCCTGGGAAGTTCTTTTCTCTCATGTTAAAATTTTTTAGTCAACCCCCTGCTCTTAGAGTGAGGGGGGGGGGGGGCCAGGCTTATTTTTACAGACCTAGTTCAAGGTCTAGTGGTAGGTCTTCTCACAGAGGTTTTTCTAGCTAAGCGAGTGAAGATGTGACCTCTGCCCGGGTGGGTCCAACCCTTTCTTCTATTTTATCTCTTCTCCTCCTCTTCTTGGCTCTTTGGATCTGTTGGTACAGGGCCTTATACATACATGAGAGCATTCAGCCTAGGGTAGGAATTCCTACCCTGTCATTAAATCTTAATAAAATGTAATGATCTCGATTCATTCTGAAACATCCAATTCTGCATTAATTTTAATTTAACAAGGGGGTATGACATGATTAAATCTCATGATTCTTACTCCCAAGTCAAGATGGAGACCATCTCCCAGGTCATTTCCAGTCTAGATCAGGGTATGTGGTCATTTTCCATCGATCAAAATGACGCCTTCTTTCATGTTCTCATTCACCCTTCCTTCAGAAAATTCCTGAGATTTGCTTACAAAGATCGAGTTTGGCAGTTTCGCGCCATGCCTTTTGGCCTGACCATGGCTCCTTTTCTTTTTACTCGCCTAGTCTCAGCCGTGGCAGGAATTTTACACCGTCATTCTATCCATCCTCACGTTTATATAGTCGATTGGTTAGTAAAGCAAAGTCTTACTCAATTCTCTCAGGAATTCTTCCAGAGGTTTGCAGTCTGGCATGCAACCTAGGGTGGATTTTAAATCTAAAGAAATCAAGCCTAGGTCCCTCTCAAATCTTCACGCATCTAGGCGTTTCTTTCGATCGGTCTAGTCTTCCCCTCAAATCCAAGAATAGAGGCTTTATCAGTGGCAATGGAAATCCTGTGTTCTTCCATGGTCTTAGCAAGATTTCTGCTAAGAGTGATAGGTGTGATGCTCAACGTAGAGAATGTTATTCCATGGGCGGCGCTGATGAGAAGACCCTTCCAAATGTATTTAATGTCCCTTTGGAAGCAGTCGGTACACTCTATTTACCATCAGATTCCCATCAGAGAACACTTGATTCCTCTTCTAGATTTTTGGAAAGATCGTTCTCTGCTTCTGATGGGTGTTCCACTGGTAAAGTCCTCCCCTCAGGCGATTATCTTCACAGACGCTTCTCAAGAGTGATGGGGAGCGGTCTGGGACTCCCTGTCGCTTTCTGGTCTTTGGTCTCTGGAGGAGTCGACAGCTCGAATCAACATTCTGGAATTGTGTGCTGTCAAGAAGGCTCTCCTTTCATGGTCAGATCTTGTGATAGGTCTCAAAGTCTCGATTCGGTCAGACAATTCGACAGTGGTCTCTTATATCAACAGGCAGGGGGGTACAAGGTCATCCCTCCTTTGTCTATAAGTGTGGAACCTTCTCTTATGGTGTCGCAAGAATCAGATTCTTCTAGTGTCTTCTCATGTCCCAGGCAGTCTGATTTTTCTTGTGGACCAACTGTCACGTCCCAGCAAAATCGCCCACACAGAGTGGCAGTTAAAGGGGTCGGTTGTCAAAGCGATTTTCAGTCTTATGGATCGTCCTCTGGTAGATCTGTTTGCGACATCTCTGAATCCTCAGATCTCCTCTTACATGTCTCCTTTTCCGGACAGTCAAGCCCTGGCGGTGGATGCCCTGTCTCAGTCCTGGACAGGAATGTTCGCCTATGCATTCCCTCCAACGATTTTGATTCCGTTAGTGTTGAAGAAGTTCAAAGAACAAATCTGCGAGATTCTTTTAATAGCTCCTTTTTAGCCAAAGAGGATTTGGTTTGTAGATCTTCTAGATCTCGTGGTAGACTTCCCTCATCTTCTTCCATTCTCCCAGGATCTTCTGTCTCAAGTAAGAGGTCTTTGTCTTTATCCAAACCCAGAAATCTTCAGTCTGTGTGTTTGGAGAATATCGAAACTAAAGTCTATGAGAATAAGGTTTCTTCAAGATCTCCAGTTATTATCGATTCTTCCAGAAGAGAGTCGACCCGCAGAGTTTACAAGTTTCGACTTAAAATTTTTTGAGAATGGTTTTCAGACCAAGGTCTCGTGCCCGATTCTGTTTCTTTTCCCCAAGTATTAGACTTTTTAACATATCTCTTTTATTCCTTACATTTATCAGCTAATACGGTTAGGGGATATAGATCTTCTCTGGCATCTTCTCTTCCTTGCCTTCTGTATGCCGATGTCAAGGGCACTAAGACCTTTAATAGTTTTTATTAGAGGTCTAGGCAATATTCATACTCCGAAAGCTAAGCCGTTATTTTCATGGAACTTGGCTTTGGTTCTTCAAGTGCTGGCAGGCCGTCATATTGTACCTCTTTCCTCTATTAGTATTAACAGCCTCTGCTAGAAGGCATTCAGAAATTCATGCTTTTTCTGCTGAAAGGGAGAGATTTATGGTTTCAGGAGACGGTTTAGTTTTATATCCCAGAAGGGATTTTTTATCTAAAACTTAGTCTAACCGGTTTCCTGCTAGTCCGATCATTTTAAAATCATTATCGTCTTTTTCGCCTTTTGACAAACTCTGATGTCCTATTAGGGAACTGATTTCAAAAGATTTGATCCGTCCCTTTTATGGTTTTCTTATGCAGAAGAGTTAGCTAAGCCGGTCTCAAAGTTTACGATATCCTGAGGGATTTGGGAGACGATTAAGCTTTGTTACGAGATTGCATCTCCGGAACAAATTAATGGCTTCCTCTTTTACGCTTTTTGCCGGTTCGTATTTAGATGAAGTCATCCAGGTTGCAGGATGGAAATCTGAATCCTCTTTTACAACGTTTTATCTGAAAGATCAGAGTGCAGCAGCCTCCTTCTTTCGTAATATTACGATTTTAACCAAAATAGCCGAAGACCATTTACCAAGCACATCTCGCCATTTTCGTTAAGACTGCATCTGTAAGAAATGGTGAGAGTTTATTTTGGTTTTTATTTATCTCTAAGTTCAAGTTTTCTTTTCACCATATATAACTGACACTTGGTATATTGCTTTGTTGTGAGAAGTTACAGATCAAGTTCAGATTTTCAGCTGCTTCTGTCAATTTTTAATGGAGTTTTTGGCTGTCAGTCTCTAAAGATTTATATCCCCAGGCAGGGGACATGTAGTGCAAAGCAATACTTACAGAATGCTTTAATATGGCAATGCAACAATTTAAAATATGGATATATAAGAAATCAAACACGTTGCATTACATGTAAATATTAAATAATTTAACCGATAATTGAGGGAGTCATTCCAGTGGTAAATTTTCAAAAATAGTCTTATCCTGCAAATGGACAATTTCTAGGAGAAAATTAAAATTTTATTAATTAAATTCAGCCATTAGTGTTAATTAATTACCCATATTATGCACTACGGATATTATGTAAATCAGTTACCTAAAGCCACAACAAGTTCCACAGTTAAAGTGAAATTATTTTCAAAATATTAAGCAGATTTTATGTAAGGGTACATTAAAATGAAACGACTAGGACTCAACAATGAAATTGTCAAACACAGATTGTTCATCTGTCAAAACTAAATCTGCTCCTCATTTGTATTTTATTTGTTTATTTAATATTTTGTGTCATAGACTAGTATTACCAGATATGAACTATTTCTAAATACTTATAATTTATGTAATTTAGTGAACATTTGAAAACTGGAAGGTATACATAAGGAAGCAACAACTCTCAGTCAAATTATTTAAGATATCTTCAAAGCAGATTTCATGTGTGGCTGCGTTAAAGTGAAAGTAGTAGGATTCAGAAATGAAATGATCAACCACGGGTCATTACATGTGTATTATGCTTTAAAACCTTATTACATGTACCATCTATTTAAAGACTTGTAGGCTTTGTATGTAATGCCAATGATTTGTAAAGAAACTCAGGGTGTGATTGATGGTTATCAGTGATGGTTCAAGCTACAAAGAGATCTAATTATGTAATATCCTGTCTATACACAGATGTATGGATATGTAGTTAATCTCATGCTCATTATTAGCTCACCTGGCCTGAAAGGCCAAGTGAGCTTATGACCTGGTGACCGTCCGTCGTGTGTCTGACATCCATCCCTCATCCGACGTCCATTCCTCGTCCATCCGTCAAATTTCCTTTAAACAACTTCTCAAGAACCGCTTGGCCGATTTCAATTATATTTGGCCGGAAGCATCCTTAGGGCATAGGGTCCTCCAAGTTTGTTCAAATAAAGCCGATCGGGCAATTTGGGTGGTGGCCATCTTAGATTTTGAGCGAATTTAGGAAACATCTTTAAAATCTTCTCCAAAACCGCTTGGGGAATTGATTCAAACCTGAGGAAATATCATCTAGGGAAAGAGGTAAGCCATGTTTGACTTCTGAACTGAGATATGATTAGGAACTACTTGGGCCATTAAATTTTGTTCAAGAGAAGTTGATCCGTCAAAAAGCATGGCCGCCGTGGGCCAATCAAAATGTAGTGTGCTTGGCGGCCATATTGGATTTTCTTATTTTATTGGATTTTGAGACCGAAATTGGTTTTAAATGTGTTTTGGGTACTCTGAGCTCAAATTTGGCATTTTTGAAACTGTCGGATAAACGGTTTGGCGG
The DNA here is from genome assembly GCA_034401795.1 of Chaetoderma sp. LZ-2023a. Taxonomy (NCBI): domain Eukaryota; kingdom Metazoa; phylum Mollusca; class Caudofoveata; order Chaetodermatida; family Chaetodermatidae; genus Chaetoderma; species Chaetoderma sp. LZ-2023a. Next base: position 88,494,770 of record CM067373.1, on the reverse strand, counting down.
TCATCTTGGATTATTTTCCTGACAAAGGCTCCCGTGCTAAAGCAATGGGAAATAAAAAATTTAGCCAGCATCCATCTTGGATTTTGGTCGCTTTTTAAAAACATCTTTAAAAATATTCTCCGAAACCACTTGGAGCATCCATTCAAAACTCATAAAATATGATCTAGTGAGAGAGCGGTACTAAGTTTGTTCAAAGGAACTTGATTGGCGAAATAGTTCAGCACCCATCTTGGATGACCTAACTTTTTTCCGTAAATGACTTCTCCGAAACCGCTTGGGGTATCGATTTAAAACTTATCAAGTATTATCTAGGGGAAGAGCTGAACCAGGTTTGTTCAATGGAACCTGGCTGGCCAAATAGTTTGGCGGTCATCTTGGATCACCTAGTTTTCGCGAAAACGAATCCTCAGAAATTCTGAACAGATCTGGGCAAAATTTGAAAGTTATGATTATATTAAATTTGTCTATTGAAAGTTGATGTCAAAAAACGTGCCTGAGATTCTGAGAAAATCATGAAAAGCCCACTTATTAACCACTGTCCCAATTTTAATAAAATTTGATTGGTAAATTTTTCCAGTGGTCATCTCAATGTCTTCGCTTGTGCCAGTGACCAATAATTCCAGCTGAGCGATACAGGCCCATTGGGCCTGTTGTTTTGATTAAGTCATCGCTTTCCAATGTTGCAGCAGTCTACAATATACATGCATGGCATAGAGCATATTATAAATAAAGAACAAAGGAATAATCAATATCCTGTTTTAGAATGCAGCCTTCTTAGCTCACCTGTCGTGAAAGGACAAGTGAGCTTATGCCATACGACCATCCGTCGTCCGTCCATCGTCTGTCAACTTTTCCTTTAAACGACTTCTCAAGAACCTTTGTCCGATTTCAATTATATGTGGCAGGAAGCCTCCTTAGGGCATAGGGATCCAAGTTTGTTCAAACGAAGCCGATCGGCCAATTTGGCCGGCAGCCATCTTGGATTTTGGCTGATTTTAGGAAACATTTTTAAAAGTCTCCGAAACTACTTGAGGGATCAGTTCAAAACTCATAAAATATCATCTAGGGTAAGAGCTGAACCAAGTTTATTCAAGGGAACTTGATTGGCCAAATAGTTCAGCGGCCATCTTGGATGACCTAGTTTTCCCGAAAATTACTTCTCCAGAAACGCTGAAGGGGTTTGGGCCGAAATTTGGGAGATATAATTAGGGAGTAAGGGCCATTAAATTTTGTCCGAGAGAAGTTGAGACAGCAAATAACTTGGCCGCCCTGGACCAATCAAAATGTAACGCATTTGCCAGCCATTTAGAATTTTATTTTGATGGATTTTGAAGCCGAAATAGGTTTTATATTTTGTATATGTTGTTGAGTATGCTGATTTCAAATTTACCACTTTCGAATAAACGGTTTGGCAGCCGTCTTGGATCGTTTTCCAACCGAAACTCCCATACTAAAGCAATGGGAAACTTAAATTGTCTTCTCGAGAACCATGGGCAGGTTTCAAGTATATTTGGCAGGAATCATCCGTAGGGCATAGGTATCCAAGTTTGTTCAAACAAAGCCGATCGACCAGTTTGGCCAGCGACCATCTTAGATTTTGGCCCAGTTTGAGAAATGTCTATAAAAATCTTGTCCGAAACTGCTTGGGGGATCGGTTCAAAACTCGTGAAATATGATCTAGGCGAATATCTGAACCAAGTTTGTTTGGCCAATTTGATTGGCCAAATAGCTTGGTGGCCATCTTGGATGAACTTGTTTTCCCCGAAACTGACGTCTTCTCCCGAACCACTGACCGGATCGAGCCAAAATTTGGCAGATATGATTAGGTACTAACGGCCATTAATTTTTGTTCATGGGAAGTTGATACATAGAACACATGGCCGCCATCCAAAATGTAGTGTTTGGCGGCCATATTTGATGTTTTTATTTGATGGATTTTGAAGCTGAAATTGGTTTTATATAGGTTTTTAGGTATTCTGATTTCAAATTTGCAATTTTCGAAACTGTCGGATAAGCGGTTTGTCAGCCATCGTGGATCTTTTTCCGACCAAACACTCCCATACTAAAGCAATGAGAAATTAAAAATATGTTCTTGAGAACCACTGGGCCGAATTCAAGCATATTTGACAGTAGGCATCCTTAGGGAATATGGATACAAATTTGTTCAAAGGAAGATGATCGGCCAGTTTGACCTGCAGCCATCTTGAATTTTGGCCGACTTAGAAACGTCTTTAAAAATCTGAAACTGCTTGGGGGATGACCTCATGAAATATGATCTAGGGCAAAAGCTGAACCAAGTTTGTTGGAGGGAACTTAATTTGCCAAATGGTTCGGCGGCCATCTTGGATGACCTAGTTTTTGCGAAAATGACTTCTCCAGATCCGATGAATGGATCGTTATATCATTACTAACTTGTGAAGTGCTCTGCTTCCGGATGATGTCACAGCGATATACATGTCATACAGTACAGCTTAGAAAGAACTTAAAACAGAATAAAACGTACTGTTGAATATTTAAAAAATAATTGGGTCGTCTTCCAATCCAATTATGTTCAAAATATTCAACAGAACATTCCTTACTAACTAACCATTTTGTTTCTGTCTGTGTCGGAAACATGTTAGCTTATTTATTATCTGTTGTGTAGCGTTGTCACAGTGGGTTGGACATAAAGACGTGAAGTATGGCTAAATTAAGCTTTTAATGGGCAAGCCCAAGGCATCTGCAATAGTCTTGAGAAATATCCGTTTGAAAACCATGAGAAGACTATTTTTGAAAATTTGTCACTGGAATAACTGGCTTGGTTCAGGAACCTAAGGAACGAGACAAGCGCATGTAATTGTTGTGTATGTACAAGCTAAACTGTATTGTCTGATCTGTATGTGCCCCACCCCCACCCTGCCCAAGGCCCAGATAAAAGTGCCTGTAGATCTGTTTATGACCATGAGTGACCTGCACCAATGGCCCAGATAAAAGTGGTTGTGGATTTGTGTGTGACACTAGCCCTGGGTCCAGATAAAAGTCAAAATTGTTATTGATCTGTTTATGCCATATCCACCACTTATGAACCAGACAAACTTGGTTGTAAATCTGTTTATGACCTCTCCTGAGGGGCAAGATAAAGGCTGTTGTTATAAACAAGTGACTGTTTAATGCAAATCATTTCATGGTTAATGAGCCAATCATTTTAGCGTTAAGTTAAAAAGAAATTTCCTCCTGGCCTGTAAATGTACAGCATTAACCCTTTAAGGCACAAATTCTTTTTTAAATGTGTCCATTTGTAGACCAAGAGAAGACTGTTTTTGAAAATTTACCACTGGAATGACTGGCTCGGTTATCGAGCCAGTCATTCCAGTGGTAAATTTACAAAAATAGTCTGTCCGCAAATGAACATTTTTCAAGACCACTACAGAAGCCGTTTTTGGCTGATATGAGCGTTAAAGGGTTAAGGGAACATTTTTAGTTTCTTGGCCATTAAAGTTAAGTGGGCCAAAAACAGATTCTACAGTAGTCTTGAAAAATGTCTGCAGTCTAAGAGAAGACTGTTTTTGAAAATGTTACGACTCGAATGACTGCCACGATAACTGAGCCAGTCATTTCAGTGATAACCTTTGAAAATTAATTTTGCTGAGGCTGGTTTTGGCCGTCTTCACCATGAAAGACGTAAATTTTTCCTCAGTGTATATCCATTTACCGGCCTAGATAAGACAATTTTTTGAAAATTATCACTCAAATGAAGCCAGTCATTCCAGTGATATATTTAAAAAATATTCTAATCCGGGCGTGTAAATGGACAATCCTCAAGACCACTGCAGAGGTTGGTTTTGGCTGTTTTGACCATTAACTGGTTACGTAAACAACAATTTTTCGTATTCATTATGATGAGCAGTTTTCGCTGTGGGTACATTATACATTATCTGTAAATGTAGAGCTGTTTGAGAGCTTATATCTACATATTATTCAATAAGGCTTTAAAGAGATGAAAATCGACTAAAATGCAATTTCTATGGCTCAAGAGAGAAATTTCTGAGAATAGTGAATTTAACTATTATATATAACCTTCAGCAAGAGACAATGCTGTCTGGACAGTTATGGCATTAACAATTTTAAAATCTAAGCAATTTTATTATATTTATTTTCCGCAAATGTATAAAATATAGATTTAATTTCCATTATGGGATAAATTCTTGAGCTTCTATCCCAAATCTACCATCTCCCGGACTCTGTCCTGACTGTACTGTCTGTGCCGGCGTACTGTCCTAACACTGGAATAGTTCAAGTCCACCTGTTGTGATGTAGGCTGATGATAGCATTTAACCATTTAATGGTCAAGATTTTTCACACATATTGGAAACTATTTCTTGGTGAAAGTCCATTTGTAGGCCACAACAAGACTATTTTTGAAAATTTACCACTGGAATGACTGGCTCAGTTATCGAACTAGTCAATCCAGTGGTGAAGTTTCGGAAATTCTCGTCTGGCTTGGAAGCAGACATTTCTTGAGACTACTCCACAGGCGTTTTTTGCCGATATAAAATGGTTAAGCCACATCTTAGATTAGAAGCACATATGACAAAATTTGACCATAATAGGAATGAAGCGTTAAAATTTAATACGCAAATATCCAGAGCAGTGGAGAACATATTTTGTGTGAGCGGCATTAAAATGTCATTGACCATTGATCTATATTTAAGCTTGTCCATGAAGGAAAGAAGGAGTATAATGCCTGCACGAAATCAATGATACGTAACGTTGTCTCAGTAGTATTTATGGTCATTCACTGTGATCGTGAAGTTAATGAGATTGTTGATGCAACATAATGATTTAGAAAATAAGCAACCTCAATTTTATGATCACCCTCTAGCATGTCTTGACATCATGCATGATCAATCCTCAGAATATGTCCCAAGATGTCTGGGTGTGCTGAAATGCTGTTTCCCTTTGACCATGGCCGTGGTCCACACACGACGTAGTAGTCATTCTTATCAGTGGGATGGCAGCATTGTGGGAATTAAACTAAGATGAAGTTCCTGACAATAGTTTCGACTAGACTTATAGCGGGCATTAGTGCCAGTGGGATGGTGAATCGTCCGTATTGGATCATTCTTGTCTGTGTGTCCCTTAAGATGTAGTGGCCATTCATGTCATTGGGATGATGCATTGTGGGTATTGGATCAAGTTCATGTCGGTGGTTCCTACAGGACATAGTAAGTCATTTGTGTCAGTGATTCAGTAATTATACTGATGGTGCATTGTGGGTATTGGATCAAGTTCATGTCAATGGTTCCTACAGGACATAGTAAGTTCTTCATGTCAGTAATTCAGTAATTATACTGATGGTGCATTGTGGGTACTGGATCAAGTTCATTGCAGCATCGCAAAACGTAGTGACCATTAATGTGATGCGAATGGCAATGGTGGGTATTATATTCTATTATGGTGGTACTAACTTGTCACACAAACTTAATCACCAATTGTTATGGGCGCTTGACAACTGCTGTGATTGCAACAAGATGGAATTCCAATCTTGTTATTTGAAGAGAACATTGTGGGTACCATAAGTATTTAATCTTCTAGTAGACATACTGGTTCACTTTCCAAGGGTTAACCCTTTAAAATTCAAAACCAGCCTAAAACAGCTTCTGTAGTGGTCTTGAGAAATGTCCATTTCCCTACCAAGAGAAGACATTTTTTGAAAATTTACAACTGGAATGACTGGCTCGGTTATCGATCCATTCATACCAGTGGTAAATTTTCAAAAATATTCTTCTCTTGGTCTGAAAATTGACATTTTCTTTGAGAAAATTGAAATTTTCTTGAGCAAATTCAAGACTAAGGCTTAACTCTTGTAATGAGTGTTCTGTTGAATATTTTGAAACTAATTTTACTTAGAGCGTTTGCTAGTAATGGAAGCAACAGAACCTCACCTTATCTTATGCTAACCATTCAGGTGATAGAATTTGCCACACATAATCCATCCATGTCATTTTAGCTTTTTATTATGCTCATAACGAAAGTTATTCAGACTACTACATGTAGCTAAATGTTGATACATTTCTACAGCTTATGATGGGTATCAATAATTCCCTTTTCAACCAGTCGGAAAAAACCTAGCATGTCTGCCTCCCTATATGGGATTTAAATCATAGAGGTGCCATATATAGTTTGACAATGTGGTATAAAAGTGGTAAGCTGTTCAACATTTTGAAACTAATTTGACTGGAAGTTGTTGCTGCTTCCAGTCACATTAGTTTCAAAATATGCAACTAGATGGGTATTACATAAAACGATTGTAATGAATTGGCACTTACATGACATCACACACTATCGCTTGTGGAGAGAAAATGGTGGCATTCACTGTTTAACATTTACTTGGTATTACAAGGGCAGATAATTGTGATACTGATAAGGGAATGTGACAGGATATGAATGATGTGGAATCTATAAACCATAATCTGTCTGAAATACTGGATTTGAGATGAGATTAGCATCCCATTAAAGTGATAACAAGGGATAAATCCTTGAGAACATTGTGTACAACATTATCAAACAGATAAGCCCATGCAGTGCTGATGGCGAGGTGAGATGGGCACGATACAACGCAGTCTCTAATTCAACTAATCAGCTAAAAATTAATTTATACTGAATGAAATCATCATATTTAAAGCTGTTGTGAGGACTAGCTACCCAATTGCTCGGATTAACTTGACAATCATAATATATATTCTCCTTTACTAAAAGAGCAAAATGCTATTTAAATTTTTTAAATCGGCCCAGCCAAAGCTGAGATAAGCACATAGCAACCATCTTGACAACCAAAGGTTTTCAGCTATCAAGCTAAAGTTGTGATGTCACCCCGGGAAGCGGTCGTCAATTCCTGTCAGATTATTATTCGAAATAATACTATGGGGAGCATAGGCGCCTACTACTGCCTGTATTAAGCACCTATACGCACCTATTTTTTACACATCGGTGTTGTATGGCAATTCATTGTTCACACATGGACACTATATACATTGTTCAAGTTGCACAAAGATTCAGTAATATTGCAAAAGTGGGTGATATTTTGTCGATTAAAGGACAGACCAGTAGGCCTATAGTGACTAACATCATAATGCTAACATACCCCTGTTGGTGGTGACCGTAACAGCGGTTGTTATTACACCACAAAAACATCTATACTGTTCAATCACTACTTGCTAAATCAACTACTCTGCATTTAGCCACCAGAAAAAGATGTTTATGCTTGCTTACATACCCCCATATGCTTATTCCATTTCAATATATCCTAAACCAGGCTACTGGTAGGGAACACCCCCAGCATATGCCCTGATAGAGACTGGCACCAGTCTGTACTCACTCCTTGGTGGCACCTGTCACTAAGCATGTCCGCGCATGCGCAATGGAGCCCAACTAGGAAACATATTCACTTTTTAAATATTCTGCAAGCAGTACAGTCTGCCAATATTCCAGCTTAAGTTTTGTTCTTTGCGCTGTGTTCAGCTTACGTTTTTGAGAGTTCTTCTATTCAGGATTATGCCTAACATGAAGTCCATCCTCCCTAGGATGTTTATTGAATGTTTCGTGGTGTTATTACTCTTTTATGACTGGTAGTAAACCATTTTCCTAGTAGTCAATCATGCCTAAGCCATCATCATCAATTGAAATCCCTCAATTACTTATCCATTATATTCACTTATATCTACATGTTTTAATACCATGGCTATCAGGTTTTTCGACAGCCATTCGCACGGACAGGAAGAGTCATCCGAGTTGGACGATAACCGGATGGTCTTCCCTCACATCCAGACTAGGGGTTCGGTCCCTGAAACCGAAACCCAAAAACTTTAAGAAAAAAGCCCATAAAGGTGGTTTCGTGTAAGTCACCGGGCAAAACCCTCCTATGCCTTGAGAAGGGGCATTACCCTCAAGCAGTGGTGTCGGTGACGGAAGTCCCTGATTCAGCTGCCTATACCAACGTTCAATTTTCCGTGAGTCCTGTAACCAGAAACGTCAAGAGATCACCTGTTCCTTTCTTAGTACAAAAAATAAATGATAACTTCCGGTTTGACAAGCACTTCCGGTAGGTGCTTGGTAGATTCAGGTCGGCAAGACCCTGGGCTACTTCCAGTTTCCGTTTCCAGTCTTTCCTCTTCCGCTTCCGGTATTCTTCCGATTTGCGTAGTTCTGGTTCCTATTCTACTTATGGTTTTTTACTGTACATCCGGGTCTGTAGGATCCTGGTCAGTTTCCCATTGTCTACTTCCGGTTTGCGCATTTCCGTTTCCTATTCTATTTCCGGTTCATGTATTTCCGGTTAAAAAAATTTGTCCACTTCCAGATTTCGTACATCCGGGGATAGGGTCATTTCCGGTTTTCATGGATCTTTCTTGTGTTCCAGGATTAACTTCAGGTCCGGTCTTCCTGTTTTGGATTTCCGGTGATAGGTGTTCTTCAGGTCCGGTTTACATGTTCGTTTTCCTAGGATCTAGTCATCATCTTGCCTAAGAGTTAGTCTTATTTCCGTAATTGTTTTTAAAAATCAGAATGTTTAATGGCTGAAAATCTTCATACCGAGACATTTCCAGTCCTGAAGACTCTCTTGAAATTATAAAGATATTCAGCATCTATTCTTTTATCAGTGACAATATTTCAACGTAATTAAAGACCTCCGACTGGTTGCCGTATGGGGTTTTTGTTGCAGCTTATTTCATATGCGCATATCATCGCTTAATTTCGAATGGTCTCACTCAGCCGATAAGTCAGTCTATTTTACGCATTATCTCTAGATACGTAATTTGCCCTTTCATCCAACTTTATATGGCCAGTTGTCTTCGGGCCGTTCAGCCTTTTCTCTCGCTCTTTTTTCCTATTATGCCGGCAGGTTGACATATTTATTTTAACCAAACGGAGTTAATTTGTTGCCCTGATTCTAGCGTAATTCTTATTCTAAATCTGACAGTCACTGAAAGGCAATAGAGTCAGAAGAGGATACATAGGGAAGAGAATGGCACCAAGAATAATGACCACAAGAATAAAAAGACACTAAGAAAGGAGAAATAACCGAAAAAGGAAGAAGGGATAAAAGCCGAGTTCTTCTCTGTCGTCATGGTTTCGGCAAGTCATTTCGCCCTGGTTTCATATCGCCTCTTTGTCTTTTCAGCGTTTTTCTTACTTTTTATACCCCGCCAAAAAATTCTGCGGGGTATTATGTAATGGTGCCGTCCATCCGGGCAGGCGGTCGGGTGTGCAGGCGGCAGAGTGGGTTCCGGATGATATCGTCGTTACAGTTTGTTGAATCGCATTGAAACTTTATAGGGTGGTGGGACTAAGACTGAGGAAGAAACCTATCAAAATCGACGATGATCCGAAATCCAAGATGGCCACCAGCCACCGGCGGTCATCTTGAAAATTGGTTTCCGATTGATAACTCCGTTATGGTTTATCGAATCGCTATGAAACTTCATAGAGTGGTTGGACTACCTCTGAGGAAGAAACCTATCGAGATTGACAATGATCCGAAGTCCAAGACGGCCGCCAGTAACCATTGGCCATCTTGAAAATTGGTTAACTGATGTTACCCTTTATCGGATCGCTTTGAACCTTCATAGAGTGGTTGGACAAGGTCTGAGGAAGAAAGCTATCGAAATCGACAATGATCCAAAATCCAAGATGGCCACCAGCCACCGGTGGCCATCTTGAAAATTGATTACGCCGTTATCGTTTATCGGATCGCTATGAAATTTCATAGGGTGGTTGGACTGCCTCTGGGGAAGAAACCTATCGTGATTGACAATTTTACGAACTCCAAGATGGCTGCCAGCCACCGGTGGCCATCTTGAAAATGGGTTTCCAAATGATAACTCTGTTACCGTTTATCGGATCCCTTTGAAACTTCATAGGGTGGTTGGACTAGGTGTGGAGAAGATCCTACGGTCATTGGAATATATCTGGTGAAGAAACTTGTTGAAATTTATGATAATCCAAAATCTAATATGGCCACCAGTCAGCGGCAGCCATCTTGAAAATTGGTTTTCGGAGGATATCTCCTTGACCGTTTAACGGATCGCTTTGAGACTTCATAAGGATGACTGGTCCTGATGGGGCTGAGGAAGAAATAAATAGCTGATAACTCTCATTCATTGGTTTGTCATCATGGCAGGGTATTATGCGCCGTTTGCGGAGCTCTTGTTCTCTAATATTTTTCGTCTTTTTGGCTCGCTTCTAGTTTTATCCTTATGCTTCAAAGCTTCATTACATCTCAGCGTCAGTTCTATTCGGCTAGTAATTTTTTTAAATATTGTTTTTTTCCGACTGCCAGTGGCTGTCAATCGTTGTCTTATCTGTCAGTTTGATTCTTCTTTTCCATTTTTCTGGCGTAATTCTTTACTCTAAATCTCAGTTTTTGTCTTGCCTGCGAAGCAGGATTGAGACATAGATGAGAAGACTAATGTTTGTGATCTTTGTCTAGAAGCAGACATTCTAGTTCCCTCAGATGGGTGTTCCATTAGTCAAGACCTCCCCTCAGGTGATTATTTCATGGTTTGTTCAGAGGAGGGGTGGGGAGCAGTTTGGGACTCCCTGATTTTGCCAGTCTTTGGTCCCTGGAGGAGTCATTTTCTCACATCAATTTAGTGGAGTTGTGACTTGTCAAGAAGCCTCTCCACATTTGGTCGGATCGAGTGATAGGTATCAAGATCTCGATTCGATCAGTCAATGCCACGTGGCTTTCATTTTCAGACGGAGGAACGAGGTCTTTCCTTCTTTATATCGGGATTTTGGATCCTTTTCTTGGGATGTCACTAGATCCAAATCGTTCTAGTTTTCAGTCATGTTTCAGACAGACGGATATTTCTTGGAGACAAGTAGTTCAGTCCTAGCAAGTTCTCTCACCGAGTGGCAGTTTAAGAGGTCGTTGCCAAAAGCGTTTTCAAGCTTCTGGGTCTTCCCCATGTAGATCTTTTTGCGACATGTCTGATTGCTCAGATCTCATCTTTCATGTCTCCATTTTCGAAGAGTCAGGTTTGGGCTATGATCGCACTGTCTCAGTTCTGGACAGGATTGTTTGATATCATGTTCCTTCCAATAGTCATTATTCTAATAGTTCTGAAGATAGTCATGGACAAGTTTAGAGAAGTTTGCTACGATCTGAAAATAAGCATCTGCTCAAAATTCCTAGTGCAAAAATGTCAACGTATGGGCAAAGATCTTTTTCTTTTACCGCTGCTACTGAATGGAACAATCTCCCTACAAGCCTTAAATTGTCTCCTACCTTGCCCACTTTCAAATCTAGTCTAAAAACATTCCTATTCACTCAATCTTATTCACTAAATTAAATTTAATGTTTTCTCATATTGTATGCGCCTAGAGCATGCTTCTGCATGGAGTTTCGCGCGGTATAAATGTACTTATTATTATTATTATTATTATTATTATTATTATTATTATTATTATTATTTCTTCTAGCAGCTCCCTTTTGGTCAAAGAGGATCAGATTGGTAGCCTTTCTCAATCTTCTGGTAGGATTTTGCTTGCGTTCTCCCAGTATCATCAGATCTCGCTCAAGTAAGGGGCTTCATCCAATCCAGAATTCTTCATCCTGTGTGTTTGGAGAATTTTTGAGTGTCCGGTCTCCGAGATCAATTTTCTTCAAGATCTCAGGAAATCATTGTCTCTTCCAGGAGGGAGTCGACCTGTCGAATTTGTACAAAGGTTGACTACTAAATCTTTGGAGAATGGTGTTTAAAACATGGTTTCTTGCCTGATTCTGTTTTTATTTCCTAGGTGTTAGATTTTTAATCATATCTATTCGATTCATTTCATTTATTAGCTATCACCGTTAGGGGTTATAGATTTCTTTGGCTTCTTCTGTTCCTTGTCTTCTGAATGCTGATATCAAGGATTTGAAGATTCTCAATGGTTTTATTAGAGGATTGGGCAATATTCGTCCTCCAGTGGCTAAGCCTTTGTTTTCCTGAAATTTGGCCTTGGTTCTTCAAGTTTTGGCAGGTCACCATTTTGAGCCAATTGGATCTATCAGTCTCAAACTATTGACTCTTAAGACTGTTTTCCTTGTTGCTGCCACTTCAGCTAGGAGAAGATCCAAAATTCATGCTCTTTCCGCAGAAAAAGACAGATTTATCGAATCTGGGGATGGTCTAGTTTTATATCTCAGAAGGGATTTTTTATCGAAGACCCAGTCTAACCGTTACTCAGCCAAACCTATTATTCTTAAATCTTTATCGTCTTTTTCGCCGTCCGACAGATTCTGGTGTCCTGTCAAGGCCTTAAAAGTCTATAAACGTTGTACCAATTTTAAAAGATCCGATTCTTCGCACTTATGGGTTGCGTACGCGGAGGAGGTGGCTAGACCAGTTTCTAAGGCCACAGGTGCCAGATGGATCTGTAAGACCATAAAATTATGCTATGAGATTGCCTCCCCAAGTCAGATCAAGTTAGCCAATGTCAAGGCTCTCGACCTTTGTGGTATGGCTCCCTCCTTCGCTCTTTTCGCCGGCTCATCATTGGACGATGGTATGCAAGTCGCAGGTTGGAAATATGAATCAACTTTTACCTCTCTATTTAAAGGATCAGATCCCAGCGGCCTCCTTTTTAAGAAATATAACGATTTTAACAAAACAAGCCAAGGACCATTTACCAAGCACATCTCACCAATTTCTCTATTCTGTATGTCTGTAACATTTGGGTATGAGTTGTTTAATTTTTATCCTTGTTTAAAAATCTCCACCCACAAAGGGTTTGTAAGTGGGGCACTGACCAAATCTACGGGTTTAGCAAGTAGTGATTGAACGGTATAGATGTTTTTGTGATGTAATAACAACCCCCAACAGACACCCCCCCCCCTTGCGGGTTAGTCTGTAGTTTTATTAACCACTATAAAACATACTTACTGTTCAATCACTACGACCCGGTCTCAGCCACCCTGTGTGGGAATGATTTGAGAATTTGTTTATAATATTTGGCACTTAAATTTAAAAGTGAATGTTTCCTATTTGGGCTCCATTGCACATGCGCAGACATGCTTAGTGACAGGTGTCACCAAGGAGTGAGTACAGACTGGTGCCAGTCTCTATCAGGGCATGTGCTGGGGGTGTACCCTACCAGTAGCCTGGTTGAGGGTACATATTGAAATGGAATAAGCATATGGGGGTATGTAAGCAAACATAAAAATCTTATTCTGGTGGCTAAATGCAGAGTAGTTGATTTAGCAAGTAGTGATTGAATGGTAAGTATGTTATATAGTGGTTAATAAAACTACAGACCAACCCGCAAGGGGCGGTCTGTTGGAGGGTTTCGTCTACATGAATTGGACCCGAAATTACATTGGCTTGCGAATTGCAAAAGTAGGCTTATGCAAAAATATCAGTGGTTCTGTCATCTCATGTGCTTTAGACGTTATTTTAATAGAGCAATAGGCAATATAGCCTACGGTGAGCGTGTAGGCTACATATCTGGGCGTAGATTATAAATACTATATTATATGGTCGGTACGAGGTTCAGGGATAGGCTATATCTAATCAAACATCACCACACACCTTTTGGAATACAATTATATGAATGCATATATATAGCTTATATCTTTCTAGATTGACTAATAAAATCTGCGATTTTATGCAGGCTATAGACACACGTGTAGCATCATGTACACAAACGCATAACTTTTTCAATGTTAGTAGCAGCACACTGTGTCATGTAAGATCACAATTTACCATTGTATAGGCCTTTGAGTAAATTTACGATTGTAATAAAGCAATTAGGCACTTAAAATTAACTAAAATGAAAATTGTTGTAAATATAAATCTATTAATAAAACTAATCTATTTTTTATAGGCGACGTAAAATAGTATCAAGAACACACTGTTTGTTTACATTTTAGGCAGTGACAGTGCGGCTCTCACTGCAGTCCGCATGAGGTGAAGGGTCACATACAAATGTTCACTAGACTACAGTACAGCTTAGAAATAACTTAAAACATACGGTTTAATATTTTGAACATAATTGGATTCCAAACCAATTCAACAGAACGTGTCTTACATCGTGTTCATATGGTACTAATTAACATGTTTCTGTAAGCATCTAAACTTATTTATGAACTGCACTGTACGTAAAGACGATATACTCGCAATCTTTAAAGATCTGGTTCACCTACTTATTTAAAATTTGTTTATTCACTAAAGTTTTAATTTTTCACAACATTGAAATATTTATGTAGGTAGCCTACATAAATATTTCAATGTTGTGAAAAAGTAAAACTTTTAGCTTCCATCACACAAAAGAAGTTGTTTTGGAAACGATCGATGTGGTGGTAGTTGCCACAGGCATGACGACGACACACACGCAAGCACGCACGCACGCACATGGCTTCTATAGTGGTAGACTCTACAAGTTTCAGAATTTTGATTGATCAATTTTTTGGGTGAATATCTTAGATTTCATGAGAAATCTACTGGAAATAGTCAAAATGCTACTACTCCTTGGCTGCTTGACATAGTATATTTCAACCAAATTTGACTAGATGAATTCTATGGTTGTAGGCACTAGAACATGTATTCAGAGTTTTAATTGATTAATTTTTTGGGCGAAAATCTTAGATTTTATGACAAATTTACCAGAAATTGCTGGCATAGACAGAAACAGCTTCCAAGTCAAATTAGTCTTGAAATATTCAACAAGTCTTCTTATCAACTTAAATGATTTCAAGAAATTTGACCAAAAGGACCCTATGATCATAGGCTCTAGAACCTGCATTTAGAATTTTGATTCATCAATTTTTTTGGCTAAAAATCTCGCATTTTTATTAAAATATTACCGGAAATTGTCAAATTGCTTCTACTTACTACTTTGAGCAATTTCAACCAAACTTGGCTAAAATGATCCTATTATCATAAGCGCCAGAATTTCCATTCAGAATTTTGATTGTTAGATTTTCCCCTGAAATTTATTTTCCCATCTTGTTTAATGTAAAGGATCGTGAAGAATTCTGGATCCATCAATCACATTGTATGTATCCTAGAGGCATCAATCACGCTGATTGGTAATCTCACGTAAAACAACTAAAGAATCAGGTTAATTTAAATGCAAATGCTTCAAATGCTAATGGACCAGGTGAGCGTGACAGGCCTTTGGGCCTCTTGCTTTTAATTTAGAAACATGTTTTGAAATCTCCGAAACCGCTTGTCTGATTGATTTGAAACTCAAAAATCTTCATCCAGGGCTAGTCCTAAACCTAGTTTATTCGAGAGAACCTGATTGGTCGCTTTGTCTGGTGGCCATCTGGGATGACCTAGTTTTCACAAAAAAACCCAACTTGTTCTTCTATGGAGCGACTGAAGGCATCAGGCCAGATTTTTGTGAATATAACTAGGGACTATTTTTTCAAGGGATTAGTTGGTACTGTATATTAACCCTTTAGCACTTATATCAGTCAAAAATGGCTTCTACAGTGTTCTTGAGAAATGTCAATTTGCAGACTTATAGAGAAGACTATTTTTGAAAATTACCACTGGAATGACTGGCTCGATAACAGAGCCAGTCATTCTAGTGCTAAGCATTCAAAAATAGTCTTCTCTTGGTCCGCAAACTGACATTTTCTTTGAAACAATTTACATTTTCTTGAACAAATTCAAGGCTTAGAGGGTTAAAAAACTGGTGGTGGTCATATTGGATATCTTAATATGATGGATTTTCAGGGTGAAAATTGGTTTATATAGACATGGTTTATCTGAATTCTAATTTCAAATTTGGCACTTTAAAAAGTGTCAGATGAATGCAGTGTGGAGGCCATCTTGATTTTTATAACAAAATCCTATAGGAAATAGATGGGAAGATGGTTAACCCTTTAATGGTCAAATTTGGTAAAGAAAATCTAAATATTTACTTACTGAATATGTATCTGCAGGTCAAAAGAATACTATTTTTGAAAATCTACCACTGGAATGACTGGCTCGGTCATCGAGCCAGGCATTCCAGTGATAAATTTTCAAAAATAGTATTCTTTTGGCATGCAAATGGACATCTCTCAGGACCATTGCAGAGGCTGGTTTTGGTTGGCTTGACCACTAAAAGGTTAACCCTTTATTGATGAGATTTTGTCAAGAAAATCAGAATGTTACCTTATTGAATGTCCATTTACAAGCCAAGAGAAAATAATGTTTTAAGATTTGCCACTGGAATTAGCAGGCTCGAGCCTGTCGTTCCAGTGGTCAATTAAAAAAAGTAAGCATCTTGGCCTGCAAATGGACATTCTTCAAAGCCACTGCAGAGGCTGATTTTGGCCGGCTTCGGCATGAAAGGGTTAAACAACTTTTCAAGAAGCGCTTGGCGAATTGCAACCATATAAATTGCCAAGAAACATCCTTGGGTCATAGAGAATTCCAAGATTGTTCAACAGAACCGTATTAGTCATTTGATCAGGGGACATCTTGTTTTATTTGATGGTGATAATTGCTGTATGTTTTAAAATATTACTCCTAAAATACCTGGCCAAAATGTGTACTTTTAAAACTTAAATTTTGGTATTTCTCACAGACCAGAACTGTTGAATTTCTTGCAAATTATGTATATGGCTCTACATGTAGAACAGTGCCTTTCTAGTTGAAATTCAATGTTCCAGGTGAGTGATGTAGCTACATGTAGGGTGCCTTAGGGCTCTTGTTGTACAATCTTATATCGTGTTTATTTTTGAATAGATATGATTATAGCAAATTTCTAAATTAATATATTTTTAATGATCTACATATTTTTGTGTTTCAAAAGTAACGATATAATTCATAACTTTGGGCTGGATCTAGTCAGCATCCTTAATTAAATATGTCAAAACATCATATTGCACACATTCTTAAAATTTCTCATTCTAGATAAAATTAAAATAAATGAAATTCCTGTGTTTTAATTAAATTCAAGGCAACTCCCCAGGAAACTTGTTGAATATTTCAAGACTAATTTGACTGGAAGCTGTTTCTGCCTATGCCAGCAAGAGCTCCCAGTCAAATTATTTTCAAAATACTCAACAGAATATTCCTTACATGTAAAGAATTCGTCATTTCATGTTTGTAATGTTTAATGGGTTAAAGAGGGTATAAATGAATATATGTATGCCACATTAATATTATCTCTAGTAATGTAATGTACATAATCAGCTTCAACCATTTTCACTCCGAATAATCTTTCTACTTGGATAAACTTACTTTCTATAAACTTACTTTCAGTGAAGATAAATATAAATAATCATGACGGAATATTTTAACTTGACCTAAAATGTTTTATCAAATTGCTTTCAAAATAGTAAGTTGGAGTATAATATTTTATTATATCATACTATAAATCTTACTTACTACAGTATTCAGGACTAAATTGGTTAAACTGTGTAACCATTATTGCTACAGTTGTAATTATAATGTCAGATATTGCAGATGGTTGGTGCACAAGTGTTAGCTAAAACAACTATATTAAATAATGTGATCATATAATATTTATCTCTCCACAGGCTTTGACTGCAGGCGGGTATTGATCATGACGGCCTGTTTCAGGTATTGATCCCCCATCATGTGTGCACAAACGCGGCGTCCTCAACGTCATCAGCATCGTCGACTACGCAGCGGTATCAACGTACATGGTCCTGGTGATGTACTACTGCTGCTACTGCTGCAGTCGCCGTGGCAGCCATTACGATGGGTCATTGCCGATTGATCCATTGCCTCTGTCAGTCTCTTCTGGAATAGCAGTGGTTGCTGTGTAGTTCTGTAGATCTCCTTGGTGTCAGCACATGAGAGCGACTGCTGCTGCCATTGCTCTACAGCCGTAGATGTATACCAGTACTCACTGTCTATGGCTAGCTTGTCGCTGGTATATTCTTCTATCTATTGAAGACGCTGCTCACATTTATACGTCTACATTTCCTGAACATCTGATCTGAATGTGTAAATGTCCATTTCTGGTCATGTTTACTGGAGCTGTTGGATAACATTTCTTAATTAACTGTAGTACTAATATAGTTATTATAGACATCTGGTAATCGTTATGGAAAGATAGACACAGCGGTGTTCAGTGTGTTAACATCAAGCACACAGTAGCTAAGATGGCAGCCATAAGGCTCAGTATGAAGACATTTATGTCATCGATGCTTATTATATTGGTGCTCGTACTTCGACGGACATGTGACTGCTTCCATCTGGAAGGATCACAGAGATCTTACGTGAAATTTAACAAATGGCAGCCATGTTTGAATGGATCTTTACAATTTGAGTTCAAAACCGATCAGCCGAATGCATTGCTCCTTTACACGGATGATGGAGGATTGTATGATTTCTTTGAAATTAAACTTGTTGGTGGAGTGCTGCGACTGCGACTCAACTTGGGAGATGGCGCCGTCATCTTGACAGCTGGTCAGACTCTGAACAATTTACAATGGCACAAAGTTGAGTTGCGCAGAAATACGGAGCAGACCACTCTGATTGTTGACAGCGTTGCTCAAACTAAATCCTCACAAGGAAAAGAGTTTTATTTTGGAAAGCATGATCAGAATAGCGCTGTATTTATCGGTGGAATGCCGCTTGAGTATAGCGGAAAGCTTAGTAAACTGGCACTTCCATCTGTAATGTTTGAACCACGATTTAAAGGCTCTGTTCGAAATCTGTTGTATCTTGACTGTAATGGATCTCAAATACGGCCTCATATGCTGGAATTTCAAGGAATCCGTACGTCGCTTGAAGATTTGTGTGAACAGGAAAATCCATGTAAAAATGGTGGTGTGTGTCTTAGTACAGACAATGGCATCATATGTGAATGCACACACACTGATTACGAAGGGCCTCGTTGTGAACACAGTGAGTATAAATTCTAAAAGTATTAATCCGTTAACACTTGAATTTGTTCAAGAAAATTTTAATTTTCTCTTAGCAAGTATCCATTTGCAGACGAAGAGAAGACTATTTTTGAAAATTTATCACTGGAATGACTGGCTCGGTTATCGAGCCAGTCATTCCAGTGGAAAATTTTCAAAAATAGTCTCTTCGTCTGCAAATGGACATTTCTCAAGACCACTGTAGAAGCTATGTTAAATGGTTAAACAGTCGCACAACTGTGTGGTTGTCAGAACTGTAGAGGAAGCACATACACATGTATGCATGCGCGCGCGTGCACGCACGCACGCTCACGTAGATTATATCCATGCATATCGAATACATTTGATTTTATATTTTGCCACCAATGATATATATACAACATGCATGTGTACCTTCGAGCTACATTTATTGCTGAATATTTATTATGTTTTATTTCATCATAGCATTATAGACAAGGCTTTGAACTTGTTTAACCCTATAAACATTACATTTTTTTTTTAAACTAAATTTTCTCAATTTTCTCAAAGACAATATCAATTTGCAGACCACAAGAAGACTATTTTTGAAAATGTACCACTAGTATGACTGGCTCTGTTATCGAGTTGTAAATCCTGATGTAAATTTTTAAAAATTGGCTTCTCTTGTTCTGCAAGTGGACATTTTCCAAGACCACTATAGAGGCCATTTTTTGCTGATATGAGTTAAACCGTTTATGGTCAAGCTGCCCAAAAAACGTTTCTGCTGTCATCGTGAGGAATGTCCATTTGCAGACCAAGAGAAGAATGTTTTTTTTCATTTTACCAGTGGTGTGACTCGGCTAAATAATTGTGCCAGTCAATCCAGTTGTAAATTTTCAAGTTGTCGTCTTGGCTGGCAATGGACATTCACCAAGCAAAGATTTAAATTTTCTCGATAAATCTCGAAAATTAATTGGTACAGTAATCCTTTCATCGACAAGTCCCTGAAAAAGTAACTTCTTTCCGATGCATAGCATAATTGCAGTTGAATATTTTAAAGTTAATATGACTGGCAGAAGCAAATTCCAATCATATTACTTTCAAAAAATTTGACAACCTTCCTGTATTATTGTCTTGAAGTTGAGATATGTGGAATACATTGATGAGGTGGTTAACCCTTACCACTCTGATGTCAAAATTCTATATTTTATTGGTTCGATAGCGAAGAATCTGATGTACATTTTTCAACAATTTTGGTGGATGATGTTGCTGTCTACGACAGCACCATCGACTACTAAATTTGTTGGAAAATTAACACTAGTTCGTATTTTAATTTAATTTGTAAATTTAAAAAATTTGACATCAGAGTGCTAAGAGTTAATGATAATACCTGTCATGCTTGTGTCATCATTGAAAGTACAACATAAGCAATTAAACACAGGCTAAGCTATTTAATGGAGGGATCCAGTTTTAGCTAAGCTAAACACACACTGCCTGTGTTGGGATCGATCAATCTACATGTATGAACTCCCTGACTATCAATTTCGAGAAAAGTGCAGATATGCTGTTCAATATTTTGAAACTAATTTGACTGGGTAAGCAGCGACAGCGCACAGTCAAATCAGTTTCGAAATATTCAACAGCACGTTTATTAAATAGTAAAGACAATGCAATTCGCACAACAACTCTTAAGTCTGTCATCAATTAAGCATTCGTGACAAAGTTTAAGCTACATGATTCATGACGTAATCGATTATGACATCAGCCTACACGTCACATAGTCGATTATGATGTCATATGATTAACTGAGAAACTGGACTCTTCCATTTGCTATTGACCAATGTGACTTTTAGGGATACAACCTGAATATGAACTGTGAAAATGACAACACTTCACTGCTCTTGAAGTCTGATAGTCAGTACAGGTATGTGTCAGAATATTTGTATTATATTAAAGCAACTTCGCTATGGCATATAGCGGAGTGTCTATGAATGACACGTACTAGGGTCGCATTGTCCTTTATAATCCGGTGTCCTTTATGCCATGCTGGTCGGATACGTTGGGTCCTTGTTGTTGTGACTAAAGAATATATGTCCAATATGTTTGGGATAATTTCCTTAGATTAGAGCAGGTCTTCAGGCCATCCGTAAAAAAAACCCTTTGTTTCCTGCAAACCGGATGGGGAAAAAGAGTTCAGTAGGGAGGGAGGAAATTTATTTATTTTTTCAATTATTAATTTATTTTAAAAAGGTCATAAATACTTGTTTTTCAGATATTTAACAAGATGTCCATGAAATATAGTTGTAACTGTCAAATTTGTCATGTTTTTCATGTCACAATTAGCTAAAGGGATTCACATTGCATACAAATGGCCTTAAAACATGGTCATTTGTATAGTTTGACAAACGTATGGATGTTTTAGCAATTATGCTGGGTAGAAAATTTTTTTTAATTCCCGGTCGGGTGAAAAAAAAGAAAAATTTCACCAGGGAGCCTTACAGGAAACGAAACTATTTTTTATTTTGGCGCGACTACATGTATATGATAAACAGGTCTTATCTATGTTAATTATAACCGCTTAACCCTTGAATTTGTTCAAGAAAATGTCAATTTTCTGATAGAAAATGTCCTTTTGCAGACCAAGAGAAGAAGACTATCTTTGAAAGTTTATTCTCAAATTTTCAAAAATAGTCTTCTCTTGGTGTGCAAATGGACATTTTTCAAGACCACGCAGAAGCTGATATGAGTGTTCAAGGGCTAAGGGCCAGTATTGTGCCCTCAGATTGAGGTGTCCTGAATGAACGAGGTTTATTAAAGCTTTCACTGACAAATACATATTCCTTGCGATATAAAACTTATTCTGTTGAATATTATGAGATTAATTTGACGGGCAGGTGGTGCTGCCTAAGGCCTTAGCCAGCAACTGCTTTCAGACAAACTAAGTTCGAAAATATTCAGCAATTTTACTGTATGGTTGACTTGAAAATGTGCATTATATGGGGAATTCATCTGTGAAAGGGTTAAAGTGAAAATTTCTCTATTGGCGAAGAATCACATTGGCATACACAAAAATGTGAAAAGGATTATAAGTTCTAATTAATATAAAATTTAACATGCTAAAAAAGGCAAGTTTGGTGGGTGGGTCAGTTGATGTGTTTGCTATGAACTCAAAATGGTTGATGCTTCTGTCGAAACAAATTCAGAGGTGAAAGGGGGTAAGCTTGTCTAGGATTGAAATCGTTTAACTCACTCACATGACTAAAGCTCATTCAGATTGACATTTACAAAACGACCAGACGTATATATACTGGTCTGGCGTTTTGTTAGCTTACTAAAATACTTACCACTCAATTCACTGTTTGCTAAAAGTCACCTGACTTAGATATCTCAGAAAATTTTAACCTATTCATTCCCATGGTGTAGGTTCCCTTGAAACAAGTTTAGCAGAGATACATCCCTCCATTGGGTAGTCTTGATAGTATCTCTTTAACTCTAAAGCAGTCATTGCTCTAGGGAACCGGTTCCTCTATTCCTATAGAGAACATATAAACGAGTCTGTGAGCATGCGCACTTATGCTACTATGCATGCGACAGAGTCCAAGCCGTCATTAATTAATTCCACAAATTTTTTAATGATTTGCAATTTAACGATGCGGGGTGGCTGAGGTGGGCCCCAGTGAATTGAGTGGTAAGTATTTTAGTAAGCTAACAAAACGCCAGACCAGTATATATACGTCTGGTCGTTTTGTAACACAACAAAAATACTAAGCCACTCAATTCACTGTTTGCTAAAACACAGAATTGGTCAGAGCCCAAATACTAGGTGGGTTGGTAAATTGCAAATCAGGAATGAAAGGTTAATCACCAAAAATACTAAAACCAACTAAATCGCTGAAGTGCTGAAATAGCACGAACAAACAAATGTTCGAAATAAAATACAATAATATAATGATAATTAGAAAATCTCAGCAAAGAGAATTTAAAAACAGCCGTGAGATGGTGAAGAAGACGGCTGACTAAAGAATCTAGGCAACTGAGCCTAGGTTTGAGTGGCGAAACGAGAAATGTCAGATTGTGAATTTGAATCTGATCTTTCAGATAAAAATAATGTAGAATCTGACATTTATACTGCAACTTACATAATGTCGTCCACTGATAGATCTGCATAGAATGCGAAGGAGAAGGCCATACCACGAACATCGTGTGCCTTAACACAAACTGAGTGTCTCCTGGAGATACATTCTAGTGTCAATTAATGGTGTCTGTAATCCAGTTGATGAGATGCGCGCTTACTAAACAAATTCGCATAAGTAATCTGAACGGTAGATCTGCATAGAATGCGAAGGAGAAGGCCATACCACGAACATCGTGTGCCTTAACACTTACTGAGTGTCTCCTGGAGGTACATTCTAGTGTCGATTAATGGTGTCTGTAATCCAGTTGATGAGATGCGCGCTTACTAAACAAATTTGCATAAGTAACCTGAACGGTGTTTCAAAAAGATATTTTAAATTGGGCATAGTTTTCGGAAAGGATTGAAAACAATTAATTAGGTTTTATATATATATAAGATCTCTTCAAGGGCAAAGAATGAGGCCAGCTCTCCTACCACCTAGAAAAGATCATTCCCAAAAAGAATATGAATATCAAAATGCCCTCTAACAAACGCGGCCGCGAATGATTTCAGAGTTATACAATTAAACAGATGGACCCAAGAATGAATTAATAGAGGAATTTATTATAGGTATTTGCCTTTGTGCTATACCCTAAAAATACCGGTACCATGGATAAATGATGTAAATACTTAATAACTCTCAAACCGGCTTCTAGAAAACAAAGAAGGATAGATGCTAGTGAAAACGATAACACCACCCCAGCATACAGGGATTTAAATCATCAAAAAATATGCCATGAATCTATGACTTGATGATGGGATGCAGAATCGGGCGAGATAATGTGCTGTTCTAACAACCATTTGAAAACCTTAAATATACTCTGGTAAATTCTCCTGTAACAGATAGTTTGAATTGATTAAGAATACTAAAGTTCAGACAAAAAATCAATTTCTGAAAAACAGGTCTCTTGGAAAATACCATATATACATATTGAAGATTTGTGGAATGATGAACTGAAAGCTGCTGTTAAACGAGATAGAAAATCAGCAAAATTGGTAAGACGCTTTGGATTTCCACAAAGAGGACTACGAGATCCACTGAATAACTCTCATTGGGCCAAGCAGTTGTGATTAAAGGGATAATACATTCTGCTGACAAAAGTTCTTAAAGACAATTGTACTAGAAACCGCTGACAAAAGTTCTTAAATACAATTGGCACTAGAAAGTTAAATTGAAGATAATTTTAAAAAATGTGAAGTCTATGACTGGGCCAGAGCATCTACCGCCAGAGCCTAGCCTGGAGGAAGAATATGAACATCAAATCTGGACACTATACTGAGTAGAAACTTAATGGGATGTAATAAATGAGCTACAAGGAAAATCATTCTACCTGGAATGTGAGCTGCTGAAAGTTTTGCTGACATCTCCACCGCAGGAGGAAGACCAAGACTCCAGACAAAATATGATAACCTCAACTGCCCTGCTTGTTGATGAAGGTCACTACTATAGAAATGACTGCATGAGCAGATAGGTGCTTGTGAAAGAGACAATATCTCTTCATTCTCCAATATTCCTGAGTATTGAAGAGGAATACTAGAGTATTAGTTCCTGTTCTAGTTCCTGAAAAGGAAGAGAGTAGTAAGACTACTTTATCTGATTCCATAGACACAAGAACGAGATCCCCTCCCCCAAACACGTAAGAACAAGACATCAAACTGGACCTGCAGATGGATTAACTGGTGAATTGGTACCGATGACACCCAACGAATGAAAATGCAGTGTATGCAGTCGTGGTGAGGGACAAAATTCTGAATTACCAGACTTGACCTTCGTACACAAAACTGACTCCATTCGGCCCAAATTTTAACACAATTAAGCAACCTTCCAAGCCAGAGGAATCCCAGACTGGCTATGATGTAATTAAAAGAACCCAGACCCAGTTAGGACAAATTCTGTATATATAGAAATATCAGAAAACACTGTCCCTTATCCTTGACTAGACCAGTGATGACTAGGCAAAATGACTCCATGTCCATATTATTCCTTTCATCGATGAACTCCATTTCTGAGACAACATAGTAGGAAAAGAGTTGAATATAAAACGATTGACTAAGTAATTTTTGTCTCAAACAGTATCAAAGCAGCCATGGGTTCCAGACAAAATAATTCCAAAATATACAACAGAATTAGTATTAAATCATGAAGTGTACATTTTTTGGAAGTTGTCAGAAAAGGATAAATATATGAGTTGAAGATAAGAGCCGAGACCCTATAAAAGATGATCTGCCAGCACCTCATAATCCTTAAAGTCTGGATTCTGCCATTCCTCCACTGTATCCTACTTGAAAAGAGCAGAAAATTATTGATCAGGAACAGAAGCAGGACTAATGTCAAAGGAGACCAACATGGTTTGATAGAAAAAAGGGGGATTCAATGACTACATTGATTGTACCTTATATGTAGGAAATCTGCTACCTAAGACATGCATGAGGCTAGCTATACCCATCCCACCCCTGATAGAGTAGAGATTATATAGAAGCGCTTTAGCATGACAGCTAGGACCAGAATAAACCTGCAGAATCTTATTTTACAAATCTAATTTTAAAACAAAGCTAGTATGATATGAGCCCAATTGTTAATATCTTTATCAGATGATTAAACAGGAAAGAAGTCCATCAAACCTGTGACCAGATCAATGATGGATAAGGACAAAGGACTGAAACTACACAGAAGGGTGAAAGGAAAAAACCATATTCCACAATCCATGCAAAGGCAATAATCCAATCATCTTGGTTAGGCCCCCTTGAGGAATTTATTTAATAATGCCTGGGAAATTTAGAAGAATAAAAAATAGGCTTGAATAGATAAGGCTGAGAAGACCTCTCCATATGACAATAATAGAAATAGATATATCCCTAGACAAATAAAAAGATCAAAATTTCTACTGAACTCGAGAAAGGAGCGGTGTAAATCTTGATAAGACAAAAAAGATTTTGTTATTGTGACAAGCTTACATTCACCCATAGATATGCTTCATCATGGCGAGGGATCCTACTGACAGAAAAGAAAGACTGAAAAACTATGTTAAAAATAAATCAGGCCAGATATGATACTAAAAGATAGCAAACCACTATTCACAATTAACATAATAAAGTCTGACGCACTTATTTGCAGATTGATATTAGTCGAAAGATGGAGGCTGATAGTTAGAGTGTAATACATGAGAAGATTCAGGAGCAAAACGAAATCTAGTGAAATCAAAATGACAAAAGCACTGCTAGGATCATAAGAAAAAATTAAATTATTCCTAGAAGATAAATGCGAAGAGTTGGGTGTACACAAGGTTTCGAAGGATGAGGATAATTGGATGGTTCAGCCATTGCACTAAGAGCAACTAATAAAGAATTAAAGAATCCAAAATAAGAGCCCCTGAAATAGGGCATTTAAACTGTCAAGTGATTTAGAAACAAACAATACCAGCAAAACACCAGAAGTGATTTGATTTGGCATACCTAAACCAGAAGTTTAATTATAATCAGTTGCTATGCCATAAAAATTGAGTTATAATCTAGGTAATAATACTGAGCACAGGACAATTAGGCCTCATGGTCATCTCTTCTTCATTTATCTCCATGCCTGTGCCGTCACTTCTAGTCATGGGTTGCGTGTACGGTGTAGTCATACATTGGCTTGACTATGCCAAAGCCTACCTAAACTATTTTCGAATGTTTTAAGAGATGGTGTGGAAACAACATGTTCAGACCAACATTTCAGTTTACACACCCCTTAGAGAGAAAATTTTTCTAACTAGGTTAGTTCTCCCCCTCTTCTAGACTTTCAGATGATTTCCACGAGTAATAGTCCATTTGCAAGCAGAATGTTATATTTGACTATAACAATTAATCGATTGAGAGCCGATAGAATGATCCCTCATAGCCTGGGTACGTGCTCTATATATCCAATTTCACCCAAGTTAAGTACCCGCAGAAAGAATTTACAAAATGATGAGAGATTAGATTATACATTAAGTAGGGAAAAAACCCATCTTAGGGCTAATAAAAGTGGCTGATAGTCAAGAACTTTCCTGATCCAAAGGCTATGCTTGCTACTAAAACACTGAGATCAACACACATCTCTGATATAGTAAAACTTGGTCATCAAAGTTTGTAGCGTTTACTATCAAAATATTAACCATTTAACTCTCGAAGTTATTAGTCATAAGTTGCAACTGAAATAAGTTGACTCTGAATGAGTACCAGCAAATATGGGAGTGGCGTATTTACTTAAAAATCCATAAATAGGTCGCACATTTATGCTCAATTTACATGTTCTAAAAAATTTGCGCGCACTATATACAAGGATAAAACTTATTTTCCTCTGAATTTTTAAACATCTTAACGTCTGAAGATACCACGAAAAAACCCTTCACAAATCTTGTCACCTCGCGGCTATGCTTAATGTATACCTCAAAACATCATTCGCAGAAGTGAAATTGTTAAATTGAGCAGCCTAAATATTGCGTATCCTTTAATAAAGATTGTTTTTTCCATCAAAATTAATCCTAACTTGACATAAATGTCGTCTTTATAATATATAAATCAGAATCACGTGATAATCACATGATATATAAATCACGTGATATTATCTGACCAGATTAAATTTTAATGAAGTAGGTTAAGCGAGTACTCGGATATAGATATCCTGGAATCGGAAATTCGGCAATGAGATCTACGCTTCTCGTCAGCGCCTCCAAACGGAGATTTACTTTGCCACTGTCCGGCTCGCTAACAATAGACGCTGGCTACCCAGTTTAATTATCGGCCGTTCATGCAATTTTTCTAGAACATCGCATTACGTTTTAGATCATTTTAGGTTCACATTACAATATAACCAGTAATATATATAATAAGTTTTAACGCTAGATTTAGAAATCAAGTGAACGCAAGTTTCTCCCTAGATTTACAAATCAAGTGAACCTGATAATCTGGCACAGGCTTAATAGCCTATCTAACAAAAGCGGGTTATGTGATTACGAGGATTCAATTCAGTATCGTAATTTTGAACATCCGGGCATTCCGAGATCGTCCAACATTTGCCAATTTACGACACACTAAAGAGGATATCCCATAGCAACGTAATGTTTACATTTTTCATGAAACTACGGCCATAAAAAATACTTGCGTCGACTAACCCCGCCAGGTATTAGAAAACATAAAATCTCGAGTAATTTTTATAAGATATTAAATAAAAGGTAAAAAGGTTTCATGGCCCATTGCTAGTAATGTTAAATTAGCCTGCAAAAACGCCGCCAATTGAAAGCGAACACCGAATCGCGAATTAATACGATGGTCTCGTCTTTATTGTAATACGACTGACATGACTGATTGATCATCATGAAGTAATTGCGAGTTTCATGTTAGTTGGTTAGTAACGGTCCTTAGAAGGACCACTCGCTTTTCTTCAGGGGATGATCGTGGTGTATCCTTGTGGTGTTCATCCGGTCCACCACGCCTGTTTGCACCACTGTCACATTCTTAATAGATCCAATAACTTCCCAACCGGTATATTACATAGTTATGTAGGATACCTTATGTAGGATTCGATCCAAACCGGTATGTAGTATACCTTATGTAGGAAAGAATGACGCTCGGAAATACGTACCTAGTCAAAACTCTTAATTGATCCACTAACTTCCCAACCGGTATGTTACATATGTTATGTAGGATACCTTTCGTAGGAGATGTTCCAAACCGGTATATAGTATACCTTTCGTAGGAACGGAGCCTCGTGGCTAAAATAGGATCAGAGTTATTGACTTCACCTGGCTTGTAATGTGAAGCTGGCGCCATTTTCTTTCAACTTGGTCACAACGAACTTTCTGCTCATATTCACGTAAATTATAACCATTTTACATAAGTACTATGACTTATTCAACAAAGACCACTTGTACTGTGGTATTCATGAAAAGCAAATGTGGATGTAGCTCCACAAGATTATGGAATGAATAGGATTTGTTGAGATAAAAGTTAGGTGTTTCCCGTAATACAGAAAATTAATTAATGACGGCTTGGACTCGGTCGCATGCATAGTAGCATAAGTGCGCATGCTCACAGACTCGTTTATATGTTCTCTATAGGAATAGAGGAACCGGTTCCCTAGAGCAATGACTGCTTTAGAGTTAAAGAGATACTATCAAGACTACCCAATGGAGGGATGTATCTCTGCTAAACTTGTTTCAAGGGAACCTACACCATGGGAATGAATAGGTTAAAATTTTCTGAGATATCTAAGTCAGGTGACTTTTAGCAAACAGTGAATTGAGTGGCTTAGTATTTTTGTTGTGTTACAAAACTTTAATGCTCAAACCTGTTCAAGAAAATTTAAATTTTCTCATAAAATATCCATTTGCAGACAGAGATTATTTTTGAAATTTACCACAGGAAGGACTGGCTTGGTTACCGATCGAGCCAGTCATTTTGGTGATAAATTTTCAAAAATTGTCATGCTCATTAGGCCATTTTTGGCCAGCTTGAGCGTTAAAGCGGTCAGAGGAACTTATTTGATAAAGTGGAAGTTGTTGGTCAACATAGATTCAGAAGCTGACCAGCCATGCCAGCGTAACCATGTTGTTATTGTCCCATAGTGAAGTGCAGTATCTCAACATACATGTAGAGATCCAAATGATGTCCGGCATTGATGGCATCCGCGTATGTACCAAAAATTAAATAAATATTAAAGTTTTTCAATGGACATTTATTTCATCAAGGGCTTACCGATCTCAATAAAACTGTACGTCAGATTTGTTCTATGCCACCATTGCATCTAGACGCCATCATAATGAAAATGATTGTCAAATTGTTTCCATATTTTTACGTCGTTTGGACTTAGTTTATTTTTTACCAAGAATTGGAAGAATGTTAGCTTTTCAATGGACTTTTAATTTATCAAGGGATTAGCCGATTCCAATCATGTCAATGAAGTTTTACAGATTTGTTCTATATTATCATTATTGCATTCAGTTTGCTGCAAATTAAAATGATTTAAAAATCTTTTCCATGCCTATGTCGAATGAACATTTGATTCGTCAAGGGGGTATTACAATGTATGCTATATATTATTATTTCACGACACTGCCACACATGATGTGAGTTATGCAGAAAAATTAACCATTTAACACTCATACCCGCCAAAAACTGGTTTTTTCAGTGGTTTTCAGAAATGTCCATTTGCAGACCAAGAGAAGACCGATAACCGAGCCAGTCTTTCCAGTGGTAATTTTTAGAAATAGTCTTCTCTTGGTCTCCAAATGGACATTTCTTTGGGAAAATTGCAATTTAAAAAAAAGCAAAATCGAGGGTTAAAGGGCTCGACACATTGAACACAGTCCATCTAGTTTGTGAAACAAGGCAACATACATGTAGGTATAAATATAATAATATACATATATTGTGCCGTACATATACGTACTATCGATTCTGTTATTATTACAGACCCACAGATCAGAGCCAGCCATTCATTGTGTACCTTCCTCGGTATCATCAACTGTAATTAAAAATACATCATGTTCATTATTCATCATACACACACACACACGGAATCATTTTTTTTTCACTCAATGTTTTCATTTCATTAGCATGCGAAGTTGTCATTTACTCGTGATCAAAGGCGTAATGTACCGGTATGTCATGTTATTGACCATGTAACCCTTAACACTCATATCAGCAAAAAACGGCTTCTCCAGTGGTCTTGGGAAATGTCCATTTGCAGACCAAGAGAAGACTATTTTTGAAAATTTACCACTGGAATGATTGGCTCGATAACCGAGCCAGTCATTCCAGTGGTAAATTTTGAAAGAAGTCTTCTTGGTCTGCAAATGGACATTTCTATGAGAAAACTGAAATTGTTTTGACCAAATACATGTGTCAAAGGGTTAAATGCTGAAGTCCCAGAATAATAACTTCATGACAAGTTTTTAGCTGTTGAGTATTTTGACACTAATTTGATTTGGAGCTCTTTCTGCCTGTGCTGTGCATCAACCGTTCCTAGTCAATTTATTTTCAAATTATTTAATATAATATTTCTTGCATGGTGAATGATTGTTTTTTATTTTTCCCATTCCGGTTCAAATGGTTAAACATTATCAGAGATTCTATAAATCACAGAATGTTGTTGACGTAGGCCTGTTCATGCACAGGCAGCCATGCATGTGCATCCATATTTATTTCAGGAGGGTAATCTTGGAACGAATGTATGCATGCATCACGAGTGACAAAATAAAATGTGTCCACATTCGCGAGAGTTATCTTCCCAGAAAAATTAGAAATTCAACAATTTCTTGAACGTGTGGGTCTAACTAAAATCATCCTGCTTGTGGGATTGATTTTAAATAACGTGGCATATTGATACATTAGTTGTGACAAGAGCACGCATGGGATTGTTATTATCTTACACCTCTGTCTATAGTTAGAACACGGTTAATAGTTTCTCTGAATTCTGAGCATGTTCATTCAGGATCTGAGTAAGCTATTTTGACGTCATACTTCCGGGACCAGCATGGGTCTTGTACATGTACAGTACATGTATTTATATAACACTTTAATGACTAAGCCATAAAAAACGGCTTCGGTTGTGGTTTCGAGAAATGTCTATTTGCAGAAAAGAAGACTATTTTAGAAATTTTACCACTAGAATTACTGTATCATTAACCGAGTCCATCATTGCAAAGCAAAATTTGTCTCCGGTCTGTGAAGCCAGAATGTGAGACATTAAATGTGTCACTTTTCCGACGGCAGCAGCCACAGCAAATCTTCTCAGGTAATATTTCGTGATTGGTTAT
The DNA here is from genome assembly GCA_034401795.1 of Chaetoderma sp. LZ-2023a. Taxonomy (NCBI): domain Eukaryota; kingdom Metazoa; phylum Mollusca; class Caudofoveata; order Chaetodermatida; family Chaetodermatidae; genus Chaetoderma; species Chaetoderma sp. LZ-2023a. Next base: position 88,463,002 of record CM067373.1, on the reverse strand, counting down.
AGTCCAGTCATTATAGGGATATACCTAGAACAAATTGCAACAGAAGCTTTTTTGGTTTTATGTAATGCTACTGGTCCTCACCTACCAGAAAATAAAAAATTCCTAAAAATTCTATCCCGGTAAAGGACTATTTCACAGAATTTAATAGGACCACTTAAAACCAATTATTAAGGTGAATATCTTACGTATCTTTGACTGGAGACCCATAACATGTCTTAACTACATAAATAAAAGTGATAGCAAAGAACTTATTTCGTGATATGATCGCTATATGACATCCCGCTAACAGTAGATCCGTTACTACGTCTCTTGATGACGTCATCATGACGTCAATTATCAATCTTCCAATATTCAAGTAAATTTAATCCAAGTTTTATGATTTGTTGAATCAGTATGATGAATTTAGTAATGGTTTATTATATACAAACAGTTACATCCGTTATTTTCTCAATGGACGGCAAGGTCCAACATACTCATATTATCTTTACACAAGACCAACGTCTATGTCGTCAAATTCACCCATAAACGTCCTGTTAGACTACTTACAATCATTGACTTCTCTGATTCTAACTTCTCATTTATCCGCTCAAACACATCGTCGGATATCACTGATTCAAGTCTAGAGTCATATTTGATAACAACATCAAAATGGCGTAGAGCTGCTTCAATATCATCACACGTCACTACTGCATTATCTATATTTCCTTCACTCACCTCTAAGATAGGAATGCCATACGCCGTTGACAGAACCATTGCATTAAGTGCTGCATCAACCAGGAAATGTCCACGTACAGCTCTGGCATACGCTTTTCCAGTCAACATGTGCGTTACAGCATTTTCAGCATACACCAACTCCAGTACGTCTGTTAACCCCGATGACTGCATGAGGTGACCAATGCAACCAAGGTAGCTCATTGTTGTGTGGAAGCCACCTAGAATCAAGATTATTTGCACTAAATCACTTCTCTCGCCTTCATGAGCCATGATTGTCTTGGCCTTCCACCAAAGTGGCTGATCGAAGGTGACAATGGGTGTTGAACCATGACGTTGGTTTTCCGAAGCAATGAAGTGCAAGGTTGAATAAATACAACTCATGTCAGTTGGATCCATATCTAGCATTTGGAGAAAGTGGATTGATGCTTTTCCCGGATGAACTCCTTTGCAAATGGCTTGCATGGTTCCAGACCAACTGGGGCGATTAGGACGCAACGGCCAGGACACTTTCCACATTACATCCAGGTGTTTCCAAATGTCAGCCACACTAACAACAGGTAGTTTATCATAAACCAAAGGTACCCTATTGCCCTTTACTGCTTTGTAGTAGTGAATAGCAATTTTTGCATTATGGACATTATTACTGGCTAACTCTAGCCGTGGAATGACATGTTGCTGTGCTAACTCAGGGGTAACGGCTATGACCATGCCCATGCCATGGAAGGTACCATGTCCATCCAACGTACGCAAGTTGTGGTCAACATTATCTGCAATATATTGTCCAAAATGTCCAGACATTGGGATATCAGTCCCTGGAAAGCACGCTGCACTTTTTGAGAAATTGACCACCTCTGAATATGAAACACAAAAGCCATGACTTGCCAAGCATTCAATCAAAGACTTTGACCCAAACTGGTGATGCATTTGTACTCCAAGTCCTAATGGTATTGGTGCAATGACAACCCTCGGTCTGGTCATCTGAATCATGCACTGACCAATAGAAGCAACTTTCACATCCTTTGACTCCCCATTTAAAAGGTTTTCTAGGAGGACGCGAAGTGTCGTTGGCAGATATGCCAAATTATGTTCCAAGGATCTGATATCAGTTGCCCCATGGTAGACATCTTTTGATGTCTGCATACATTTGATGTCATTTTTTATGAGCGCAGATGCCGTTCTAATGATCTGATGCTTTCTTATCTCCTCGTCGTCCACCTTTGGTGCATCATGAAATGTCTGCAATATCTTTGCAGCAGTTGTTCGAAAGGTTACAACATCTGGACGATCGTTAATATTAGTTATTACTATGCTTTCCCCTACATGATTCTCAAGCTTTTGTCGCATAAATTTTACACTGTAAGGTTCAGTGCAGAATTCTGACATTTTGTTAACCAGGTCAACTACAGTTGTCTGTTCATCATCGATTTCCCTCAGATAATTGACTACCTTCAGGAAAGCGTCCTCCCTCGATGTATCTACTGGTCTGCCCAAACGTGGAATTTTGGGTTCATCTACTGGGGTTCTTCTATATCGCATGGGAATCTGTTTGCCAGTTCTAAAATTAACGCTGCACACTTGGTGGTATACAGCTTCCACCGCAAGAAGATCCCTAGCATATATGACCCGTCCTCGAACCTCTTCTGTCCAACTATCGTCTTCAGGCCTTTCATCACATGCAGCAATAATTGATTTCTGGCAATCCCATGTGCGTACCTTGAAAACATCATCATTCTCATCACACCTACTATTTGTCTCAACTGCCGTCCCACATAGAAAGCAGTGGTCCTTGAATCGGAATTCAGGTACCTGTGAGCGGAGAATGGGTGATGGGGTATTTCGCCGGTTGCTTTCTAATTTTCTTTTTCTGGCTGCTTCGATCTTAGTTCTATCAATGTGATCTCTCCTACAGGAAACATGTAATCTTTGCCCTTTTACAATAGTCATAGGTGCAATCTCATGGGTCAAACTGGCTTCATTTATTCCAGCAATACCTTTTGATGATATCACAAATGTGGGTTTGCCATTGTCAAGACTCTCCCCACAAATTGCACAGCATGCTACATTTGCTGTTTCGTCCATGACGTTGAAATGGTGAAGTAAAACAATGTAATTAATGATTAATTATCATGGGACACAATGACATACATATTTCAACAGTAATTCATATATGGTAATGGGTAAAGTGTTGTGAATTAATGTATGTGTAGGGTTTTCATATGTACATGCGCTCTGGACACCAGGTCCTTGAAAGCGCTCTATAGCGGTTCTGTGTGCATAAAGTAAACAAACACTGTTTGTTTCAGCCGATTTGATGAAGAATGACTTGATAAAGCCAAAGCTTGACAAAGAAAAGCTTGATGAAGTGAAAACTTTACAAAATGTGTGGAGAAAACAGAAATGAATATGGAAAACAAGTTTATAAAAAGTTCCGCCCGGAACGTACATTCACGGAAAATAATAGTCAGAAAGTGTTAAATGTCCCTCTGCTCGTTATAAAGGACCTGCTGACAATAAAGAGCACATATGAGACATTATGCGCATAAATTCCGCCGTTAGCTACAATTTAGCCATAGACTTCCTACAAATGGATGCTTCTAGCATAATGTATAAATACTTCAATGCATCCTGTCTACATGTGACGTCACCATTAAGGGCTGGTGACGTAAATACACTAGCAATGAGACAGCACAACACTTTTACTAGTAGATTCAATCACTTAGCATCACATTCTACCATTTCTTACTTTTTAGAAATACATTATATGCGTCTAAAATTAATAGGAAATGTAATCCTTAGCTTGCAACAAAAATGTGGCAGCCATTTTTAATCACATTAATTAGGACCTTTCCCGTTGTGGAATTTTTAAGAATTTTTTATTTTGTGGTACTTGAAGACCAGTAGTATCAAATAAAACCAAAAAAGCTTCTGTTGCAATTTGTTCTAGGTTAACCTTATTTAAGCGTAGATTGACTGGACTATTACCCCTAAACGAATACAAGTTGGGTACATTGATCCTTATACCAAGAAGATACAGGATGGTGGCATGGAGGTCACTGATCTCTACAAAACTTGGTTATATCTTAATATAACATTGCTTTTGTGCGTTTAGGAAATCTTATCAGCTTATATTTTGGGACTACTTTAGCCTAATGGAACACAACTTGGGTACATGGTTGCTTCTACCAATAGCTTTGCAAGACAATGTTTAGATTTGGCTCCACCCATATTGGAGCGGGGCAGGGATCAATAGGTCCAATTGAGTATAACTCATCTCATGAAACTGTGGGACGGAACTCCCCCAAATTTGGTTTGAGTTTCCCTTATGATTGTGGAGTGCAAGAGGACATTTAGATTTGGCTCCGCCAATGACGTTGTGGCTAAAAGGTCAAGGTCACCATGACCTTGGTAAAAACCTTGGTCTTTTTCAACATTAATATTTTCTGTTTAGGTCGAATTTTCTGTTTATGTCTCTGGCTGAGGTTTGGTTAATCATACTGGACCCAAACTTGGACACATGCCTCCTTATAATGACCTGATATCACACAATGAGGTAGCGGTAGGGCTTCACGAATCACGATATACCAATATTATATCAAATACCAGTATCATAGCTATACCGTTAATCATACCGATATAAGTTTGCCGATACCGAAATATTGAGATATTCCATAAAACCGGTATGACATTCTGTTTAGGAAGATAATCTGCTTTCCATTAGCAAAATTCAATAGTATACAGATCTGTCTAATCTGTCGACTGCTCTTCCTATAGGAAAATGATATTTAATTAGCGACCACACTTAACATTTTGTTATTTATCCGGATCTGTCAAATTCTTATTTGGATACTAGAGAAATTGATAAATTAACGATTACTGCCATGAAAATTGGATACTTATAAGAATGCACTTCTCAGAAAAAAATAAAATAAAACTTATTTTAATTAACCTCATAGGACAGGGAATGGTTAAAAATGCCTAAAATATATCTTTTCTTGCGTTAATATTTTATAATTTTGGCCCGTTATTTGCTAGAAAATCACAATTTCAAATGAATATTTTGCGTCATAATATTTTATCTCAATTCTACAGCCTGGTTAGTTAGCAATTTTGTAGAATTGTATAACTTTTTAGTGAAGCGTAAAGAGGGACCGACAATATGAGAAAAATTTCTCAATCCATGCGAGCTCTATTCCCTTCTTATGTTGGTGTTTTGCTAGATATCGATTGATACAAGGTACTCTAAAGGGAGTGAGCGTAGCACTATGTATTAATTCTCAGCATATATGGTGGTCGTCGCTGCTGTCTGTAAAAGTCGCCCAGCAAAGATGGACCATGCTTGGCCATGTGCTACAGATGCCAGAAGACACACCAGCGCAGAGAGGCTTGGAATTCGCCCTACTCGGAGCCAGAAAATACAGAGCCAGGAGAGGATGTTATTGCATAAATCTGCTAAACGTGCTACGAGGTGACTTCAAGAAAGCAGGATTAGGTACGCTCAAGTCAAGAATGGACCTGAGGAAGCTACAGATTTTGGCTGAGGTCAAGACACAGTGGGCAAAAGCGAAGAAGGACTGATTGCAACTGTATGATGTTTCTACTACTACAGCCGCAGAATACAGTAATCATACATACATATATGGTGGTCTATTTAGTAAGTTGTATAATGGTTAAGTTGTACGCCTGTGCAGAGATTTGCACGATTACTGGTGGTTTGGTCCCATTGCAAATTCGTCCTATATAGCACAAGTTTTCGTGGAATGTTTATTTACTATTTTGTAGTGTATCAACACAAGTAGGCAGAAAAATTAGTAAAACGACCCAGACGTATATACTGGTCTGGCGTTTTGTTAGCTAACATACTTACCATTCAATTTACTGTGTGCTATAAGTCACCTGACTTAGATATCTCAGAAAATTTTAACCTATTGGTTCCCATGGCGTGTGAGTTGCCTAGTAAACAAGGTTAGCAGAGATACATCCCTCCATTGGGTATTCTTGATAGTATCTCTTTAACTCTAAAGCAGTCATTAATCTAGGGAACCGGTTCCTCTATTCCTATAGAGTACATATAAACGAGTCTGTGTGCATGCGCACTTATGCTACTATGCATGCGACCGAGTCCAAGCCGTCATTAATTAATTTTCTGTATTACAGGAAACACCTAATTTTTATCTCAACAAATCCTATTCATTCCATAATCTTGTGGAGCTACATCCACATTTGATTTTTCATGAATGTCACAGAACTTGCAGTCTTTGTTGAACAAGTCATGTACTTTATGTACAAAGGCTATAATTTACATGGATATGAAACAATGGAAAGTTTTCGTGACTACAAAGAAAATGGCGTCAGCAATCAGCTTCGTGGTACAATTAATCAAGGTGAAGTCAAACTCTCTGATCCTATTTTAGCCACAGAGGCTCGTTCCTACATAAGGTATACTATATACCGGTTTGGAACATCTACATAAGGTATCCTACATACCAGTTGGGAAATTATTGGTTATATTAAGAACATGACAGTGGTGCAAACAGGCAGGGTGGACCGGATGAAACCCACAAGGATACACCACGATCATCCCCTGAAGAAAAGCGAGTGGTCCTTCTAAGGACCGTTACTAACCAACTAACATGAACGTCGCAAGTACTTCATGATGATCAGTCATGTCAGTCACATTACAATAAAGACAAGACCATCATATTAATTCGCGATTCGGTCATGGCATTAAAATTTCCCATATTGAACACCCTGGTATTGGCGCCATTTTTGCAGGCTAATTTAACATTATTAGCAATGGGCCGTGAGATATATAAGTCAGGTGACTTATAGCAAACAGTGAATTGAGTGGCTTAGTATTTTTGTTGTGTTACAAAAATATGCTTATACGCATTATCCAACGTTTTTGTCTCATAAGATTGATATTTCTCAGTCAAATATCAACAGGTTTAGCTGGTCGCAAAGTCTAATTAGATGAGTTTATTTGGGATGAGATGGTCACTGGTTATCTCGCGATCTCCACGCAGGATCGTCGCTGTGAAGATCGCAGAAATAGGTGTAATTTGGTGGCAAATTGTCATTTTTTGTAGGGCCGATTTTGGGATTATTTAACCCTTTTTGTGATATGATTTAATTGAAGACAGTTATAATTTAGCGTTTAATATCAGGATTCGTGTAATTTCTTGGTTTTATTGTGGAGATTTGTAAAGTTCAGCAACTGTTTCAGAGCGCTGATATATGTTGAATATTTTATCATAACCAACTCTCACTCCATTTTGCTCATTGCAATAATACCGATCTATAAAAGGTATACCAGTATGGAAATTGATATCGATGCCGGTATTCATTTTTCTAACTAAAGTGAAGCCCTGAGGTTGAGGTAAAAAAGTCAAAGGTCAAGGTCACTGTGACGTGATAAAACCTTGTTCTCTCAACATTGAAATATTTCTGTTTAGCTCAACTTCTGTTTATCTCAGGTTTGGTTAATCATATTGGACCCAAACTTGGACTCATGCTTCATTATATTGACATTACATCACACAATGATGTTGTGGTCAAAAGATCAAAGGTCTAGGTCGCTGATATGATACACTTGGCGACCATCTGTAGTCCTTAGTCTGTCTGTCAGCTTGTGTTTAAGAATGCTACGGTACTCCTCATTAACCACGTAGCGGATTTCAACCTAATTTGGCTTGAAGGACCCTATAGGTGTAGGCTTCAGAACGTGTATACAGAATTTTGATTTGTCAATTAATTTTTGTGTGAAAATCAGATTTTATGAAAAATTTAACAGAAATTGTCAAAATTCCAATCCTCATTAACCTTTTGGCGGAATTCAACCTAATTTGGCTGGAATGACCCTAATGTTTTCAGCTTCAGATCGTCTATACAGAATTTTGGTTGGTCAATTTTTTTGGCATGAAAAATTTCATGAAAAATTTACCGAAAATTGTCAAAACGATACTCCTTGGCAGATTTTACCTTACTTTGGCTGGAATGACCCTATGGGGATAGAACTTGTATACATAATTTTGATTAATCAAGTTTTTTGGTCAAAAGCTTAGATTTTATGAAATATTTACTAGAAGTTGTCAAAGCGCTACTCCTCATTAACCACTTGGCAGATTTCAACTTACATGTACTGTGGCTGGAATGACTCTATGGGGCTCGTCTTCAGAACCGTTCTACAGAATTTTGATTGGTAAATTTTTTTGGGGTGGGGGTGTCAAAATTAATCTTACATTTTATGAAAAATTCACAGGATATTGTCTAAGCGCTACTAATCACTAGCCGCTTGAAAGATTTCAACCCCAGCTGGCTGGACAGACCCTGGTATCATGGTAGGCTCCAGAACATCTATTCAGAATTTTAATGGGTCAATTTTTGGGGTGAAAAACAAAGTTTATGAAAAATTTACCGGAAATTGTCAAAATACATCTTCTCCATAACCGCTTGGTGGATTATATCCAAATTTGACTGGAAGGATTCTATAGTGTTAGGCTCTAGAACTTCTATTCAGAATTTTGGTTGGTCAATTTTTGGGGGGCCTTTTCGATTCATTTTAAACTTTCCAGAACCATTTAAAACACTACCCCTTAATTAGTGGACCAGTTTCAATGAGACTTGGGTGGATTCATGTATGCTTCAAAATATCAAACGAGAATTTTTCTTTGGTGGCCATCTTGATTTTGTCAAAAATTATCCATCATGTCTACCAGTATTTAAATGCAAATGGTTTAAATCCCAATGGTCCAGGTTAGCGTTACAGGTCCTTGGGCCACTTGGTGATAAGGCCTTCTATATTTAGTTTTTATGTTTGATGTCAAGCTTCATACTTCATTGCAAAGTCGTCATGGTTGCATTGCAACCACATTTCTGGTCATTCTTGCTTCCGACTGTGACTTCAAACCGGGTCTTGATAAATGCAGTGTAGCTTTAAAAGTTGAGTTACTTTGATACCATTTGACAGAAACCTGTTGCACTGTCTCATGCAAATTGTTTTCAAGATATTGAGCATCATTTGCTTACATATACATATACATATTAGATAATCAAATACATTTAGAGCAAGATAAAATATGTTAATGTGTTTGATATAATAATGCTGAGAAGACTCTTGCATATACAAACAATGTACCTGAAGTCACTGAAGGATGGAGTCCTTGTGCAGTCTATCGGAAAAATTTTTAAAATTAATATCATGCTCATTATCATTTCTAAAAAAAACAGAAATGTAAATTTGCATTGTGTAATTAGATTTTCTAAAAAATATGCATTTCCGCATATAATATATTATATTATGCATATACAATGTATTGTTAGTTAAATTGGCCAGAATGTCCATGTGATCGTATGCCAATGGTGCCTGTCTGTCTGTTTTCTGTCATCAGTCTCATCCATCAACTTTTTTTTTAACTGTCTCGCTGCTGCAAGCCACCAGGCCATAATTTCAATGGGCAATAACTCTGGACCTGCTGAATATTTTGAAAACAATCTGACTGAAAGTTGTTCAGCACGTGTATGATGACGTCACAATCATTATGTCACAAAGGGTTCCATATAGACCGTCATCAAATCTCAAATAGTCTGACACATTGTATGAATTGTATGTCTTTGTAATTCTTTATTTAATAAACCTTAGGCAGCAACAGCACCCAGTCAAATTAGATTAAAAATATTCAACAGCTTACCTGTGTATTTTTTGGAAATTAATGGTCAGGGTGTTCAGAGATTGATCGAACCCAACATGAGCGAGGGGTGGGTGGACCTTAGCTGGAGATGGGCGGGGCATAGCTAAACCGGAAAGGTCTATTGACATGAATGTCGGAGAACTTTATCTATGTCATCGAGGGATTGTGCCGAAATGTGGCAAAGATAATTGGGGGCTACTGTAAGTGCCATTAAAATTTCCTCAAATTGATACTTGAAAAACCATGGCTACCTTACACCAATCAAAAGCGAGTTTTGATAGTTAATGGATATGATGGAATTTGATCTATAGTGAAAAAGGCAATTATAATACAGGTCTGCATTTGTTGATCTAGGTGGGTGCTACATATATGATATACATGTAAGTATTAGGGCTGAGGTTTGTGAGGATTTTCACGAACCGAACCGGTTCACGATACAGATGTCCGAACCACGAACTGGTTCATGAACCTTTTTAGTATGCTATTGTATGCGAGAAATTACTCCTAACAGAAAATAACCCTTTAAAGGCAGGTGGCTTACTGACTAAATGGTAGAAGAACACAAATAACAAGATCTGACAACAAATGTTAGAAAATAATGTAAGACTCATAGCCAGCTAAGTTCAATTCATGGTCATATCTCATTTTAACAATACCATATTTAAGAAAACTATTGAACATTTTGACATTAGTTTGACTGGAAGCGTTGCTGCCATAGTCCAATTAATTTCAAAATATTCACCAGAAGTTCTATGTCATAAGGATAATAATTTTTTAGTGATTTGTCGGTGAAAGGGCTAAAATCAGATTAATTGAGCAGGTTATTCGAACGAAGATGATTGGTTGATTTGATCGGCAGGCATCTGGGATTTTCTGCAATTTTTAGCGATTATAAAGATATTCTCTCAAACCACTTGGCCAATTGATGCGAAGCTAGGGCTGCTCGGTTAGAGAAATAAATACATATAATCAATTTTGATGTCTGGAAAATAATTGATTTAATCTGAGCTATATCAACCAGTTCTCTGATTGGGTGAACGTGAGGAACAACCCCCGCCCAGTATAATTAAGTCAATTTGGAATCCGTTGTCCACTCATTCTCACAGGATAAAGGTTTTAAGAAATCGGCGCGTATGCCCAGATTTTCAAGCCAGTAAAAGGCTCCAATTTCATTTTTAGCATTACATAGATTAACTTTTAATTATATAGAGCTGACGTCTGTAGCACCTATCTTCAATATTTCCCTATTTTCAATGCTTCCAGCATTGGAAAAGCTTAATTTTTTGAAAATCATTTGACTGCCGGTTGTAATGCGTAATGCTGCCTTAGACAACAGCAGCAGCTTTAGGTCAAATTAGATCCAAAACAATTGGCAGAATTTATGCAAATTTTTATCAAAATTTGTGAATTTACTACCAAAACAGTAAGTCAATTTTGTGCATTTTCTCACGAAATGGCATATTATTTCTATTTTTATTACGATATAGATTTCACCCGTAAAACCTATCTAAGACGTTTCCCTATTTTTCCAGCATTAGAAAAGTTGAATATTTTGAAGATCATTTGACTGCAAGTTATTGCTTTAATTTAAACTAGTTCCATAACAATCAGCCGAATTTGTGAAAATTTGCATCAAAATTTTGTGAATTCACTCTGAAAAACAGTAATTAATTTTTTGCATTTTTTTTAAATGGCCACCAATACCAATGAGTTTATCTCGCCAGAACTTCAGAGCCGGATGTTCCATAAACAGTAGCAATCCAATGTTTCCGATCACCGTGGTATCAAGCAATTACTTATATAAACATTCGCGTGCATGGATTATGATTCGGGAGGTGTGGGATTGAACGCCACAGATAGATGTTTATACAACTTCCTTGCTAGAACAATTAAACCGGCGGTGCATTATCTGTATTACAAAGCTAAATACTAAATTATGCCTTATTAAAATAAATACAATAAATATTTCCTCAACTTTTCTTCCGATTTTTCGATTATTTTATATCTATTTTACACTCAATTATGTATTCAGCAGGAAAAATAATCAACTATTGATTATATATCAATTAACCGAACAGGCCTACGTGAAACTACAAAAACATCGTGTTATGACAATGGCTGAAACAAATTTATTCGAGAAAACATGATTGGTTACGTTGTAGTCATTTTGGATCATAAAATTTCCATTAAAAACCCATCCAGAATCGTTGAAGGGTCATCAGGCCAAAATGGAATCTGAACTACTTAAGAGCCATCCAAATTCATACAAGGGCGTTTAATACGTAAATAAATCTGGCGACCATCAAGGGTATAGGGATCCAAGTTTGTTCAAATGAAGCCGAGCTAACCGCTTAGCAAATCGATTCAAAACTCATGAAACATCATCTAGGGCAAGAGGTAAGCCAAGTTTGTTCAATAGGACTTGACTGACTAAATGGTTCAGTGGCCATCTTGGATGACCTAGTTTTCCCGAAAACGACTTCTCTAGAACCACTGACATGACTGAAGTGATCAGGCTGAAATTGGGGAGATATATGATTAGAGACCAAGGGCCATTAATGTTTGTTCAAAGGAAGGTGATCGGTCAAAAAACATGGCTGCCGTTGGCTAATAAAAATGTAGCGTGTTTGGCAGCCATATGGATATTTTGGCATAAATTGGTTTTATATATTTTTGTGAGTATTCTGATTTCATGTTTGCCATTTTTGAAACTGTCGGATAAACCATTTGGCGGCCATCTTGAATCTTTTTCCTGCCAAAAACTCCCATTTTAAAGCAATGGAAATTTAAAATATCATCTCGAGAACCACTGGACCGATTTCAAGTATATTTGGCAGGAAACATTCTTAGGACATCGAGGTCCATGTTTGTTCAAACAAAGCCAATCGGCCAATTTGGCTGGTGACCATCTTGGATTTTGGCTGATTTTTAGAAATGTCTATTAATCTTCTCCGAAACCGCTTGGGGGATCAATATAAAATGCATGAAATATCATCTAGGGGAAGAGCTGCACCAACTGTTCAAGGGAACTTGATTGACCAAATCGTTTGGCAGCCATCTTGGATAACCTATTTTTTGTCAAAACTCCATAGTCACTGAACGGATTGGGCCGAAATTTGGGAGATACATGTATGATTAGGCACTGAGTGCCATTAAAGTTTGTTCAAGAGAAGGAGTAACGTCAAAAACATGGGTCACAGTGAACCAATCAAAATGTAGCGTGGTTGGCAGCCATATTGGACTTGCAAAAATGTCCACAAACTCATTTAAAAGACTACTTCTAAAACACTCACCAACAATTTTGACAAAAATTTATAGTGCACCAGGTGAGCAACACAGGCCCCTTGGGCCTCATGTTACATGTGTGTGTAGTTGATGAATTTTGACAGCGAATGACAATTGATATATAATTATGACTTGCTTAATCCCTTTCACCGAAAGGGCCGATGAATTCCTGATTTCTCGTTTTCAATGCTAGAATACAGCAAAACTGTTGAATATTTTGAAATTAATTTGACTGGCAGCTGTTGCTACCTAACACAGCAACGGCTTCCAGTCAAATTAATTTTGAAATGTTCAACAGAATAAGTTTTATATCATAAAGAATATACTTTTTCAGGGATTTAACACTGACCAGGTTAATAGGGATTTCGTACTCTTCGATCCGATTGTTTAATGAGGGTTTAGCGGCAGTCATTAATTCTTTTTTTGTCGAAATTTTTTGGAACAGATATTCATATTTCATACAGAAATGCTTATATTTCAGCAGAAATGTTCAAATATTTCAGTTCACAGTATAAAAACTGATGCTGCCAGTGATCAGGATACGGGCCGCTTTGAATGATACGGGCCGCTTTGAATGATACAGGCCACTTTGAATGATACAGGCCGCTTTGAATGATACAAGCCGCTTTGAATGATATGGGCCGCTTTGAATGATACAGGCTGCTTTGAATGATACAGGCTGCTTTGAATGATACAGGCCGCTTTGAATGATACAGACCCCTTTGAATGAATAGGCTGCTTTGAATGATACAGGCCGCTTTGAATGATACAGACCCCCTTTGAATGATACAGGCCCCTTTGATATAGGCTGCTTTGAATGATATGGGCTGCTTTGAATGATGCAGGCCGCTTTGAATAATACAGGGCCCTTTGAATAATACAGGCCACTTTGAATAATACGGGTCGTTTTGAATGATATGGGCCGCTTTGATTGATATGGGTCCCTTTGAATAATACAGGCCCCTTTGAATGATACAGGCTGCTTTGAATGATACAGGCCACTTTGAATGATATGGGCCATGTTGAATGATATGGGCCGCTTTGAATGATGCGGACCGCTTTGAATGATAGGGGCCGCTTTGAATGATAGGGGCCGCTTTGAATGAAATGGCCCGCTTTGAATGATACAGGCCCCTTTGAATGATACAGTCCACTTTGAATGATACAGTCCACTTTGAATGATACAGGCCCCTTTGAATGATACAGGCCCCTTAGAATGACACAGGCCGCTTTGAATGATATGGACCGCTTTGAATGATACTGGCCCCTTTGAATGATACAGGCCGCTTTGAATGATACAGGCCGCTTTGAATGATACAGGCCGCTTTGAATGATATAGGCCCCTTTGAATGATACAGACCCCTTTGAAAGATGCATGACGCTTTGAATGATACAGGCCGCTTTGAATGATACAGGCCCCTTTGAATGATACAGGCTGCTTTGAATGATACAGGCCACTTTGAATGATACAAGCTGCTTTGAATGATACAGGCCGCTTTGAATGATACAGGCCGCTTTGAATGATACAGACCCATTTGAATGATACATGCAAGCCCCTTTGAATGATACAGGCTGCTTTTAATGATACGGGTCGCTTTGAATGGTACAGGCCCCTTTGAATTATATAGGCTGCTTTGAATGATACAGGCCACTTTGAATGATACAGGCCGCTTTGAATGATATAGGCTGCTTTGAATGATGTAAGCCCCTTTGAATGATACAGGCCCCTTTGAATGATACAGACCCCTTTGAATGATACAGGCCGCTTTGAATGATACGGGCCGCTTTGAATGATACAGACCCCTTTGAATGATACAGGCTGCTTTGAATGATACAGGCCGCTTTGAATGATACAGGCCCCTTTGAATGATACAGGCTGCTTTGAATGATACAGACCCCTTTGAATGATACAGGCCCATTTGAATGATATGGGCCCCTTTGAATGATACAGGCCGCTTTGAATGATACAGGCCACTTTGAATGATACAGGCCCCTTTGAATGATACAGGCCCCTTTGAATGATACAGGCCGCTTTGAATGATACATGCCCCTTTGAAGGACACAGGCTGCTTTGAATGATACAGGCCGCCTTGAATGATGCAGGCTGCTTTAAATGATACAGGCCCGTGTGAATGATACAGGCCCCTTTGAATGATACAGGCTGCTTTGAATGATACAATGTGGGGATTGTGATCATCTAGAAATATTATGTACATTAATTAATCGATTCACCACATTCTACTTATTACCACCCGTGCCCTACTGGGTATGGAGGAATCCAATCTGTCACTCAGGTATCTGACATCATTTAAACATCACTAGTGAGCTGAAGTCGCAATCATTATTATGGTTAACGCGTGTCATGAAAATTGGATGTCCATCGGGAAGTGTACAAATTGTATATACAAGTATCTTTGATAGATTTACAATTAAATAAACATTCTTTTGAATATTTTGAATCTAATTTGACTGGGACCTAGCATCAGCCCACCCCCCCCCCCCACCCCACCCGGTCATATTAGTTTCAAAATACTCACCATCTTACCTATATAGATACATTGCAATTGGGAATTCATTGTTCAAGTTATATAAATTGATCCCAACACACACAAAACATGGGCAGAGCTTAGCTAGAAATAGGCGAGGCATAGCTAGAAATGTTTGCATGTATTATGAAACCCTTGTTGACATCAAGTTCTATGCCAGAGGAATTATTTTAAATGATTAGTCCATGTTGAGAATGAAAACCATTTTTTTCAGTTTCTTGTACAAACTGGGTAACAAAGGAGATGTGGTCTCCTTTACTCCGAAGCCTGAAGACGATTTTCTGTTTTGCCATTCGAATTGAATAAACTAAGCGCTGGAATCAATAATTGTGTGTCAAGTGGGCTGCAGAATATTTGTCTCACCATAGTTAGTGTTGGCGAGACATATGGATTATATATGTGTTCTGTCGCCCTCATCATCGTCTGGCATTGGTTAGGAAATAGAGATTGTCTTGTAGTATAGTGAGACAGAATTATTAATCAGACATGCTCAGGACAATTTTTGATCGTGATGAACATGCCATGATATAAAGACAAAAGCATAAAAATTATCCATGTACATGTACTAATGCATGTAAAATTAGATTGCTCCGGTCATGCGTCGCAAATCTCCACGTTCACCGCTTTGAACTTTTGATGCCCCCACACACCCCACCCCTGGAGGCATATGCAGTACGTAGCATGCATACATCATCATTACATGTATGTCCATCCATCCTTCATACAACTCTTTGTTTGCATATTCATGAGTTGGCGAGTCTGATTTGAAGCTGCTGTTTATCTGAAAAGCCTTTTTTGAACTCCGAGTTCCCATTCCTGGGTGTCTTTATCGGAATGAATCCTGAAGTCTGGTAATGAGTAGTATACATGTATATACTGAATTTTGTTATGGCTGATCTATTTTGATTAGTTTCATTAAAAAAATGGTTCATACTTAATTCACAATGATCAGAAAATCTAAATATGGGCGCCATTTGCAACAATTGAAATAGAAGTGTAAGAACTGCCTATGTTTTATTGTCTTGTAAACTGCTGATCAATATTGCTCAAATTTGTGAGATATTTAGATTTTTTCACCTTTGCTCATGTGGCCAAATTTCAAATCAATAGGATACTTGTAGGAAAGTGAGGCATCCCCAAATGTAGTGGATAATGAGTTTTGTAAAGGACAGTAATTCAGGCTAGGAAATGCGAATCATCCTTGGCCATAGCCACCCAAGTTTGTTTGAATGATGGTGATCAGAGTGAGTTTTAGTTGATGACCAATTTTGTCCTTTTACTTTCTAAATACATGTAGAGTTAAAGGTATTTTCGAATTTACTTAAAGGTGCATATTCACAGCAGAATGGTTCAAAATAAAATTCTTAATATTGTATGCTTTTAGAGGTCTAAATTGTGTGCCTAGATGTAAGAAAACCGAATAAATCTTACCATATGATGATTTCATTACGTATAAATTAATATAATTTTTTAAGTTGTCAAATTGAATTAGAGGCACGAGTCCCTAATTAAAATTCACAACTAAGCCTACAAGATTTATTTATATGGAATGAAATCAGCATATGTTAAGATTTCTTCCGTTTCATTACATTGAGATACACGATTTAAGCATCTAAATATATATAATTTCAACAATTTTATTTTTAAGCATTTTGGTGTGAATATGCACCTTTAAGTGACCAAACATGCCTTTCAGGTTCCCTATTAAAATTTCTTATTTAAGAGATTTTGATGACAAAAATTTTTGTGAAATATTTTACAATTACTTTAAAGGTCATTGTTAGGAATTAGTTTAATTAGCATGACCTGGTGTCCTAAAATATGGACAAGCTGCATGCAATTATGATTGATTATTATTTATATTAACACAAAGGCTGTCTAGTATATAGGGCTATATGTATGTGCACTATACATAGCTAAGCATGCCCCCAAATTGATCATATTGCTATACAACAACGTAATTCACCTTTCCAGTTTATCCATCCATCATTATGACATCATAATCAACTAAGTGATGTGTATTCTGACGTCATAATCATGACGTCATGAATGATTCTATATCGCCCGTCTTTAACGCTTAATAATTTGACACGTATGAATTGTATGTCTTTGCTATTTAATAAACACGCTGTTGAATATTTTAAAACTAATTTGACTGGGCGCTGTTGCTGCTATGGGCAGCAACAGCACCCAGTCAAATTAATTTCAAAATATTCAACAGCTTACATGTATAGTTTTCTGGAAATTTATAATCAGATCGACCGATCCCAACACGGACAAGGTGTGGGGTGGAGCTTAGATTGAGATGGGCAGGGCATAGCTAAAACTGGACAGGTCCATTGCTATGAAAATTCTGCTTTGTCAGATCGAGTGGGTGTAATGTTTCATCAGTTGGCATGGTTGAAAGAATTTAATTTTTAAATTTATATTTATTAGGGCTGAAACCAGTAAATAGAACACATGAGTAATTATTTCACCCAAACATATAGATGTGAGCAGGTCATGCTAGGCTAACAATTTCCTAGCCATAGCCTAATAATTGTCCAAACGCCACTTTGGCATGCTACAGGTTGTTGTTCATTTTTAGTTCACCAGGCCTGAAAGGCCAAGTGAGCTTGCGCCATGGCGGCCATCCGTCGTCTGTCCGTTGTCCGTCCATCTGTCAAATCGCGTCTTCTCCGTAACGGTTTGACCAATTACAACCTAATTTGGCTGGAAAGATCCTAAGCTGGTACCATCCAGACGATTTTTTCAGAATTTTGATTGATAAATTTTTTGCCTGAGAATCGGCGATTTTATGAGAAATCTAGCGGAAATGGTCGAAATGCTACTCCTCCTTAGCTGCTTGACATATTTCAACCAAATGTGGCTAGATGCATCTATGGTGGTAGGTTCTAGAATGTCTTTTCAGAATTTTGGTTGATCAATTTTTTGGGGTGAAAATCTTAGATATTATGAAAAATTTCCCTGAAATTATCAAATTGCTATGCCTCCTTAGCTGCTTGACATATTTCAGACAAATTTCACTAGATGGATTCTATGGTGGTAGGCTCTAGAAAATCTGTTCAGAATTTTGATTGAGAAATTTTTGGGTCAAAATCTTAGATTTTATGAAAAATTTACCAGAAATTGTCAATACATTGCTTCTCCGTAGTCGCTTGACATATTTCAACCAAATTTGGATAGAATGACCCTATCATGGTAGACTCTAGAACATCTATTCAGAATTTTAATTGGTCATTTTTTGGGGTGGCCATCTTGGATTTTCTGGAAAGGATCCATCATATCTAGTATTTAAATGCAAATGGTTCAAATGCTAATGGTCCGGGTGAGTGCCACAGGCCCTTGGGCCCTTGTTTCATTAACCGCTGGGTCAATTTCAACCAAACTTGATTGGAAGGACTCCAAAGGATGCTACATAATATGTAGGATTCCGTAGTTCTTTACAGTGATAACAAATGAGTGACAGTCAACAATTTTGGTGGCCATCTTGAATTTCTAAAAAGTTGAGAATGTCCAGGAAATCATTAAAAAAATACTTCCCATTAAGCGCTAAGCCATTTTCAGCCAAGCTTTCTGGAAGCATTCAATGGTGTAACAGGCTTTGGAATTTCTATAGAGAAATTTGATTGAGCCATTCTTTTGGAAGCAATTAAAGGATTTCCAAAAATAGCCCAGTAAATCATTCAAAAGACTGCTACTCATTATGTGTTAGATCAGCCAATTTCCAACAAACTGGACCTGAATAACTGTATGGTGGTACTTTGTACAATGTAGGCCTCAAATTTGATTGGTCAACTTGTTTTAACGCCATTTTATATTTCTGAATTTGTCCATGGAAAAATTGTCATTAATGAATAAGCCGATTTAAAAACATCTTCGTTGGACTGACTTTATTGTAATAAGCGTCAGAAGGTGTAATTATTAAATTTGATTGCTCATTTCTTTTGGTGTTCTTGGGATTTTCACATTCTGTCTATTTTTTTACTATTTTGTATTTATATTTTTAATAGCCATAAGTCTATTGAGAGTTCTGACCAAAATTATAATGTCACTAAAATATGTTAACTTACTATCACCTATATATGTTAGCTGCCTGACATTTTAATATATAGTCAAACAAGTTAAAGTTAATAATCTAAGATAAATGTGCCAAACTTGGAAAAAAAATTTCCATTTTAATAATTTAATCAAATAAAAGACCTGAGAAAATTGAGCAATTATCTTTTTGCAGAGTGGTTTGGAAGTCTGGTTATGATAAGGGCCCTTCCACAAAAGTTTGATTAAAATAGACCTGGGAGTTAAAATGGGGAGTATAAGCTACTGGCTTTTGGTCAAATTGTTTTAAAAAATAGTCAGTGTTTTTTTGTTCGACTTTACGAGGTAAAACAAGCTATGGACATGTCGGTACCCTGCATGTCATCTGGTGGCGTCACATGGAGTCGGCGTCGTCTAATTTGTATTTAGCTTAACGTTTCTGTTATAATCTCATGTTTGGTTAACCATACTGGACACAGTGACACAATGACCTTGAGGTAAATTGCATCAATGGTCAAGGTCACTGTGACCTTGGTAAAAACTTTATTCTTTCAACATTAAGATTTTCCGTTTAGCTTAACTTAAAGGTGCATATTCACACAAAAATGCTTGAAAATAAAATTGTTATAATATATATATAATATAATGAAATGAAATAAATCTTAGCATATGATGATTTCATTCCATATAAATAAATTTTGTAGGTTTAGTTGTGAATTTGAATGAGAGACTCGTGCCTCTATTTCAGTTTGACAACTTAAAAAATTATATTAATTTATATGTAATGAAATCATCATATGTTAAGATTTATTTCATTTCATTACATCTAGGCACAAAATTTAAGCCTCTAAGATTATACAATTTTAACAATTTTACTTTGAACCATTCTGCTGTGAATATCTACCTTTAATAGCTGTTTATATCTCATCTTTGGTTAAGCATACGGGACCCAAATTTGGACAGATGCTACCTTATATTGACAGGGCATCACACAATTACATTGGGGTCAAAGGGCAAGGGCAATGTCATTGTGACCTTCATAAAAAAACCTTGTTTTTTCAACATTAACATTTTGCATTTAGCTCAACTTAGCTGAGTTTGGTTAAGTATATTGGACTCAACCTTAGACACATGCTTCCTTATAATTGGAGGGCATCAAACAATGATGTTGCAGTGAAAAGGGCAAGGTTATTGTGAAATTGCTAAAAACTTTGGTTTTTTTAGGATTAACAATTTGAGTTTGTCTCAACTTATCAGTTCATACATGTATCTCATGTTTGCGTAATCTTATTTCATGGACCCAATCTTGAACACATACTTCCTTATTTATAAGGAGAAGGCTAATGAAACAATGACATTTAAGGCTTAAATGCTCAAAGATCATTGTGGTCTTGGGAAAAACCTTTTCAACAGTAAAGTTTTGTGTTTTGCTCAGCTTCACTGTTTATATCTCGTGTTCTTAATGATACCAGAGCCAAAGTTGGACACATGCTTCTTTATCATGAGTGGGAATGACGCATGACACCTTGGAGTCAAAATGTCAAAGGTCAAGGTCACTACATGTCCTTGGTTAGACCTAGTTTTTCAAAACTAACATATTGCATTTAGCTCAACTTAACAGTTTATATCTCATGTTTGGTTAAAGGACAACTCCGGGATGATAAAAAGTGTGCTTTATTTGAAAGATTATTACATGTTTAATGAAATTGCACCAGAATAATAACTGGATAGAAATAGCGTAACCAACTATCGCTAAATAAAGTCCTTAAAATTGAAAATTTTTCGCACATCGGGGCGCTGCCATTTTATCACGCCACCGCTATTGCTATGACTGGAGGAGCGAGGCCAATAGATGCGGGTATATATTTTAAGGAAGTATGCATAAATGATAATAGCAAATGAACCGCTGAAGCGATTCCAATGATTCTAGGATATCTAAATAGGTGCCGACCTCGGGAGTAATATGGTATAATGGATGTTAATATCGGACAAGAGGTTCAAAAGACTGGAATATATAAAAAATGTATTCATCTAAGATACGATATGAGAATATGTTATCCTTTTTTTGGTAAAATTCAGCATGAGATGTTTTTTGTCTCGCAGACTATCTTTGCATATTGTCGTTAACTTGGAGTGTGTTTAAAGCTGAAAGAAATGGCTATTTGCCTAACCAATTATAATTTTGTTCACATGAATATTGTCAGAGATATCACCAAATGAATTAACATTTTGACATAAAATCTTGGAATTTTCATCGCCGACCAATATTGCCCGCCAAGCTGTAGTAATTTCAATAATTAAGGTATTTTGATGGAATCTTTCCCGTTATGTGATAACATTGTAAAGCTTCGGCACAGCAAATTCTGTCATTGTAGCAGTAATACTCATTGTGATATGGGATGATGGAAAGAGCGTATCCTGAAATTTTTGTTTGAAATTTTGCTGGCTAAGTTTTTCCCTCAGAGTGTATCTTTTGAACCACTAGGCCGATTCTAACATCCCTAGCATTGGATAAATCTTCGAGTTTGCAGCTACAGGTACAAATGTACAACAGTAGGTATCTGAATTATTACAATCGGTTCTGTGGTTCGGCAATATTATCATATCATGTTTTTTAGGAATATATATTTACACTTCCCGCGACACACGCTATAACAGTATCTTGAGTCAGCTGAGTAATTTGACAACACACACGTGTCAAGTATGTCACTTCATTTAACCCTTATCGCATGGTGTAAAATGCATAATAGCCTACTTACAGAGATTGTCCCGGGGTACATTTTGAAAAAAATTGTTGCTGAAACGTGTTGCTATTGTGCACAGCAATGACTTACAGCAGCATTGTTACCAAAATGAACACATTCTGATAGGATAGAGAAAATGGAATCTATGCTTCAGCGGTCTAGGGGTTAACGACTCCCCACCGACTTCGGATACTAGAATTACATGAAAAACTTACTAGCTTAACTGGACAATGTCCTAATGATTACAAATTAGCACATGTTAGGCCTCCATGCATATACATATTTACTGTACAGCCTTTGTGCTCGGCAAAGATAGCGTTGGTGCAGGGATGACGTCAGGATCTCATGAAATCTCACTCTCGTTGCAAGAAAATGGCACCGCCCGGGAGATAAAATAATTCAATG
Source organism: Chaetoderma sp. LZ-2023a (assembly GCA_034401795.1). Lineage (NCBI taxonomy): Eukaryota > Metazoa > Mollusca > Caudofoveata > Chaetodermatida > Chaetodermatidae > Chaetoderma > Chaetoderma sp. LZ-2023a. The sequence continues at coordinate 88,440,583 of CM067373.1, read as the reverse complement.
GTATAATTACACTTACTATTTGTCTATTGTTTTTATTTAGGATCCAATATGTTAGTCATATAATAGTTTTTCAAATAAAGTACACTTTACCAATCCCGGAATTGTCCTTTAAGCATGGCCCACATTCAGACACATCCTTCCTTATAATGAGATTGCATGACACAATCACATTGGCATCAAAAGGTCAAAGTAAATGTGATAATGACAAAACTCAAGGGTTTTCTCAACAGTAACATTTTGCTTTTACCCCAACTTAGCAGTCCATGTCACATGTGTTAATCATGCTGCACCCAAATTTGGACACTTGCTAATGAGAATGAATGGGACAATTACTTTGTGGTCAAAAGGTCAAAAGTCATGGTTATTGATAAGTGTATTGATAAGCCGTCTATGTTTGTTAAAATCTTACCGTCAAGCTTCATAGTTCATTGCAAAGTTGAGCTTAATGGTTGCATTGCAACCTTTGTCATTCCCCCCTCCCCCCCCCCCCCGTCATAATTGAACCGTCTGACTGATGAGTGTTTGCAGACGACATAGTCAAAGGGTTATATCTCTGGACTGGCTGAATATTTTGAAAACAATTTGATTGAAAGTTGTTGGTGGGTAACCCACCAACAACTTTCAGTCAAATTATTTTCAAAATATCCAGCAAGTGAAGAGGTTTTGTTCATTGAAATTATTGTTTGGAGGCTTGCAGCAATGAGACAGTTAAGCTCCTTTGAAACCTTTTTTACTATGCAACTCCATTATATCTTGTTATAATATACTTTTCTGGTGATTTAAGATGAGACAGTTCTAAATTGTATCAGTATTTATTCAGCCTTGAAACATAACCGTTTTAACTCTTGAATTTGTTTTTGTTTTAATTCGATTTTCTCACAGTAAATGTCCATTTGCAGAGCAAGAGAAGACTACTTTTGAAAATTTACCACTGTAATGACTGGCTTGGTTATTTTCAAAGATAGTCTTCTCTTGCTCTGCAAATGGACATTTCTCAAGCCATTTTTAGCTGAGATGAGTGTGAAAGAGTTAAACACTGAAACTGGCCAAAAATGGCTTTATGTAATCTTGGGAAATACCGATTTGCAGACCATGAGAAGACTATTTTTGACAATCTACCCTGGAATGACTGGCTTGCTAACCGAGCTGGTCATTTCAGTGATAAATTTTCAAAAATAATCTCTTAGTCTGCAAATGGATATTTTTGACCAAATTTAAGGGTTAATGTGTTTTAATGGCAGCCCTCCTGAATAAGCTCATGGAACAATAGCTGATCCAGTTACACTTGGAATTACCATTATCACATTATTGATTTTCCAGTCTGCTCGAAGATACACCCATCAGTGAAAATAAGTAGAATGGGCTTTGTTAACCCATTTCCTTCTGTGCGCCATAGATTATCGGGAATACTGTATAAATCTTTACTCCATCACCTGAACTGTTTATTCTGAAGATTATTTGACAGAGCCAGTAAAGTCTCACTCAAATTAAGTTCCAAATATTCTCAAGTTTTGTATAATTAAATGTGATCCTCATGAAACTACATCATAATTATCTTGGACGGCAGATTGAGAAATGTTAAGCGTGTTTCTCTAAATGGTCAGTTCAAGCCATCTGGTCAATAGAAACATGCTTTCAGACTTGAGTGTGGGCATCTCAGTGCAAGAACCCGGAACTATTATAATCAATCTTTCATTGATCGATGCCTGTCAGTCTCCTCTGGGTGTTTGTTTGACATGCTGCATGTTGTTAACTTTACATCAATTATTCAGTCATCCTCTCGATGTATTCAATAAAAATATTATTTTATAATAATAACTAGTACAGTTCTGTGAGTTTTTCTAAATTTCTAGCAATCTTTATAATTCACTCTGTTGTGCTACAAGTCCAGTTTGATAGATTCACTGTTAAGTGATGTTTTGAGGAAGGTATGGATAAATATTGGGTTGGCCTGATGTAGCGCAGCACCCACTGCTTCCTCAAGATTATCATTTCTTATAATTTCAGAAATCCTGTAAATTGTTTGCCATCAGAAACATTATCCACGTCTTTATTGAATGCGTATAGACTTAAGCTAGTGCCGCTGTTATAGGTTCTTTCTAGGACTCTCAGTTAATTATTGACCAATTTCATTCTAAATTTCTAGAAAACTATTCATCATTTTCACTGTACAGCTAAAGTCTGGAAAAATGCTGAATATCTCGAAAGCAATGCCATTGAAAGATATAAAGCTTAAGTCAGCCGTGATGTTTAATCTGATTATTTCATCTGATATCTGTCTAGATATAAATGTACATGTATATCATGTAAATATCTTCCATGCACAGTATTTAGAAGGATATTGGGCAATCATGATGGAAAATTTTCAGTGGGTGGATGAGACGGCTGCATACAATGCCATGTTAGACAGAGCTGACATTTCCCAGAGAACCCTGACCGAATTGTATTTACATATTCCTCTAAGAATTAAGCCAATAGCACTTCTGATCAGGCATACAAGGACGTCTACATTGCACACCTTTCATTTTCTACAGTTGTGTGAACCCCCCCCCCCCCCACATCATACTACTTTTGCCAAACAAACTAAATCAATTTGGCAATGACGGATTGGGCTTTTTTAATACATCAACCAACATAGGCAAAAATTGACTTGACTATTCAACCATCATGTCCGAAAGAGCGAGGCATAGTGTTTACTTTTGATGACTGGAATTGGCATATATACATGTATGACTCGGGTTTTGATATGGTGTATATAATCTCTATAAAACAGTTTTACAGATCAATTCTAATGTTACAATGGTAATAAATGCAGAATTTTTACTTGATTTATACAATTTACAATAACCATATACCGTATAATATTTAAAAATCATAATTAATTTGAGACATGTTTGTATATACATGTACATGATATGTACATGTATATGCACTCATAATAGGCATGATAAGGTTTAGAAATTTAACTTCCCTTCTAATTTCTGTAATGCTAGCAAATTTCCCGTGTGAAATAAATTTCAAGTTAACTTGGATTAGCTTGGATTTTCTTGAACATCCAAGCTATTGGAAAATTATTCAACCCATACCAGCTTGGATTTCCTTGAATTAGCTTGGACTTTATATAGTTGCTTGAACTTATTGAAAATCCCCCCTCTCATAATTCAAGTTAGCTGGGATTTTCTAGGACTTTTTGAATATCATCATGAAAAAGTGCAAGCTTCTTGGATTTGCTTGGACTTTTCTGATTTGACGGAATTCAAGCTAGCTGGGATTTTCTAGGACTTTGTATTGTCAGACATAAAAGAATTCAAGCGACTTGGATATCCTTGAATTTGTAGACTCACTTACGCTACCTTGGATTATCTTGAAATAGCTTGCACTAAGGCAAGAACAGGTTCTGTATAGTCATGACTAGAGGTGACCTTGACCTGGTAAATTGGTGGGAAATTTAAAAAGTTTTTGTAAAAAGCAAAACAGTACATTCATTGCATTGATCATTACCAGCTATGGATATATAGAATGTGATAGTTTGGAAAGACTGACAGTACTGTTAGATAGAATGCTTAGCATCAGTAACCTTAAATGGAAACAGAACTGTATTTTGAGGTATGTATTCTATTGATTTCCAGAGATTTATTCAGAATTACCAGTTTTGGTATAGCTTTTTCAGTTCTATGTAATTAATGCAGTGATGATGACTTTCTAAATAATATGGCACATTAACAATCTATGTCTATAAGAATAACAGACAAATCAGTCAGAAACTCATACATTGCTAATGTCTGGCTGAAATTGTATTTGTTATTGAGTAACTCAACTCCCATGAAGGTGTGATTTTGGTTTTTAAGCATATATAATCTCTGTGGCAGCATTTATGTGTACGTGCATACATTTTATGTTAATGGATAACCTATTTTAAAAGCTAGGATTAGCTGGGATTTTCTTGAAGTTCTAGATAACTGGAATTTTCTTGATATCTTGAATGTTCGAGTTAGCTCGGATTTTCTTGAATGTTCAAGCTATCTGGAATTTTCTTGGATTTTACTTTAACTAGGCCTTTCTTGGATTTTCTTGAATTATCTGGAATTTTATGTGGCCAATACCAGCAAGCTAATCCAAGCTTTTCCAGGTTATTAAAAGCTTGGATTAGCTAGGATTAGCTGGTTTATTCAAGCTCCACAGAACTTGGATATTCATGAATATCCAAGCTTTTTTTGGGCCTGGGTTAGCACCTGATGGCCAAACATAGATACATGTATATCAATGCTCAGTGGTCTCGTGTACATACTATACATGCACCTTAAATGATTTACCATGAAGTACAAACAGTCATGAATGCCCTTTTAATAGTACATGTAGCTTTGACTTCTGATTTTAGTTGCAACTTTCAAATAAGTTCTATAATGTACTCAGATATGTACCGGTACTCAGAGTATAAATCGGTTCCATCAGTCAATCATATCTTTAACATTTCTGAGAAAGCTGCCTACATCACAACGATAAATCATGTTACGGTTACATGTAAGTCCAAATTTATTATTATGTCCTACATATACATGTATCTCCGGCTTCATAATTAGACATTTTTAAATGACTCAAAGCTTTTTATTAACTCAATTGGAATATTTCGCTCAGCCACACTGTTCTCTGGTTGGTCTCATTCATTCAGAGACTCCGCGATAACTCGCAGGATCAGGAGAGTGTCATAAATTGCTAGGAGTTCCAGTCCTTGGTTTCTGTCGGCTTGCACTCATGTACCGTTATGTTGCCTCCAATATTCTTCTTTTGTTAGTATTTTAGTATTTTGATGTTATCCATACTTATTTGATGTCTGACAGTTCCCTGCAGTGTTCATATATTGCAGATGAGGCTCTGGTCTGGTGTTCTTTTAACTCTCACACATAATGCTCTAGATATGTGGGTCTCCCCAATGTAGCTCTCATCACAGTTGACATATGTGACCTGATACTAACCACTCCTCACATATCTGTTTTCTTTGACATGTGTCAGTCGCGATCGCAAGGAGTTCACTAGAAATTATTTGCCTCAATTAAATTGATATCAAAATAATAATAAGGAATTTTTTCATTTTAATAAATGCAAATAGAATGAAATGGGTTGACATTATGCACATTTAAAATTGCCATTTTAAGCATATAAACGGCAGTTCAGTTTACATCTATAAAATCTCTACGTGATCTTCATTTGAGACCTTAATGCAACTGAGTTTTTATGTTTGGGGAGGTGTAAATATTCCCATAAGCCTCAGGTAGATGTCCTACAATAAGGTGGAAATTCTTGCAACTCATATTAAAGATAACTTAAACGGGTAATGTATGTACCCTAAAAAAGTCAAGTAGCTCAATAAAATAGAAGGGCCATTAGGAAAAAATGCTTTTCGAAACTTAGCATTGATTTGACGTGTAGTCTGTCAAAGACATTTGATGTGTAGTCTGTCAAAGACATTTGATGTGTAGTCTGTCAGAGAATACTCTGAACCAGAGTCAGAATCATTCCAATGATGTGTGTGGCCCACTGTAACAAAGCCAGGTATCCCATTAGCCGGGTAATTGAGACGGCCATTCTAGTGGTGATTAAGTTTGCATAAATATTTTTCTTTCAGCCTTTCTATTTTTTAGTTATTTTAATCTATTTAACATTAAATGATCACTCAGTTTTATATGATTCGCAGGAGTTGCCAACTTATTATCGGCCAGATACATTTAGTTTGGATTTATGGGAATTACACGATTTCTTTTCTCTTAATGCCGCCTATAAACATGAGCCGGGGGGGGGGGCCCTTTTTATTCTGTAGATACATTTCTTTACACATTATTTCCATCCCTGGGTGTTAATCTTATATTAATATACACCTCATCGATTCCTCTCAGAATTATGAAGCATGTTCAGCTCAGCTTATACATGTTATAATTAAGGCACTTGGAGATAATATTGCCATGAATTGAAGTAATATATTTATATGGGGTATAGCTTCGGTATGATTTTATTTATTTGCTTGCCCAGTCATTCGGCCATTGTTTATGTGTGCCTGTGCGATAAAGTAAAAAAAATGTCCACCCCATTTACTACCAGATTGGATCAATACTCGCTCCTTCAGTCCAGTTCCTCGCCTCTGATGAGCGATGGAATGCCAGCATATATAGTTCAATATCCCGATGTCGAATTGTACAATCATACTTGTTGTGAACTATGTGGTCATGAAGCTTTACACTCATGCGATCCAAATCCGATATTATAGCCTTTAGCAAGCCCACTCGGCTAACCCGTGAAGCCGCTCTTCATTGCGCGCCAATATCATAACAGTAAAGATTGATAGTACATGTAGATTTGGAGGTCTGGCCAGGCCATTGGCATAATTACCCTCCTGCAAATACTGGATATCACTCTCCGCAAAGCAACGCGTGTCTGCGCCACCAACACACTATACTGCCGCAGCAGTCATCATACTTTTCTGATTTTCACGACAATGCTATGCCGGAAAGACATTAGTATAAAGGGTATTGATTCGTGATTTTGCAGATTTCATGGATTTCAGTATTCTGCGACAAATAGAATTTTCCAATCACTTGATAATGTTGACTAGAGTGCTCAGTGTTTTCAGGAACATGACTGACGCCATGTCCACTATTTATCGACATTGTTGAGAATTAGCGCAAATATTGCTCTTGGCATTTTGGAAATATTAGATAGAAACATTTCTGGAGTGTTAATGTCAACAAATCAAAGCATTCATGTGTTGGGTACCGCTTTAGCCATTTGCTTTCTGAATGTCAAGGGACTTACTGTGAAACGATTTTAGAATATTTTGAAAGCAATTGGCTTGAAAATGTAACTACCCCAAATTATTGAATTTAAAGTAAAAGGAATTTCTTTTGATTTTAATTTACGGACGTAGGAGGTTATTATTGAAAATTTGCCACTATTGACTGGCTCATATTTCAGTGGTAAAATTTCAAAAATAGTCTTTTAATGGTGTGTAAATGGACTTATTTCAAGATCACTTCCGCAGCCGTTTTTGGCCGGCCTGACCATTAAGTAGATAAAGATGCTAATAGGATGTCGAAAAGTTCCCATTTCATACAAAAATCATAATTGTTTGGTAAATGTATGTTGCTCGTTAATGGCCTTAAGCTCATAAAAAAAAAATTTACTATATATACGTAAGATTCAAAAGATATAATTTTTTTCTGTATTTAACAGATACTTTATATATCAGAATGACATGATATAAATGTACATTGCACATAAATGATCGTCAAACATTATATTCCTTTAACCCATTAACATTCATATCAGCCAAAAAGGCATTTGCAAACCAAGAGAAGACTATTAAAAATAATTTACAACTGCAATGGCTGGCTCGATAACCGAGCCAGTCATTCCAGTGATAAATTTTCAAAAATAATTCTTTTGGGCTGCAAATGGACATTTTCTAAGAAAGAAAATTAAAATTTTTAAAAACAATTCAAGGGGTAATTGGGTAATGAATTATAGCTTCTAGTCAGCTGAGGTTAATTAAATGGTATATATATATATACCTTTATGCATAGTATTAAAGTTGAATTAGAAACCGTATTTATTAATTTACGTCAAAAAATGTTCCACGTTATCGTATAACTGTTATGTTATCTTCACTTCAGCTGATACACTATGAATTGTGCAGTATGATAGAGACACCGCATTCAGATAATGTCCTGAACAAAGCTGGATACTGCAGAATATTTTGTGCTAGTGCAGATATACCGCAAAATATTTTATCATGGTCATGAAGTCCTCATGAGCAAGGATCACCTTGAAATATGTTGATCCCTGATCAACACAATCGTGACATATGCCACCTTCACTAGAAAAATTAGCCAATTAATGGTCAATTGCAAAGCCAGCCATATTACCAGCTTTTAGTCCTATAAAGTCCACCTGTTAAATGTACAGATCCAACATGATAGATTCATTAAGATGCAAAATTTAAATTAAATAATTTCTTTATTATGCTAACTCTGATTTAACTGGAAGCTCAGCTTTGATGAAATTAGTATCCAACATGTTGTACGAATTGTATGTCTCCACTATTTAATAAACATGCTGTTGAATATTTTGAAACTAGTTTGACTGGGCGCTGTTGCTGCCATAGGCAGCAACAGTACCCAGTCACATTAGTTTCAAAATATTCAACAGCTTACCTGTATAGTTTTGTGGAAATTGATAGTCAGGGAGTTCAGAGATCGATCGATCCCAACATGAGCGAGGTGTGGGTGGAGCTTAGCTAGAGATGGGCGGGGCATAGCTAAAATTGGAAAGGTCCATTCTCAAATCTTCATTGCATAACATGTCATCTTAGAAAAAAACGTCTTATATATTCATCACATGCGCTTCCTGTGTCGATCTTTGCTGAATGCAACCGGTGAGATACGATAGTGATACCAAACAAATGACAGGCTAGTGTAATTTTGCTTGCCAGGCAACGTCCGATATGTAATTGCGCTTGCAAAATCTGTGTGTAAGATTTATTTTGTGTACATCACACACACACACTTGATTGAAAGCGAAAGATAGCGTTCCTTTGCACTGATATCTCTGAGGGAAAAGTTAAATATGGATGAATCAGAACTCATGTACTTATGGAGATGATGGATGGAATATGAGCAGTGTTATGCCAAGCACAGAATACTCCTAGAGATGCTAAAGGGTGTTGTGTAGTTCAACAGTCCATGTTTCATGTCATTTATCTTCGCACTAATCGCTTAATGCTACTGAATATAGGGATCTGATCTGTGATTCAAGTATCTGTTAAGAAAAGTGAAGTCTGTCAAAAATTTGTATGAATTGTATGTCTTCGATGAATTAAAAATTTTAATAAACATTCTGTTGACTCTTTTGAAATTAATGTGACTGGTCGGAGCTGTTGTTGCCATAGCGACCAATAGCCCCGCCAATCAAATTAGTTTCAAAATATGCAACAGCTTACAGGGCCTGCAGTTACGTGGCAATTTAGATTTCCGGGAATTGAGGTATCGAAGTTTCAAATCGATTCCAACACACAAAGAAGTTGGTGCAGCTTTAACTAGAAATGAATATGAGCATTAGAGGAAAAATGGATCTCACTGTTGGTAATATTACATGTTCTTATATTTAGCTCACTTTACTATAATAGCTGTTATACATTGTGAAAATTATGTTATTATCCCCACGTTTTAAAAAACGTCGGGGATATTGTAATCATCTCCGTCCGTCTATCCATCTGTCCATCCATCCATCACACTATCTCCTCCCAAACCGTTGGGTGGAATTAAATCAAATTTCGTATGAGGGTTACCATTATGATTCCGCTTTGCAAGACGATATTTAGATTTTGCTCCGCGCCCCCCCCCCCCCCCAGGGGAATGTGTCGGGTCAAAAGGTCAAATCATTTGTAACGCAACTCCTAAAATCATTAGACGGAATGTAACCAATTTTAATATCTGAGTTACCCATATTATTGCGGACTGCAAGAGGTCAGCTAGATTTGGCTCTTCCCCAAGGGGTGGGGAAGGGTCAAAAGGTCAAATTTTAACCTGCAAAAATTCATTGTAACTTATCTCCTCCAAAACTGTTGGACAGAATTCAACCAAATTTGGTATGTGAGTTACCCATATCAATGTGAAGTATATGAGCACATTTACATTTGGCCCTGCCTCCAGGGTTGGGTGAGGGATGGGGGTCAAAGGGTAAAAGATGTATTGTAATGCAATGCCTCTGACAATGTGGATGGAATTCAACCAAATTTAGAATGTCAGTTACCCATATCAATGTGGAATGGATGAGCACATTTACATGTGGCACCTCCCCCAGGGGGTGGGGAGATGGGGTCAAAAGATCATGAAATTGATTGTAATGCCTGCAACTCCTCTGAACTCGTTAGACGGAACTCAACCAAATTTGATGTCTGAGTTACCCATATTATTGTGGAGTGCAAGAGGCCATTTAGATTTCTACCCACGGGTCGGTAGAGGGTCAAAAGGTCAAATTTTAACCAGAGGAAATTGATTGTAATACATCTCCGAAACCATTGGACGGAATTCAACCAAATTTGGTATGTGAGTTACCCATATCAATGTGGAGTGGATGGGCACATTTACATTTGGCCCCTGCCCACAAGGGTGTGGGATGGGGTCAAAAGGTCATGGAATTGAATGTAATGCAACTCATCTGACACTGTTGGATGAAATTCAGTCAAATTTGATTGCGGAGTGCAAAAGGACATTTACATTTGGCATCGCCCCTGGTGGTGGGTTGTGGGTGTGTCAAAAGTTCACAGCGGTGTACGTGGGGATTTGCGACGACACGTCATCGGCTCATCAATCTAGTTGAAAAATGAAACTGCTTCTAGCAACATCATTTGTTTAGGTTAACACTGTTGTCTTAATCTTTCTATTGTGTCACTTAAAGTTTGTGTGCCCCATTAAATAGAGGTACCTTTGCATGAGATATGAAATACCTGTTGTCTTTTTAACTTAACCAGCATGCAATTCTACCCAGCATGCAATGCTACCCAGCATGCAATGCCCTGACTCCATATTCGTTGTAGCGATTGGATGCCATGTTCATTGAGTCTATTGTCTGGACAGGCCAGGAATTCTGAGACCCCTCCTGCAAATACTAATTTCTCAGCCAATTGGAAGCATAAGCGCGTAAGATGTATTCATGGTAGTACATTCGACAGCCTGTATTTCAGTACTGTTCACTCAGCCCTCGCAAGTGTGTCAATTTCCATGAGAAAATACAAGAAAGGTTTTATATACTTTGCCAATAATTTGTGTGAAAATTATTGCTATCAATGACAGCAACAACATTCAGTCAAATTATTGTCAAAATAATTAGTTGGTAATAATGCGATTACTACAATGTACTTGCTACAGATTTGATACAAATTTGAACAAAAATTATATATATAAGCAGTCGACAATGAGTTCACAGCCAGACGTTCCCACAGGAAGATCAGAATATAATATCATTAGCTGTCATTGTCTGTACATGAATTATGCACACTAGTGTGTTCATTCATGCTTCAAGACCATTCTACTACAGACAATATAGTCAGTTTGCATTATTTATACTTGATCTTGCATGAGAAATGGAGTTCATTTCAATGGCATTTACGATCAAGTCAACCCTATGCCTTCAAAACAGCAGGATATCTCGACAAGTGTACATTTAACTAGTGTCAAAGATACTCAATCACATTTTTAGCCAATTATAGAAATTAGCCCTTATAACGCTGATGTCAAAATACTCGTACAAAGTCACCAGATTTAACCTCTCTTGTGTCAACAGTACATTAAATTGTTCGAAATACTTAAATTAACCATTTAATTCCAAGGAAATTTTGATTTTTGCAGCCAAAATGAATATTTTTGTCAGTTTATAACAAAAATTTATAAAACAATAGATTTCTGTTATCCTTCAAATGGACATTCATCAAAGGTGTAATGGTCAAGAAATTCAAATTTCTGCTTAGCCAGGGTCAAATTGCAGGCTAAGAGAAGAGTATTTTTCAAAATTTACCACTGGAATCAATCATTCCAGTGGTGAATTTTCAAAAATACGCTTCACTTAGTCTGCAAACGGACATTTCTCATTTTCGAGGTCGTTTTTGACAAACTTGACCATTAAAGGGTTAAGTTGATGCAAGAGGGGTTAAAGGCTGGCATACATTCTTGTACATTCCAGTCCATCTGGAAGCTATAGATTCGCAGATCAAAGATGTCCTTGACAAAAAAACTATGTTTATCCAACACAACCTGCATATCCTTGATGCTTTATAACAACAATAACAGCTGAACAACTCCAATTAGGCAGCTTTAGACAAACTTGACAGGGAAAAACACATGATCGAGTCATTCATCCTGGTACTAAGCTGTGCCGTCATCCCCCATGACATTCTGAGATCTTTAAAGCTAAGTGTCATTAGCCACAAGAATGAAGTTGTCACCAGATGAACAGGCAGCTTAAACCCAGTCAATCATCTGGTGCTGACCTGAACAAGATCACAGTTTCATATTCTGGTGCTGACCTGAACACGATCACAGTTTCATATTCTGGTGCTGACCTGAACAAGATCACAGTTTCATATTCTGGTGCTGACCTGAACAAGATCACAGTTTCATATTCTGGTGCTGACCTGAACAAGATCACAGTTTCATATTCTGGTGCTGACCTGAACACGATCACAGTTTCATATTCTGGTGCTGACCTGAACAAGATCACAGTTTCATATTCTGGTGCTGACCTGAACAAGATCACAGTTTCATATTCTGGTGCTGACATGAACAAGATCACAGTTTCATATTCTGGTGCTGACATGAACAAGATCACAGTTTCATATTCTGGTGCTGACATGAACAAGATCACAGTTTCATATTCTGGTGCTGACCTGAACAAGATCACAGTTTCATATTCTGGCGCTGACCTGAACACGATCACAGTTTCATATTCTGGTGCTGACCTGAACAAGATCACAGTTTCATATTCTGGTGCTGACCTGAACAAGATCACAGTTTCATATTCTGGTGCTGACCTGAACAAGATCACAGTTTCATATTCTGGTGCTGACCTGAACAAGATCACAGTTTCATATTCTGGCGCTGACCTGAACAAGATCACAGTTTCATATTTTGGTGCTGACATGAACAAGATCACAGTTTCATATTCCACTGCAAATAGACCTTTCCCACATTAGTGTATTTTGGGAAAATACCTTCCCAGAATTCATTGTCCTTACAACTTCTGGCTTGTAACCGTAATAGCCAACACGCAAACAGCATTACTTTACTCTAGGAATCAGATGCATTGCACTTTAAGCAGTGTATATGAAAAATTCTGTTCATAATATTATTGAAGTCACATCATTGGAAAGCCAAGCCAATTTTCTATGCATTTGTGTATTAGTTTTTATAGTTTTCTAAAATTTAATACAGTTGCTTGCAATTTTAAAATATCCCCTATTGCCCACTTGATTTAATGAATCTAAGTCGAATGGTGTATTTTATATACGCAAATAACTCGGAGAAAACATTACAAAAATATAAAAAATAATGCATTAATGTTTCGGCAATTGAATGCACTTTCCAATGATATATGATTTAAATAATATAATGATATTAGTTTATCATAGGAACAGTTTAAATTGCAGTGTAATTTAGTACAATAGTACCTCAATGCGGGTCATTGCGTGTCAGCGTCTTGGCGGCGCGTAACCAGCCAGCAGTTTTACTCTGAGCATCAATTTAGGAAAATCTTGGCGTAATGACATCAATGTGGGAAAGGTGTATTGATCAAGATGACAGGTAAGGGAGAAGATTTCTACTTCTGTTAGAGAACTATCGATGCCTCTGAAATTAAATGCTTCACTTCATTGGGACACAAAACTATTAGGTACATTAGCAGACAAGACTGGCTGAAGAGCGACTGACTATGATTGTAGGTAATGTGACTGCAATTAAACTCCTCGTTGTACCGGCATATTAGCCAGGCACTGATAGGCGATCTGGGGAGATAATCCCTTTGCCCATCAAAAGAAGACAATTTTTGCAAATTTACTATGTGGGCTCAATAAGTGAGTGTGACTCATTCCATTGCTGAGTTTCGAAAATCAACTTGAGGCCCACAAATGGACATTAACTAGAAGCAAAACTTCTAATTTCCTTGATCAGTTTTGAACATTAAAGTGTTAGTACTGAAGGGCTCTGGCATGGTCAAATATTCAATATCAATAAATATTTATTCAGTACATGTAATATAAGCCAGCATGTCAATACATGGCCGTATCTTGGACAGTCAATCACCATTAGGATTATGGATAATATTAGTATTTTTAACAAGGTCTACTCGACAGCTCTATAGGCTTAATATTTACCAAACATGTCAAAACCGATCAGCATTTGCCTGTTGATCTGATTGTGTCTAGTAATAGCTCTGCTAATGTCATTGACTGTACTAGTGATGTCTCCCGCTCATTTAGAGAACAGTATTAATGAAAGCTGATTAATCTCGTAACCCTTACCACACTGATGTCAAAATTTTGAATTTTCAAATTAAATTAAAAGATGAACCGGTGTTTATTTTTCAACAAATTTGGTGGAAGATGATGCTGTCGTAGACAGCAACATCATCCACCAAAATAGTTGAAAAATGTACACCAGTTTCTTTGCTATTGACACCGGAAAAGATAGAATATTGACATCAGAGTGGTAAGGGTTAACTCTTTAATGCTCATAACGGCTTAAAATGGCTTCTGCAGTGGTCTTGAGAAATGTCCATTTGCAGAGCAAGAGAAGACTATTTTTGAAAATTTACCGCGGGAATGACTGGCTCGATAACTGAGCCAGTCATTCTAGTGAAAAATTTTCAAGAATAATTTTTTGCTCTGCAAATGGACATTTGAAATTTTCGTGAACAAATTCGAGGGTTAAAGGGTCAAAGCCTGGATTTATATCTTCAGAGGAGGTGAGTTTTCCGTAACTGTCTCGCTGCCTCAAGCCACCAAACAATAATTTCAATTCAGCAAAATCCCTTGACTTGCTGAATATTTTGAGAACAATTTGATTGAAAGTTGTTGGTGGCTTAGCCACCAACAACTTTCAGTCAAATTGTTTGCAAAATATTTAGCCGGCCCAGAGATATAACCCCTGGAATATGTTGTCTGTAAAAACTCAGCTGTCAGACGGTTAATTTACATTAAGTATATGCAACTTGATTATATAGTCACATCAAAACATCTCATTTCCGCAGCTGAAGATGACAAGTACTTCCCAATGAAAATGAACCATTGTGTTTTCTATTAGAATACACGCTGCTGCAAAGTGACTAGAGTTAATAGACTTGCTGGTAATATATTGTCTACCATATTCAACTTCAGGAATGCTTGCAGCTGATGATTTCAATAGCGCTGTTGTAAATTAATTCTTTCAATCTTTATTTGGGTCATGCAGGGAACGCAGCTCTGGTTGCTATAGCAATGGCTTGTTATCTGAAGATGACATTTTCACATATCTTTCTTTCCTAGTCGTCTCTGGTGGGATATTTCTTATTCAAGATCTGAGCACGCTTTGCTAAATCTTAGGCTTTAAAACGTATGATATGCGAGAATTTTGTACCATGTAATTTATAAGCGCATCGAGCACCAAGCCTAACGCATAGCCTGTGGGAGGTGAAAATGCTCTGGGTTACTGTACAAACAGATAAAACAGAGAAAAAATATTAGCGCGTTACAGTTCTAATGCTTGTCATTTGAAATGTTATGAATTGCAATAGATATCGCTACTATGCATTTGGGAATGGAAAAACGGAAATATTACACTCAGTCTGATAATGTATATCATTTTAATGGTCAAACCGGCCTCTGCTGTAGTCTTGACGAATGCTCGATGAATGAGCCAGTCATTGCAGTTGTAAATGTTTTAAATACCTTTCTCTTGGCCTGTAAATGTACATTCGCTAAGCAGAAATGTGAATTTTCTTGACAAATCTTGACGAGTAAATGGTTAAATAGATCAGAATTTTAAAATTGACGTTCCAATTTGATATAAAAATATCAGCGATAACTGAGCCATTCATTTCAGTGGTAAATTTTGAAAAGCAGTTATCTTAGTCTGCAAATGGACATTTTCTTAGAAAAATTTGAAATTTTCTTGAAGAAATTTGACGCTTAACAGGTTAACCCAGTAATGTTGAACATTAGTTAAGCAAATAGGTGTTTTCTCATATAATGAAATGCCCATCTGCAGGCCAAGAAAAGAAGGTTTTAGAAGACCAATCACTTGAATGACTGGTTCTGTTATCTAGTTAGTCAATCATTTCAGCAGTACCGTTTTCTAAAATATTTATCTTTTGATCGAGAACTGAACATGAAAATAGCTGCTGAGAAGCCATTTGTAATAAGAGGTTATTCTACCATTGATCTGAAATTGCTCCACATAAAACGAATGAATCAGGAAACAATATTGTACATATTTGTAGAATTGTACTCAATTGACTCTCATACCAAAGTGTTCATTCTGAAAACTGTTGCTGAAAGCCGCTGCTGTTGCATTTTCCCTTTTGACCCCAAACTTGCTTTACGTCTTTGGAACCAGCTACAGGTATTAAGGTTTCAGGCCAAGTTGGAGACGATCCCTCCAGTAGAGCCAGAGTTCTTTTAAAAGGTAAGTAGAAGAAGAACAAGAAGAAGAGGAGGAGGATGAGGAAGACGAGGAGGAAGAAGGAACTCCATACTCACACTAAGAGCTTATTCGGTTAATAACAACGTACTGGGCGTGTCCACCCGTGGTGGGCGTGTTGGTCCAGGGAAGAGGCGTCCCTTATCCTGCTATGTTTATGCCTATAGGCTCCATTGTGTGGAGCTGGTGTATCCAATGACATTCCTTCTGTTTTCTCCATGGGGTGGAATTTTCACCATCCGGGTCTGATGAGAGTACCTGGATAATTCTGAACTGCATGTCAGTTCTAAAATGGCAATGTTTATTGAAATGTCTGGATACGGGTGTGTCGTATCGTTCTTCCTATGGAGGTTTGATACTGATCTCAGATGTTCTTGGATTCTGATTTTGAAGGTGTCTAGAGTACATGCTGTTTCTTACATTTGTTGCAAGTTAGTGGGTAGACGATTTTCCTCGTCTGACAGTTGCCTATGATCTTGGATTTGTATGTTAGGCCTGTATGTGAGCTGGAGAAGAATCTGTTTTTCTGCATCCTTTGGCAGATGTTACAGTTCTTAGTTTTGCATGCGTTTAAAGGGTTTCTGTGTTGTACAAGGGTGTTATCTGATGGAAGTTTAGCCCTGACAATCATATCGTTGATTGACTTGTTTTTTCTATAGCCGAAGAGAGGAGGTTCTGGAAAGGCTTTTCTGTATTTGCTGCTCAGGCTTCCAGAGTTGGGCAGAATTTCTTGATGGTTTTCTTCAGAAAGATGCCAGTTCATGTGAACTCGCAGACAAAGATGGGACTTTATAGTGTTTGTGGTGGTTGTCTTTGGTGGTGGGTGTAGGATGCTGTGTCTGTCTTTTAATTTAACTTTTGCCCTGGATTCGTTGAGAATTTGAGAATTTTGATAGGTTAACCCCTTGCTTCAAAATATCCTTGTAAGAGTGATACTGTTTTTGTCGTATCTTGTATGCGACTACAGATACGTCTCAACCTGAGGAATTGTCCATATGGGGCCGAATCATTACAGGAGGGGTGTGCTGAGTCATAGTGGAGGTAGCCGTGGGTGTCTGTTGGTTTTCTGTAGAGGTCGAAGATGATAGCATGTTCTTCTGTTTGTTTGACCTTGGTGTCAAGGAATGAAACATGTGTTTTTGTGGACTCCATTGTGAATTTGATGCTTATGGTGCTCTGTATTCATGTATGTGACAAATTCATCTAGGGCAGGTTTCCATATTCCCAGAACATGAATATGTCGTCTATGTATCTGACGTACAAGGCTGGCTTGTTGGGAGCCGCTTGTAGGAGTTTTTCTTCTAAGTCTGCCAAGAAAATGCATGCAAAAGTGCATGCACCTTTGCTTCCCATGGCGGTGCCTCCTACTTGTAAATAATGTTCGCCATTAAACTCAAAATTATTGCATTCTAGTACAAGTTTTAGGAGTTTGAGTAGACCTCTGATTGATAAATCACCTCGTATTCCATGTTTGTAGCAGAATCTGGCCACTGGCCTGAGTCCCTCATAGTTGGGGATGTTCGTGTATAGTGATGTGACGTCCATCATGTCACCAGAAGAGTGCCAGGCTTTGTTTTGCCAAAGGCTTCAATCAGGTTTATGAAATCTGTGGTGTCTTTTACATACGATTTGATCTTAGTGACGTGCACTTAGATATGTTCATCCACGAAACTGCTTATTAGGTCTGTGGGGCAGCCTATGCCGCTGATGATAGGTCTGCCAGGAACTAGGCCATTTTGCTTCTTTTTGTGCACTTTGGGTAGTAGGTAGAATCTGGCAGTTATTGGAGGGTTTGGAATTAATCTACTGGCAGTTGTAGTATCAATTTCCTTGTCTCTAACTAGTTGGTCTAGTCGTTTTTCAACGAGTTTTGTGTGTTTATATGTTACATGTAGATCTTGTTCAACCTTTGTATAGAACCGTGCATCCGCTAGCTGGCGGTTTGCTTCTGCTACATGTACATAATCTGTTGTGTTTTGGATGACGGCTGCTTGCCCTTTGTCAGCTTTTTAAACCACTATTGTGTGGTTGTGCTGGAGTTGCACTAAAGCTGACTGTTCCTGCTCGCTCAGATTACTGTTATTAGTTCCGTGGTGAATGTGTCTACTGAATTCGTACCTGATTGTTTTGAAAAAAGCTTCAAATGGCACATCTAAGGTGGGGATGGCATTGAAGTTTTTTTGGTGGTAAATTTTCTGATTATGACGTCTTGACATGGTGGTGGAATCGGTGCCGTGGGAGGGGGTTGTTGAACTGGCCCCCTGTTGTAGGAGCGCGTGGGGGGGGGGGGTTGTGGGTCAGGGGTGAAGAAGTGTTTCAGGCGCATGCGCCTGAAAAAAGCCTGTAAATCAGAATAGAGGCTACCCATGTTTGGGTCTGAAACTGTAGGACTGAATCCTAAACCTTTATCAAGAAGACTGACGGTTGCCATGGGGAGTTAGATTGGTTAAAGACAAACGAGGAAGAATACGTTTCTGAGTCTTTAATGACTGCATTGTTGTTACAGTTACAGATAGACAGTAGCGGTTGTGAAAGATAGTTATTGTATGAATGTTTATAATTATGTAAAAGGAAGTTTGTTTTCTTAAAACGGTGGTATAGTCATCTGCGTGCCTCTGTCAGGTTTTTGACTGCCTGGAGCAGATTCTCGAGTGCTCTTGCACTCCTTGATTCCGTCGATCTGCTACTGTTTGAATCCCGGTTGTCCCTCCGGTCAGGGACATGTTGCTGATAGCGTGGCCCTGGCCTTCTCTACGGGTGTCTGGACGACTGGCGGTTGTTCCCCCAGGACTCTCTCTTCTGTTGACGGGCCTGCTTTCTCTTCGTTGGTTTACGTCTCAGACTCGGAGACCGGTGCAAACGGGTGTGTCTGACCGTGGTGGCTACTATGGCCAATTTTGCCTCTCTAGTGGTAGAGGAATTGCAGCACCGTTCGAAAGCAGTTTTGTAACCGCTCATGACCTGGTATTGGTCTTCCAGTTTCCTGCTCATGTGGTCGAACAGGGGCAATCTGGTTTTTTTCTACCCATAGATCGTCAAGAATGACTCAATCCACAGACTCGCCCAGGAAGGGTATAAAAGGGACGAAAATCCCAGTCCAGATCATTCAGACGTTTGGTCTCGCATTGCGACCAAGCGTCAGGTTAAATAACCTACAAGTATATGGTTGCTCACAAGGGTGTAGGGATTAGCAATCTGCGTGTACTTGGTGGATCCAGTAAGATTTGCGGTCCTTGCATGGAGCTGTGACTCCCTCGCTGTCAGGATTGTGGCGGAGGACTTCGATGACCCTATATTTGATACAGCTCGTATCATGACCCGGCAAGTTAAAATGTAGGGAGACTGGTGTGTCTTTCCTATTTTTTGTGTCTCTGATGTGTTCTTTAATACGTATCTGGACTTCACGTTTTGTCTCGCCCACATATTGCATGTTGCATTTAGAATGTGTTAGGAGATAGATGACGTTTCTAGTGATGCAGTATGTCCTGACATGGCAATGGTAGCTTAATCGTGTGTGTGTGTGCTATAGAAGGTTTTTCCTTTACCTAATTGGTTGCAAAAAAACACAGTTGGTTTTTTGGCACGCTTCTATTTTGTTTGGAATAGAACTACCTTGAAATCCTGCGCATTCCCGCATCCCAGATCCTTAGTAGCACTTACCCGCACTGGGAACGTATATAAACAGGCCTAAACAGGCCATTGGCATCCAGACTTCTAAACCTCTAGATAGTACCAGGCAAAGTTCTTAAGTTTTAGCTTATATAACCTTCTACAAGTAGCTCATAATTGACTACGTTGTTATTCACTATCAAAAAGTGTATTCATCAATGCGGATAAATAGGCAATGGAGATGGCGGGAGAATTTATGTCACCTTCAGCACACCGTAAAATAGCCTTCCACTGGACACGACATTGGCTGAGCAATTGGGACATCCAAGAGACCTGAAGGATGATAAAATAAGAAATGACAAATGCAACTTGAACTGGAGAACACTTTGGGATGGCAGGCTGTAGGCATGATCACACTGTAACGCTTTCTCTTGTGGAAGCCTAATACTTCAGCAAAAAGTGAGTTAAGTAAGCATCGTCCCATTGTCCATCATCCTACCAACCAGGTGCTCATTATTGCCCTTGTTATTGATGTTTGTATAAACCTTGGATCTGGTCATTAGCAACCATGTGACAGTCATCGATGTCTGTATGTCTCATTATATTCCCAATCTAGTTCATAAACATGTAAATATGCTGATATGTTTCCTAGTAATAATAGACCATACTGACAGTCGTCATCATCCGCACCATAATCTTCCATGATCTATGTTATGTATGCTTACATGTAGCTCTTGAATATGTCACTGAATGTCATATCTCATGTGAGGATTGTATTATAATCAGACATCTTGTCTTGATGGATCAGGTGTCATAACTACTGATTGGATTCATCACGTTATACTGGCGAGAATAGAACAGACAGGAATGTTTTAGAATATTAACTTGATCTAGAAGCTGAAAAATCAATATGTAACTACATGTACATGTAATATAGCCCCTTTTATGCAGTAGATGGCAGTAGACTCATCAGTGCTTTTAATCCTGCTGAGTATTTTGAAAAACAATTTGATTGAAAGTCATTGATATCTGATGTAGCAATGGCTCTCCATAAATCTTTTTCAGAATATTTCAGTAAATCTCTGATTCTCATCTTGCGATGAAACCAGTTCAGGATGAAAATGATTAATTATAATTTTCAAATACATCTCAAATTTTGATGAGGTCATGCCAGCCAGTTATTCCAGTGGCAATGTTTAAAAAATCATCTAGACTGGCAAATGACCAACAAAAAGCCTTTTTGCATCCATACGGACTGACTGTGGTCATCGATCCGTTTAACTGTTCATGGCCATTGACTGTTAATGACTATTTCTTCAGAAAAGTTTCACTGCGTTCATGGATCCATATACATGTACCCTTAAATGAATGGTAAATATGTTTACATTGTAGTGTCCTTCCCGTTCATGCAATGAAAATCTTTTGGCACAGGTGTAAATCTTTCACTCCACACCCGGACTCACCCTCGCTGCGTGAGTTTATTCAATCTCAACACACACGCACGCACGCATGCACGCACACACACGCTTGTGGCACTGATCTCTCATACAACTTTACCAGCATACAACTTTACCGGGTAGTCGATTACCTGCAGAAATTATCACTTTCAAATGTAGACTAGTGGCGCTTCAGCTTCGTGAGATGATACCTTTTCATACTTCAGCGATAAAGATACAGAGTGGCCTTCGCTTTGACATTACATTGATGTTTACTCTGGTTTGGATTTCCAACATAGGCCTGAGTGGGAGTTTACTCTTGGTTTTCTTGGTCTTTAAATGGATATTCAAAATGAATAGATTTTTGTAAACAATTTTGACAATTAAAGGGTTAGCCATTTGTCAAATGTGTGACTGACGATTGCGGGGTGACAGGCATGGTGTATGATGTGGGATAGAAAACAAGCATAGTACGTGATCTAAGAAAACAGATACAAATTCAATAACAACAAACTCTCTAATGCTAGTCGCTGCAGATGTGTGGTGTGCTGGGGGAAAAGATGAAAATACTGTTCTCTAATCTTAACCCTTTAATACTCAAATCTGTTCTAGACAATTTCAATTTTCTCATAGAAAATGGCCATTTTCAGACCAAGAGAAGACTATTTTTGAAAATTTACCACATGAATGACTGGCTCAGTTATCGTTTTTGGTTAATATGAGGGTTAAAGGTTAAGGCATGTACGGTAAAGTATCTGAAGCTTATCATGAATGCACACAGTGACAATAGTTCCTTCAGGCTATACTAAGTAGTCCATATCGACTAAAGCAGCGGGAGAGATTCATCATTCAGAACTATGGAAGCTCTTCGTTGTTTGGTGTCTATTTGTGAACTCTCTGCTTGATTTCTAATCGAGTTATTGATTTCTATGTTAATACTATTACATATCAGTGACTATGTACAGACATTTCAAAGAATCAGTGGTTATATTTGTCCCAATAGATACATGTACTGTAGATGATCGTTAAAGTAGATTTATTTATCTCTATTTGAGGTTAGTGTGTTGACGAAGTGTAATTTGTAAATTCTAAATCTTATCTTTGTCGATGGGAATTGATACTTTGTATAATTGAATGGTACTGAATTTAATGGAATTGATTAAGTAAAATTTATCTTGAACTAATTCCAGCTGAAACTTGAGTTGATAAAGCACTGGAACTGACCTCATGTTTCGTAAGCATATATGGTACAGCAATTGTTTTCAATGATCAAATAAATGTTTTTGTACAGTTAGAGCCACATTTCTGTCTTAACCATCTAGACGTATTGTAGGAATAGACTGGACATCTGCATACCTTCAATATGGGACGAGTTGTCTCGACCGCTGGTGATGCGAGTTCAGTAAAATGAAACTGCATATTTGACTGGCTGATGCAGGCGCTCACTGGTGCATTTATATCCTCCAAAAAGGGCTAAATTCTTTTTTGGTACTTTAAAGAGACATTGAACAGAAGCAAATTTATATATTTTTAACAGAAATAAAATTGTATTGTCTCTATTAAACTGTCACTTTATTTGACTGCGTAATAGAATTAATAACAAAAACATACTATTTTGGAAGATATAATAACGTACTGAACTGAAATTCTGTCTGAGCGGAATTTAACTCTATGGCCTTAATCCTTTAACCATTGAATGGTTCATGAAAATCTCAATTTTCTCATAGAAAATCTCAATTTGCAGACCAAGAGAAGAGTATTTTTGAAATTTTACCACTGGAAAGACCGGCTCGATTATCAAGACCATTGCAGAAACAATTTTTGGCTGATATTAGTATTAAAGGGTTAATGTACAAAAATAACCAAATAAATTATCATTTTCTTGCTCAATCTTCACCATTAATGTTTTATATCCAGTTGAATCCTACAGGGGGTTTGATTGGTCCAGTACTCAAGTTTAAAAATTGACTGATGATCTCTCACAGTCCATCCCATGTGTCTACTGCTGAGCAGTTAATAGCCAGACAATTTTATCATGTTAATTGTCACGTAGACATTAAAGCTGACATTGATAAATATTCCTTACACAAGTCTCCCAGATCCTGGAACCAAACTTAATATCTTGTAAGCAATAGCTCAAGCTAATAATAGGCTTATTATACGTATTAAATTGCTAATGCCACTGTTTATTTAACCCTTTTCTGGTCAAAACCAGCCTCTGCAGTGGTCTCGGGGAATGTCAGTTTGCACGCTAAGAGAAGACTATTTTTGAAAATCTTCCACGAATGCATGTTTTAATATCTTGAGAAAATTTCACCATTAAAGGGTTAATCATTTCAGTGACATCACAGAAAAAATATTTGTAATAATATAAAATAACATGTTCTTTTGAATATTTGGAAACTTAAGTTTGACTGGAACTGGTTTGACTTCCAGTCAAATTAATTCAAAATATGGTTGCCTTCAGAAAATGAGATATGGGGAATTAAAGGGTGAGAGGGTTGGAAGACTACCATGTATATTTTGAACAACATTTTGAAAATTATTAACACTGACTGATGAATTCCTGATATCTCATTCATGTCAGTTTCAAGGCATCCATACGAGAAAACTGTTGAAAATTTTGAAATTAATTTTACTGGAGGCTGTTGCTCCAGTCAAATTAATTGCAAAATATTCAACAGAATAAGTTTTATATCAAAGAATTTACTTTTTCGTTGATTTGTCAGTGAAAGGGTTAACACTTGTCTTTTAACCTTGTTGTACGTGATAATTATAGGCACACCAATATTATTATTAATGGTTCAATTTATGAAATTTTTAATAAAATTAGTTAATTTGATAATTCCCCCATCTGTTGTCTGTCTATTAACAATTTTTCTTTTAAATGACTTCAGGCTTAGATCGACTTGTCGAATTTCAACCAAATTTGTAAGAAAGCATCCTTGGGTTATAAAGATACAAGATTGTTCAAATGAACCTGATTCAGGTCCATCTGGGAGGTGGCCTGATTCTGGATTTTGTACTATTTTTAAAAACACCTTTAAACCTCTCTGAAACTGCTTAGCCGATTGGTTGAAACTCAAGAGATTTTATCTAGGCCATTATTAATCTGTGCAAGAAAATTCCACAAAACCAACCCCAGCATCTGGATTTTGTACTATTTTAAAAAAACCTTTAAACCTCTCCGAAACTGCTTAGCCGATTGGTTGAAACTCAAGAGATTTTATCTAGTCCATTATTAATCTGTGCAGGAAAATTCCTTAAAACCAACCCCAGTGTCCATACTGGATATGCCACTAGAGGTGGAATATGCCAATGATGTGGAATTCATACTAGATGATGAAAAGTAACCCCTTGATGAACTACTCCCTATAGCTGCAAGCAAACTAAAAATTGAGAATCTCTTTATGAATGAATCGAAAACAGAGTTCACCAACATTATATATAGCTATCGACAAAGCATGAAACTAAAGAAAAATGAAATCCTAGGCTCAGTGTTCTGCAGCACTCCTGACATCACTCCACAGTCCACGCTACTTCATGGGGAACATAGCTTTCCTAGCTTTCCAGTCCTTCTGGAAGCTATCGATTCATACATGTAGATCAAAGATGCCCGTAACAAAAATACTATGTTTCTACAACGCAGCCTGGGTGTCTCCAAATGGAGCTCTAGGTAAACTTGATGCTTGCCACTGCAAACACAACACCATCACTGGACACTGATGGTTAGACAGCATAATTTCCAACGATGCACTATATATACAAGATTTTTAATACGTCGGCGCTGTCCGTAAAAGTCACCCAGCAAAGATAGTCCATGTTTGGCCATGTGCAATTTTAAGATGCCAGAAGACACAACGGAACAGAGTCTTGGAAGTCGGCCTACTGGGAGACAGCAAATATAAAGCCAGGAGAGGTCGTGGTATTGCATAATTCTGTTAAGCGTGCTATGAGCTAAAAACAGGACTCGGTACATTCGGATCAAGAATGGACCTGAGGAAGCTAAAGATTTTGGCTAAGGACCATTGAGACACAGTGGTCAAATGCGGAGAAGGACTGATTGCAGCTGTAGGATGTTTCTACTACAACAGCTTCAGAATACAATAAGCATGCACACACATTATGGCTGAACCATATTAGATTTTTTATTTGATGGCTTTTGATGGTGAAAATTGTTTGATATTTGTCTATAGCAATGTCAAATTTTACCCTTTCGCTTTTGCCAGATAAATGGTTTGGTGACCATCTTGGATTATTTCCCTGCCTGAAAAAGAATGGAAAGCTTCAACTGACCACTAGAAGTACTGGGCTGATTTCAAGTAGATTTGCCAGTAAGAATACATTAGGGCATAGAGATTCAAAGGGAGCTGATTGGTCAAGTTGGATTTCACACTATTTTAAAAACATGTTTAAGTACGGAGGTGTATCTGAGAAACTGCTTGGTCAATTGATTTGTATCTCAAGAAACTTTATCTAGTACAAACCAGGAACAAAGTTTGACAGTGAAAACATGATTGGTCGATTTGTCTGACTACCATCTTGAATTTCCGAAAATATCCAGGAAATTAGTTAAAATGTTACTCATAAAATGCTGAGTCACTATTTGTAGTTTTAAAGCTTAAGTGTCTGTGTTTTTGGCCCGAACTATTGTTTTCTGGCATAAAGTGTATTGGGCTTTTAGTATATTGAACATAGAAAGCTATCTGAAAAGGATTACTGGCTTAAAACCTCGTAATTTTTCTTAATTATAGACGTTTTAAGCCATGACAAGTAATTCTGAAGGTTCTTGGATGTTAAACACTGGCACCAATCAAAACATTTTGAATAGACTATGGGAGTGAATTTCCTGATATGGATTGCTAATGGAAGATGTACATGATGTGTCGATAAACTAGTTGTTGGTGTAATTCCATGTGTAGTTGCACGACATCTGATAATTGATTCTCATGTGTGAATTTACCTCAGTGTCGTGTTCGCACTGTAAACTAGCATCAAGAGTGCTCTTCATTCAAACACTATTCCATTCATTCAAATGGTGACAGATTTCTCACACTCTGGCTACAGTTGACACTTACATTGACAGGGCAAGAAAATCTAATTTTCTAGCAGCTGTGTAAAGGAAGGCAAATAGAAACAGTTGTATAGATTTGTAAAATTATGTTGCTGAAAGATTATGTTCTCATAGACAGCAACAGCTACCGTAAAAGCAACATTGTTTTATGTTGAATGCATGTCAGTTGACATGAAGAATACAGAAGTACATAAAGTGCTAATGAGAAATATTATAGATCAGAAATAGCAATCGTCCACCGCTATAGACACTGAATATTTAATCAGAAATGTAGTCTATTAATATTCTTCGACATGAACACGCATCTTACAATATATGGGTATTTCTTATACAAATTGCAATCGCAGAAACTGATGTACATGAAATCTGTCAAATAAATATATTGCCATCAACTACTCTCATGATCTACAAATGCCACAAATGCCGCGGTGTAATATATTGCAGGAAATTATTATAGAAAATATAAATTTACACAAAAAATGATTAGAAAAATAATGAAGAAATATATGAAAGATATGAAGAAATTTTTATGGAAATTAAATTATGCTGCAAAATGTGAAACTATCAATCAAAGTTAATATAATATATGGTTTCACCCCCTACTAAAAATCTGTCCTTTTAAGTCCCTTTTCAGTCCACCAAAGAGTCCACAAAGAGTCCCATTTCAGTCCTGGACTTAAAAGGGATTTCTTATGAGTCCCTTTTCAGTCAGTAATTTAGTATTGCAACCCCCATAGGGAGTCCCTTTTCAGGCCCCCCCCCCCCATTCCAATTATGCAAATGACGGCTGAAAAGGGATGCCGTAAGAATCCCTTTTCAATCCCCTGTTCCTTTTTTGCAAATGAGGACTGAAAAGAGACTCATTAGGAGTACCTTTTCTGTCTGGGACTGAAAAAGGACTCCAAAAGACTCCCTTTTCAGTTCCTCAAATTACCCTGGAATGTACTGATCAGATAGCTAGGAATGCTCTATAATGACTACTTGCTTTCAAGCAAAAAATTAAAGATGTTACATGTAATCTTTTAACAGGTGTTGGGTGAGCTAATAACAGATAACTAATTCAATTTCAGCAAGGCATATTTAAACAGTCTATGACACCCTGTTTGTTATGTTTGCGATAACATGCAATAATTGTTAACATATTACATGTATATGTATTAGAAAGCCTGGCCACTGCATTACTATAGAGTTTAAGAAGATGAACCAAAACTGGTATCTGCTATTAAATTTAAGCAAATCAATAAAATACATACCTTCCAAAATAGGTCTATTTCCATTTTAAGGTTAACTAGTGCTAAGTATTCTATCTAACAGTTGTATCAGAGCTTTCGTAGTATTAAATTCAGTGTACATTTTATACATACCTCATAATACATAATATAGACTAATGATAAATTCACTGGATTTCTTCAGATAAAGACTTAAATTTCCCACCAATTTAGCATATCATGAGGTCAAATCATCTCAGAGCTTTTAACTAGGACAATTATGCAAATAAAGCACATAATTCCATTTTCAGTCCCCCAATATTATTAAAAATTTAACAGAGTCATAGAAGTCTCAATTTTCAGTCCCCAGCAGCAAATGAACTATGTTCTAGAAGTCCCTTTTCAGCCCACCAAAATTATCATAAATTTGTATCAGCGCTTTCATAGTATTAAATTCAGTATACATTGTATACATACCTCATAATACATAATATAGACTAATAGTCAATACACTGGATTTCTTCAGATAAAGACTTAAATTTCCTACCAATTTAGCATATCATGAGGTCAAATCATCTCAGAGCTTTTAACTAGGACAATTATGCAAATGAGGCAAAGAAATCCATTTTCCGTCCCCCAATATTATTATAAATTTAACAGAGTTAGAGGACAGTCCCTTTTCAGCCCCCCTGTAAATAAACTACATGTATATCCTAGAATTCCCTTTTCAGTCACCAAATATTAGAAATTAACAGGGTCAAAGGAGTCCCTTTTCAGTCCCCCAGTAAATTAACTATGTCCTAGAAGTCTCTTTTCAGTCCCCTTACAGCAGGAGTCCCTTTTCAGTCCTTATCGATCAGTCCCTTATCAGTCTGGGATACCTTTGCAGTCCGGGACTCTTTCCTTAAGGGATGCTATGTCACGCTACAATTGTAATCTATCCGAATATTCTGGGCAAATACTATATTTGTAAATTTATTACTTTAAAAGTGCATATTTACACCAAAATGCTTCAAAATAAAATTGTTAAAATTGTACACTTTTAGAAGCTATAAATTGTATGTCTAAGATATAATGAAATGAAATAAATCCTAACATATGATGATGATTTTATTATGAAAGAAGTAATATTATTTTTTAAGTTGTGAAATTGAATTAGAGACATGATCAAGTCCCTAATTCAGCTTCGCAATTAAAAAAATTATATTAATTTATATGGAAAGAATCATATGGTAAGATTTATTTTGGTTTTTTTTAGCATTTTGGTGTGTGAATACCCTATTTTCCTAATCATGGTCAAACCATGGTCAAACAGAACATGGTCAAACCCATTCGTATCTCGCGAGGTCTCCTACGATTCGAGATCGAGAAAAGTATCTCATATGTATAGAGTAGCCATTGGCGCAGTGATTTCCACCAGAATATGGTGGTAGAGAGAATTGGAAATTAAAAGGACACGAGCGCTACTCTCCTCATACCAGACAATATTAATTCACGTAGAACGAGATGATATAAAGCCTTAGTAGTCTGTATGACAAGTAGTTAACAGAAAACTAGTCCCTCTGAATTCATCATAAAATTCAAATCTGTCTCACGCCTGTCGCACACAAAATGAGGTCAAGAATTTACTGAGTTTGTGTGAATATTGATATCACACGAACCACTGGGTGGATCAAGTCCATTTTAATGTCTGTATTAAGCTAGTGATACAGAGGTTAAGGTGATACCAAAATCAACACGATCCATAGTGTTCCTTTTACAGTCCGCTACGGCGATGGATTGGGTCCCAATATGTCTGGTCGCCAAAATGGAGTCTGTGTAACAGTCTAGTCATTGCGATGACATAATAAGATGGCCGGTCAATACATTAAATGTGTATTCTCATAGAAGCCACACCTATTTTTAGATTGGGTCAAACCATGGTCTGACTGATGCCATTTAACCTGCATGGTCAGACCATGGTCTGAAGGTTGGTGCCATTTATCATGCATATCATGAACATTGGTCAGCAATTCAGTTCAACCTTTCTAAAAAAAAGTGTACTGCGCTAGACTGTACACAGCCTACAAAATTGTACATAACTTTGGTCTTAGCCAAAAGGCCGAAAAAGCGATTACAACATTGTAAGCATTGTCATGAGCTATGGTAATAGTCATGAAGATATAATAATAAAATAATGATCAAACTTTCTAGATATATAAGCCTATGAAAATTTTGGAAAGGTAAACTGCATTGGCATTGTTTGAAATAAAGTGTATACAGGAATTGTGTGTGTGTGTGTATTATTACCAGAATGTTTCTATGTATATGGCATTTAATTAATGATGATTACATAATTTATATGTAATCGAATAATTAAGACTTTAAATGCAAAAAGACACTTGTTTTCAGTGAAAGAGTTGCCTCCCTTATTAAATTACACCGACCATGGACAAAACATGGTCGACCACAGTCAAATAATTGTTCCTGAAATGTTAAAAAACAGTTTTAAAAAGGGAATTTTAAGAACTTTTAGGAAGTGTTCTTCAGTTGTTCCTGAAAATATGCAAGAGCAGTTTAGGGATATTTTAAGACCTTACATGTAAGTTCAAGAATTGTTCTTCAGGAATATTTTTTTAGATATTAAGTAACATCGCTGACCATGATATCGCTGTCAATAGGAATAACATTGAAATTATCCAGTAACCGTGGTCAACCATGATATATCATGGTCAATGAGGGCCATACAATTGATAAATTCTTAAAAATATTGGTGACATATCTGACCATGAACTGACCATGATATCACTGAATAGGAATAACGTTGAAATTCTCCAGTGACCATGGTCGACCATAATATATCATGGTCAATTAAGGATAATTGTTAAAAATACTGCTTACATATCTAACCATAAACTGACCATGATATCACTGTCAATAGGAATAACATTGAAATTGTCCAGTAACCATGGTCGACCATGATATATCGTGGTCAAGGATGGATTTAAAAACATTTTAAAACTAATCTCACATACATGTATCTGACCATCACTCGACCATGATTTCATTGTCAATAGAGATAACATTGAAATTTTGCAGTGACCATGGTCGACCGTGATATATTATGGTCAAGGAAGGACTTCGAAAATTGTTAACACATCGTGTCAGATCTGACCATGAACTGACCATGATTTGATTGTCAATCATGTGAATAGGGATGACACTGAGATTTTTTACTGACCATGGTTGACCATGATATATCATGGTCAAGGATGGAACTGAAAATTTCTAAAATGTCAGATCCGACCATGAATTGACCATGATTTCATTGTCAATAGGGATAACACTGCAATGACCTTGTACG
Source organism: Chaetoderma sp. LZ-2023a (assembly GCA_034401795.1). Classification (NCBI taxonomy): domain Eukaryota; kingdom Metazoa; phylum Mollusca; class Caudofoveata; order Chaetodermatida; family Chaetodermatidae; genus Chaetoderma; species Chaetoderma sp. LZ-2023a. Next base: position 88,409,699 of record CM067373.1, on the reverse strand, counting down.
ACCACGATAAAATGGTCACCTGACTATGTTTGTGGTCACTGGGACCACAGTCATTTGAGTAAAAAAATCATGGCCAACCATGCTCAAACCATGAACTACCATGGTTGACGCTGATATCATGGTCGGCAGGAAATCATGGTATGCACATCTAAGCTTTAACAAATCCCTGAAAAAGTACATTCTTTCCGATGCATAGCATATTCTGTTGAATATTTTGAAGTTAATATGACTGGAAAATCTTGCTGCCAAAGGTAGCAACAACTTATTACCAGTCATATTAACTTCAAAATATGCAACAACATTCCTGTGTTGAAATTGAGATATGAGGAATTTATAGATGAAATGGTTCCTGGAGATTGAATTGAAAGTTTTTTCATCAGATCTGACCATTGAAGGTAAAAAAACAAGATTTCTGGACAGTGACAGTTTGAAATGTGTTTTAGTGGTGCTCCAACAGAGAAGTGGTAATGTGTTGACCTAAATTACTGCTCTGCAGAAAGAAAAATTTCATTACTTTGTATTTTTCTATTTAGGTAATCCACACACCAGTTGCTGATTCTGAATTGAAATTTACCCTAAATAGCTGCATCATAGAGAGATACTGTCTGAATTGAAACCGCTTTTGATTGATGACCTCCATTAGTTTATACCTCTTCTCTGCTTTATCCCCTTAGCACTCTGATGTCAAAATTTTTAATTTTCAAATTAAATTAAAAGATGAACTGGTGTACATTTTTCTACAAATTTGGTGGAAGATGGTGCTGTCATACAGCAACAAAATTGTTGAAAAATATGCACCAGTTTCTTTGCTATTGACAGAGTACAAGATTGATTATTGACATCAGACTGGTAAGGGTTAAGCCCTTATCTGACTGCAGATAATGATGAAGCATTAAGGTATAGCTGTGTATTTAGCTTCCATTGGCACAAGCATAGATCAGGGACCCAGGTGGCTTATAACACCTTAACCCTCAATATCTTCAAGAAAAATTCAGTTTTGTCACAGAAAATGTGTATTTGCAGACCAAGAGAATATAATTTTTGAAAATATATCACTGGAATAACTCGCTCAGTTATGGAGCCAGTCATTCCAGTCGTAAATTTTCGAACATACCAGTTATAGTCTTCTTTTGCTCCATAAATGGACATTTCTCAAGGCCACTGCAGATTTAGTATGACTTTTTGGCAACCTTGACTGTTAGAGTTTAAAATAGAAAGATACTGAGTGTCTTAAATTGTTCATCAGGCCATTATCTTTTAACCCTTTGACACTCATATCAGCCAAAAATGGCTTCTCCAGTGGTCTTGAGAAATGTGCATTTGCAGACCAAAAGAAGACTAGTTTTGAAAATCTACCACTGGAATGATTGGCTCGATAACCAAGCCAGTCATTCCAGTGGTAAATTTTCAAAAACAGTCTTCTTGGTCTGCAAATAGACATTTTCTATAAGAAAATTGAAATTTTCGTGACTAAATTAAAGGGTTTATTCGTGTGATCAGATTTCAAATATTCCTAGATAGTACATATCAGCAGTTGGCATAGTGTATATGGCTTCAGTCAAAAACCCAGGCCAAAAAAAGCTTGGATATTCATGAATATCCAAGTTATGTGGAGCTTTAATAAACCAGCTAATCCCAGCTTTTAATAACTTGGAATAGCTTGCTGGTATTGACCACATAAAATTCAAGATAATTCAAGAACATCCAAGAAAGGCCCTGCTGGTTAATGTAAAGTCCAACAAAATTCCAGATAGCTTGAACATTCAAGAAAATCCCAGTTTGCTTGAATGTTCAAGAAAATCCCACCTAGCTTGAGTTTTATTCCAGAAAGTCCCAGCTATCTAGAACTTCAAGAAAGTCCCAGCCAATCCTAGCGTTTGAAATAGGTTAGACATTAACATAAAATGCATGCACGTACACATAAATGCAGCCACAGAGATTATATATGACCATATACTGGTATGCTTGAAAACCAAAATCACCTTTATGATAGTTGAGTTACATGTAATACTCAATAACAAATACAAGTTCAGCCAGACATTCTGGTTCAGGTTCTGACTGATTTGTTTGTTATTCTTTTAGACAGAGATTGTTAATGTACCATATTATTTAGAAAGTCATGATCACTGCATTATTTGTATAGAACTGAAAACGCTATATCAAAACTGGTAACTCTGAATAATCTTTGGAAATCAATAGAATACATACCTCAAAATACAGTTCTGTCTCCATTTAAGGTTACTGATGCTAAGCATTCTATCTAACAGTACTGTCTCAGTGTTTCTAAACTATCATATTCTATATATCCAAAGCTGGTAATGATCAATGCAATGAATGTACTGTTTGCTTTTTTACAAAGACTTTAAATTTCCCACAAATTTACCAGGTCACGGTCACCTCTACATGACTACAGAACCTGTTCTTGACTTAGTCCTTGCTATTTCAAGATAATCCAAGGTAGCGTATTAGTGAATCTACAAATTCAAGGATATCCAAGTAGCTTGGATTATTTTATGTCTGACAAAACAAAGTTCTAGAAAATCCAAGCTAGCTTGCATTCTGTCAAATCAGAAACGTCCAAGCAAATCCAAGATGCTTGCACTTCTTCGTGATGACATTCAAAAAGTCCTAGAAAATCCCAGCGAGCTTGAATTCTGAGAGGTGGGATTTTCAAGATGTTCAAGACACTACATAAAGTTCAAGCTAATTCAAGAAAATCCAAGCTAGTATGAGTTGAATAATTTTCCAATAGCTTGGATATTCATGAAAATTTGAGCTAATCCAAGTTAACTTTCATTTTATTTCACACGGGTAGCGGTTTTTGATTTTATGCATTACATACGGGTCTCTGCTGAATGTACATAGTGGCCATATGCATTATTATGCTAGATCAATAGATTGAGAACAGATCACTAAAGCTAATGGCCTTGTTGTTGTTGTTGTTGTTGTCATTTTGTTTCTTTTTATTACTTCTCATTCTGTTCTCATCCAATCTCATTGAAACTTCTGACATGTACACCTAATCTAGGGATATGTACTGACATCAGTATGAAGCCTGATTTTCGATTCACTGCCCAGCTGGGTTTTAGAAGGGTGTGACCACCATTAAAATTTTTAATTACTACTCTGTTAAGGACGAATGTAAGTTGATAACTCTTGAGTGGGATATTCTAGGAGTTAAAGCTCTTGTGAGGACTTGAGATCGAAAACGAATTTCACTTAATTTTATGATCTATTGCACTATTTAAATACAATAATCTCACTTTGGAGTGAAAGAAAATATGTTAGACAGCCCAATAATGAGATTAAATGATGCCTCAGTCTAAAACACGTCACTGCTCGCTATGACATCATACCTGGAACGGTGCTGTGAGCTGGGTCAATATTTCTCTGTCCTTAGTACAAAGGTCACTTTTTATAAAACGTGCATTTAACGGGATATGCTTCATATACCATAACATAATTTATGTCAGGTTGAAGCTAATTCTTCAAGAACCCAAAATATTTTAATTCTTGAAAATCTATTAGGATAATATGGTTTTATGGGTAGCTATATTCGCATATTAATAGGCCTAGGCTACAACCAGTAAACATTGGGCAATAAATAATGAACAAAATCAACAATATTTCAATGTATAGGACAAATAATCTTTAGGGAGTAACAGTAGTAGGCCTAATTGCGGATTCAATAATGGCATCCTTGAAAACATCTGGATTGGTAAATATCGGAGATGAATGGGTGTGTGTATGATGAGGTGGGTGGGAGAGGTTGAGGATGGCTGTATGTGGTAGGCCTACATTAATTTGCGCACATGCCATTGTTATTACACTACAAAAACATCTATACCGTTCAATCACTACTTGCTAAATCAACTACTCTGCATTTAGCCACCAGAATAAGATTTTTATGCTTGCTTATATACCTCCAATGCCTATTCAATTTCAATATATACCCTCAACCAGGCTACTGGTATGGTACACCCCCAGCATATGGCCTGATAGAGACTGGCACCAGTCTGTACTCACTCCTTGTTGACGCCTGTCACTAAGCATGCCTGCGCATGATCATTGGAGCCCAAATAGGATACAGATTCACTTTTCAAATATTCTGCAAGCAGTAGTCTGCAAATATACCAGTTTAAGTTTTATAGCTTTGCGCCGAGTTCAGCAGTCATATTTTTGTTCTTCTGTAAAGGATTATGCCTAATATGAAGTCTATCCTTCCTAAGTTATGTTTATTGAGTATTTCATGGTTTATATACTCTATGAATGTATTACCGGTTTTCGTGATAGTAATCCGTTTTTGTGGTAGTCACTCATGCCTAAGCCATCATCATCATTTGTTAATCCTACAAGTTCTCTTCCATTACAGTCACTTATTTCTAACATATTTTAGTGCATTCCGTTTTATATCCCTAAGAAATTTTAAGTCTTGTAGTCCTTTATTATTAGGGATATTTGAATTTTCCCGCCTTTTGTAAGCATGCGTTTGTTTGCTTTATCTCAGACTCAATATCTTTTTCGCAGTCTCAAGATATTATACAGAGAATTGCTACATTGCTTTGTTATGAGAAGTTACAGACCAAGTTCGAGTTTCGGATGTATGCATAAATTTTTGATGGAGTTATGCCCCCTTTCGACCTATGAAATATGAAAAATATTAGTTTTCCGCCCTTTTTCTCGCAGTCTTTTGAGATATTTAACTAAGAATTAGTACATTACTTTATTATGAGAAATTACAGACCAAGTTCGGGTTTCAGGCATTTGCGTCATTTTTTGATGGAATTATGTCCCCTTTCGACTTATGAAATACAAACATATCAGCTTTCAAGACTTTTTCCTTTTCCTTCACCATATATAACTGAGACCTGGTTTATTGCTATGTTATGAGAAGTTACAGATCAAGTTCGAGCTTCAGCTGCTTTTGACAATTATTAATGAAATTTTTGACTGTCAATCTCTAAAGATTTGTATCGCCAGGTAGGGGACATGTATTGCAAAGCAATACTTACAGAATGCTTGTTGTTTTTAGCATTGTGTTAAATCAGTTGAGAAGGTGAAATGCACATCGACTAAGTATGATCGGGTCCACTCCGTGGAGTATGGAGGCCATGTTTGCCTAAGATGTACTACATGTGCTCCTTTAATGATATGCGGGATATGTAAAGGATGGTCATCGACCATTTCTAAAGCCCTTTTTAAGGATCTTTTGGCAAAGTCTACGTTGCCCACTGATCGCTCCCTCTCTGTTGCTTCCAAGTCTAAAGGTGTGTCTTTGGCTAGTACTTCTGTATCTTCTACTCCAGAAACGGAGGGGGTGGAGGGCCTCTTCATCTAATTCTGATGCTGTTTTAGCTCTTTGCACGATTTGAGTCTTTTGCGACGGTCTTGACCAAGTCTCTAGATGAGCGGATTTCGTCAGCCATTCGCGTGGCTAGAGAAGTTTCACCTGAGTCGGACGAAAACCAGAAGGTTACCGGGCATGCCCGCAAATGGGGGAAGCCAACTTCCCTCGCGTCCAGGCAAGCGATTCGGTCCCCAAAATCAAAGTCTAAGGACTCGAAGAAGAATAAGCCCATAAAGGTGGTTTCGAGTAAGTCACCGGCCAAAACCCACCTAAGTCTTGAGGAGGGGCATTACCCTCAAGCAGTGGTGTCGGCGAGGGAAGTCCCCAATTCATGCGCCTATGCCAATGTCAAGTTTTCTGTAATTCTGGTAGCCAGAGATGTTAATAGACCGCCTGTTCCTATCTTAGTGCAGTCAGGAAGTTCGGTAACTTCCAGTTTGTCAAGCACTTCTGGTTTGTGCTTAGTAGATTCAGGTCTGCAGGACCCGGGGCTACTTCCAGTTTCCGTTTTTGATTCTTCTACTTCCACTTCCGGTTTGACTTCCGGTTTTTTCGGACATCCGGGTCCTCAGGATCCTGTTTATTTTTCGACTTCCGATACAATTTTATCCACTTCCGTTTCTGCTTCCGGTAATAGTACTTCTGGTTCTAGCGGCTCTTCCAGTCCTGCCGGATATCTGGGTCCTCAGGACCTGATTAATTTTCCGACTTCCGGTAGGTGCACTTCCGTTTCCATTTCTGATCCTGGTGTTATCTCTTTCGCTTCCTGTTTGAGAGGTGCTCTTCCGGGTCTTCAAGATCCGGCTAAGCATCTGCTTTCCGCTTCCGGTTTTGATGAGACTTCCGGTCTGGTCAATTATCAGGGTCTGCAAGATCCGGTTAAGGCCTTTTCCAAGTGCCATCTTCCGCTTCCAGTTTCCGGTTCTCCTTCTGGGATTAGAGTTTGCGCATCCGGTCAAGAGTTTCCTGGGCTTACATGTTCCTCTTCTAGTGGGTCAATTTTTGTCAAATTCGCATTTGGTTGATAAGAGTCAGGTTTCTATCGATAAAAATTTGGTTAGTTCCGGTTTTTCTCCTCGTCTTAGGGATAGTTCTGACTCGTATTATATTCGGGATCATTTGGTTCAAGATTTTGGATCTTCTCAGTCTCCTTCCCAGTTAGTTAATATTGATGCGTCTTCAGGCTCCTTGGCTTCTTCTTTTTGTGATGTAGTTTCAGGCTTCTTCTGATGGTACTTGTAGGCTCCCTTTTTCTCATTCTTCTCAAGTTCAGGGACATAGGGATTTTCCTTCTTCTTCCCCTTCTCTTTTGGCTAGAGATTTTTCCTCCTTTCTAATTCTTCTCTTTTTCAACCCTCGTCTATCGCTCCTCCTCGGGGGGTTTCCCGCCTTCCTACTGCTATCAATTCCTTCCAGGATCTTCTGATCCTGTTTACTCTTCATCTTCTTCTGTTCATCTTAATTCTTCTCTTCCTCCTGCCTCCTCTTCTACTTCTTCCTTGTGTGATCATCTTGACCCTATAGATTCTGTTGTGCTTTCTCCTGAGTTAGAGTTTCAAATTGTTGATTCAGGTCTGGATTTTTCCCTGTTTTCTGTGGTTAGGGATCTTTCCCTTGATCGTTCTTTCATGTCGGCTCGATTTTCCATTCTATCTAGGTTTTCGGCTAGTGGTCTGGTTCAAATTCCCTTGTCTTCTGGTCAGCAGAGTGTGTTGACCCCATTCTTTCTGACCAATTTTCCTCAGTTTCCGATTCTTTGCCTGTGTCTACTCTTCAAGCATCTAGGAGGCCTTGCTCTCCTCTTTCTTCTAGAACTCTTGACTCTTTCGTCTCTTGTGACTTCTCATCAATCTTCTCCTAATCCTTCTTCCGTTTCTTCAATTCCCAAATCAGTCGGGGCAAGGGATCTGAAGAGGTTTTGTCCTGTCAGGGTCTCTTCAGAGGACTGGTCCCTGGCTTATAGGGGGACTGCTTATAGTCTTTCTCTATCTCTCGGGGATGAATTTTTTATAGACCCTCCTTCTTTTGGGTCTGATCTTCTGCCGCCTCTTTGTCTCCTCAGGTCCTCCCGGTTGATAATTTGGTAGTTGACATGTTAGACTTCTATGTGAATGATGTTCATTCTAAGGACTTTGCTCTTACTCCAAAATTTGATGCTCCTGATCAGATTCCCAAGGATGATTATCTGCGAGTTGCATCCCCTCAATCGGTCATTTGTCCTACTTGGGAAGTTCTTTCCTCTAATTTAAAAGGATTCTGCCAAAGTTGAGGCCTCTTCGGATCTTTTTAAAAGTAGTCAGTGTGTAGGTCACAGCTCAAGTCGGCAAATTTTCTTGCTTTACTTTCAGAGGCAGTTCTTAAGTCCCAGCAGAGAGGCGACCAGGTTCCTGTGGAGGTTTTTCGCACTATGGCTGATATTTCGAGAGGTTCTCTTAACTCTGTTAAGAGCCCTAATTCCTCTCCCAGGAGGAAGAGTCTTAAGCCAGACGAGTTTGGTGCGTATCCCTCCAGGATAGTTACAAACTCTAACAGATCTTCCAATTTCCAAGCTCGATCCACAGAGGAGGATCGTTTCGAGTCAGTCTCCTCCCGGTAGGGCCAGCTCTCTTTCCTCTTCCAGTCTCTTCCCTTCCTCTTCTTGTGCCTTTGGCTCCATCGGTCCAGTGCCTTCTGCCCAGCTTGCCAGTTGGAGGGACGCCTTTCTCTGTTCTGGTAGACTTGGCGTACCCTCGTTCAGGACCCTGGCTTGTAAATCAGATTCGCTGGGGGTATGCACCTTTTTGGATCCTTCATCTTCCTCCTCTGTCTCTTAATCCCAAGTGGACACTAGTTCCTTCCAATCCGGAGTAGTTGGTGGCCTTAAAAGAGGGGTTGGAGTCCATGATTGTCAAGGAGGCCATAGAAGAGATTCCCCTTTGGAGTGTAGACCCGGGCTACTACTCAACCATTTTCTTAGTTTCCAAGAAAACAGGAGGTTGGCGTCCTATCATCAATCTGAAAAAGTTAAACCTTATTTTAACACCAAAGTTCAAAATGGAGACATCTCCCAGATGATCAGGTCATCACCAGTCTAGATCCAGGCATGTGGACTTCCTCCATAGATCTAAAGGATGCCTACTTGCATGTGCTTATCCACCCGTCTTTCCGAAAGTTCATAAGGTTTGCCTACAAGGATCGGGTATGGCAATTTAGAGCCATGCCCTTCGGCCTGACCATGGCCCCCTTTCTCTTCACTCATCTAGTTTCAGCCGTGACAGGAATCTTGCACCGTCATTCTATCCATCTCCATGTTTATATAGACAATTGGTTAATAAAAGCAGTCTTCCTCAATTCTTTCAGAAGTCATTCCAGAGGTTTGCAGTCTGGCATGCAGCCTAGGTTGGATTTTAAATCTCAAAAAGTCAAGTCTAGTTCCCTCTCAAGTCGTCACGCACCTAGGCGTTTCTTTCGATCTGGCTCAGGGCCTAGTCTTTCCTTCAGATCCAAGAGTAGAGGCTATTTCATTGGCAATGGCCATTCTGTCAACTTCTTCCACGGTCAGAGCAAGATTCTTCCTCAGGGTGATAGGCTTGATGGTCAGCGTCGAGAATGTCATTCCTTGGGCGGCGCTGATGAGAAGATCTTTTCAAATGTACTCGATGTCCGTTTGGAAGCAGTCTATTCACTCCATTTATTATCAGATTCCCATAACAGATCACTTAATTCCCCATCTAGATTTTTGGAAAGATCGTTCTCTGCTTCTGAGGGGTGTCCCTCTGGTCAAGTCCTCCCCTCAGGTGATTATCTTCACAGACGCGTCCCACGAGGGATGGGAGTGGTCTGGAACTCCCTGTTGGTCTCCTGTCTTTTGTCTCTGAAGGAGTTGACAGCTCACATCAACATCTTGGAATTGTGGTGTGTCATGAAGGCTCTCCTTTCATGGTCGGATCGAGTAAAGGGCTTCAAAGTCTCGATTTGATCGGACAATTCGACGGTGGTTTCTTACATCAACAGACAGGGGGCAACGAGATCCTCCCTCATTTGTATGGAGGTTTGGAACCTCTTGTCAGCCTGTGTGAAATAAATTTCAAGTTAACTTGGATTAGCTTGGATTTTCTTGAATATCCAAGCTATTGGAAAATTATTCAACCCATGCCAGCTTGGATTACCTTGAATTAGCTTGGACTTTATATAGTTGCTTGAACTTATTGAAAATCTCCCCTCTCAGATTTCAAGCTAGCTGGGATTTTCTAGGACTTTTTGAATATCATCATGAGAAAGTGCAAGTTTCTTGGATTTGCTTGGACTTTTCTGATTTGACAGAATTCAAGCTAGCTTGGATTTTCTAGGACTTTGTTTTGTCAGACATAAAAGAATTCAAGCTACTTGGATATCCTTGAATTTGTACACTCACTTACACTACCTTGGATTATCTTGAAATAGCTTGCACTAAGGCAAGAACAGGTTCTGTATAGTCATGACTAGAGGTGACCGTGACCTGATAAATTGGTGGGAAATTAAAAAAGTTTTTGTAAAAAAGCAAACAGTACATTCATTGCATTGATCATTACCAGCTATGGATATATAGAATATGATAGTTTGGAAACACTGACAGTACTGTTAGACAGAATGCTTAGCATCAGTAACCTTAAATGGAAACAGAACTGTATTTTGAGGTATGTATTCCATTGATTTCGAGAGATTTATTCAGAATTACCAGTTTTGGTATAGCTTTTTCAGTTCTGTGTAATTAATGCAGTGATGATGGATTTCTAAATAATATGGCACATTAACAATCTATGTCTATAAGAATAACAGACAAATCAGTCAGAAACTCATACATTGCTAATGTCTGGCTGAAATTGTATTTGTTATTGAATAACTCGACTCCCATGAAGGTGATTTTGGTTTTTAAGCATACATATTTACACATAATCTCTGTGGCAGCATTTATGTGTACATGCATACATTTTATGTTAATGGCTAACCTATTTCAAAAGCTAGGATTAGCTGGGATTTTCTTGAAGTTCTAGATAGCTGGGACTTTCTGGAATAAAATCCAAGCTAAGTGGGATTTTCTTGAACGTTCAAGCTAGCTTGGATTTTCTTGAATGTTCAAGCTAGCTGGAATATTCTTGGATTTTAAGTGGCCAATACCGGCAAGCTAGCTTGGATTATCTTGAATGTTCAAGTTAGCTCGGATTTTCTTGAATGTTCAAGCTATCTGGAATTTTCTTGGATTTTACTTTAACTAGGCCTTTCTTGGATTTTCTTGAATTATCTTGGATTTTATGTGGCCAATACCAGCAAGCTAATCCAAGCTATTCCAAGTTATTAAAAGCTTGGATTAGTTGAGATTAGCTGGTTTATTCAAGCGCCACAGAACTTGGATATTCATGAATATCCAAGCTTTTTTTGGCCTGGGCGGTGCCGCAAGAATCAGATATTTTTAGTGTCCACTCACGTCCCGCCCACACAGAGTGGCAGTTAAAGAGGTCGGTTGCCAGAACGATTTTCAAGCTTATGGATCGTCCCCACGTAGATCTGTTTGCGACCTGTCTGAATTCCCAAATCTCTTTCATGTCTCCTTTTCCAGCCAGTCAGGCGCTGGCGGTGGACGCCCTGTCTCAGTCCTGGACAGGAATGTTCGCTTATGCATTCCCTCCAACGATCCTGATTCCTTTGGTTTTGAAGAAGGTCGGACCAGTTCTGCAAAGTTCTTCTGATAGCTCCCTTTTGGGCAAAGCGGATCTGTTTCGTAGACCTTCTCGGTCTCCCGGTAGACTTCCCTCGTCTCCTTCCAGTCTCCCCAGATCTCTCAAATAAGGGGCATGTGTTTTCATCCAAACCCAGAAATCTTCAGTCTGTGTGTTTGGAGGATATGGAGCGACAAGTCCCTGAGATCAAAGTTTCTTCTAGATCTCAGGAAATTATTGATTCTGCCAGGAGGGAGTCGACCCGTCGAGTTCACAAGGGTCGACTTAAGATTTTTGGAGAATGGTTTATTTTGACTATGGTCTCTTGCCTGATTCTGTTTCTATTCCCCAGCTGTTAGATTTTTTATCTTATCGCTTTGATTCTTTACAGTTATCTGCTAACACAGTCAAGGGTTATAGATTTTCTTTGGCTTCTTCGCTTCCTTATCTTTTGAATGCTGGTGTCAAGGATACGAAGATTCTTAATGGCTTTATCAGAGGATTGGGCAATATTCGTCCTCCAGTAGCTAAGCCTTTGCCTCCCTGGAATTTGGCCTTGGTTCTTCAGGTTTTGGCAGGCCACCATTTTAAACCTATTGCTTCTATTAGTATAAAACCTTTAACTTTTACGGCTGTTTTTCTTGTTGCATCTGCTTCTGCTAGAAGACGTTCAGAAATTCATGCTCTTTCTGCCGAAAAGGATAGATTTATCATTTCTGGGGATGGTTTAGTTTTATATCCCAGAAGGAATTTTTTATCGAAGACACAGGTTAACCGTTTCCCAGCTAAACCGATTATTTTAAAATCATTATCTTCCTTTTCGCCATCTTACAAATTTTGGTGTCCTCTCAGGGCATTAAAGGTTTACAAGCGCCAAACCAATTTTAAAAGGTCTGATCCGTCCCAGAGGCAGACTAGTCTCTAAGACTATGATTGCCAGATGGATTTGTGAGACCATCAAACTTTTTTTACGAGATTGCTTCTCCTGAACAAGGTAATCTATCTCATGTAAAAGCTGACGATGTTAGGGGAATGGCTAGCTCTCGCTCTTTTCACTGGCTCTTCGTTAGATGAGGTCATGCAGGTCACAGGCTGGAAATCTTTTCGTTTTATTTAAAGGATCAGAGTGCAGCGGCCTCCTTTTTGCATAGTATTACGATTTTAACTAAAAAAGCTGAAGACCATTTACCAAGCACATCCAACCATTTTCATTAAGACTGTGCGTCTGTGAGAAATGGTGAGAGTTTTCTTTAGTTTTATTTATTTCTTTACGTTTAAAGTTTTCCTTGTTTGATAATCACTGTGTGATTGATTAAGGTGCACTATTATGTTATGTTATTAACATTTGGATATGATTTGTTTAATTTTTATCCTTGTTTAACGATTCTGAAATCTCCACCCACCAAAGGTTTTAAGTGGGGCACTGACCAAATCTACAGGTTTAGCAAGTAGTGATTGAATGGTATAGATGTTTTTGTGGTGTAATAACAACCCCCAACAGAACCCCCTTGTGGGTTGGTCTGTAGTTTTATTAACCACTATAAAACATACTTACCGTTCAATCACTATGACCCAGCCTCAACCACCCCGCGTGGGAATGATTTGAGAATCTATTTGTAATATTTGGCACTTAAATTTAGAAAAGTGAATCTGTTTCCTATTTGGGCTCCAATGCGAATGCGCAGGCATGCTTAGTGACAGGTGTCACCAAGGAGTGAGTACAAACTGGTGCTAGTCTCGATCAGGCCATATGGGAGGGAGGGGGGTTGGGGGGGGGGGGGGTGCTGTTGAACCCTACCAGTAGCCTGGTTGAGGGTATATATTGAAATGGAATAGGCATATGGAGGTATATAAGCAAGCATAAAAATCTTATTCTGGTGGCTAAATGCAGAGTAGTTGATGTAGAAAGTAGTGATTGAATGGTAAGTATGTTTTATAGTGGTTAATAAAACTACAGGCCAAGTGGGGAGGGGGGGTGGGCATGTTGGGGTTTTTGCTGCTGTCCAATTTATATATGCCCGTATTGGCGTGAATAATGTGAATAGTGAAACATTATTCCTTGGTCATTGTTTCCATGCGTAAATGCTATCTATAATTTTGCTAAAATAGTGCAATTATTCATATCTGAAAGAAGATATAGGCTACAAAGTACAGTTACAATCGTTTCTAAAAATGATGAATGTAAAATTGTGTGTCTTAAGTGAGTTCCATTAGTGAGTCGTTCTGTGATTTGACCATAATTGTTTACGTATATGCTATATATTTTAACAAGGCGTTCACATGAGACAGAGACAGGGATTAACACACTAGATTCAACAAAGTGGTGCATGGGTTGAGTAGGGATGTGGTGGGGGGAGGGAGGAGTGGGGGTGGGGGGTGTCCGGTGTCTGTGTCGTCACGCCCGTGACAACCACCCCCCACTACGGGCACATCGATCGTTTCCAAACGATGGAAGTAGCCTACATAAATATTTCAATATTGTGAAAAAGCAAAGCTTTAGTGAATAAACGAATTTTAAATAAGTAGGTGAACCAGATCGATGTTTAGAGATCGCGAGCGTATCGGCGTTACGTACAGTGCAGCTCATAAATGGGTTTACATGCTTCCAAAACAGAAACATGTTAGTTAGTACCATATGAACGCGTAAGAAACATTCTGTTGAATATTTTGAACATAATTGGGTTGGAATCCAATTATATTCAAAATATTAAACAGTTTGTTTTAAGTTATTTCTAAGCTGTACTGTAGTATAGTGAACATTTGTATGTGACCCTTCAACTCATGCAGAAGACAGTGAAAGCTGTGCTGTCATTGCCTAAAATGTAAACGAACAGTGTGTTCTCGATACTATTTTACATAGACTATATAAACAAATAGAATAGTTTTATTAGTAGATTTATATTTAATTGACATTTTAGTTAATTTTAAGCACCTAATTGCTATATTGCAATCATAAATTTATTCATAGGCCTATGCAATGGTAAATTGTGATCGTACACACCACAGCGCGCTGCTACTAACATTGAAAAAGTTATGCGTTTGATGATCCTACACACGTGTCTACAGCCTGCGTAAAATCGTTAGTCAATCCAGAAAGATATAAGCTATATATATTCATTCATATAATTGTATTCCAAAAAGTGTGTGGTGATGTTTGATTAGATATAGCCTATCCCTGAACCTTGTAACAACCATATAATTCATGATCTACACCCACATCTGTCCATGTAGCCTACATGCACACCGTAGGCTATATTGTCTATTGCTCTATTAGAATAACGTCTAAAGCACATGAGATGACTGAAAATGTATACCACTGGTAATTTTGCATACGCCTACTTTATGAAAAACCAATACTATGAGTGATTTGATTGTACTTTCATTTGTATTCATAAACTATTATATAAATGTATATTACTAACTCATAAAACTATGCACTATATTTGGCAAGTGGAGCAGACTCAATAATCCCCCAGATTTGGCTTGTGCTTGTCACGCAAGTGCCGGATAGATGATGAGATGTAGGCACCGATAAGTGCAGACTGTCCATGTCCATAGATGAGAGTCACCTTGGTGGGAGCACAAGCCAAATTAGTACATCCAATTGTAACATCATCCCCCACCACTCTTGGCTTGTTAGCTGAGACTGTTCAAGTGGAGTCGCGAAGGGACAGTAAGGCGCTAACCTACCTACATGTAGGTGCGTGTGTCCAAGCGGCGGATCATGATATCTGTACTGCCTATTGAAATTCAGAAAATTACTTGTTCGTTGCAAGAATTTAATACTGAAAAGTGTCACCAGGCGCTAACCCACCTAGGTGCGTGTGTCCAAGCGGTGGGGCATGATATCCTTACTGCCTAATGAAATTCGAAAAATTACTTGTTCGTTGCAAGAATTTAATACTGAAAAGTGTATTGCCTAGTGAAATTTGGGAAATTAATTATTAAATTGTAAGAATTTAATGATGAAATGCCAATTGCAAGATTTTAATGATGAAACGCCGAACTCGGATATTCTTGAATAGCCCATCCTTAACGCCCAGCTGAATCTGGCCTATTCCTAAGCCCACGGCATGTGCATATACATGGCAGCGTGACACATTACCTGAAAAACTAAGATAACAGGTGAGTGATGGAGGTGGTCAGTTTTTCTGATGGTTGACTCTAATTACTTGCTCTAATTTGGACATGTGTGGGGAATAACTAAAAGTGGATTCATCCATTGTGATATAAGTACTGTAATATTTCTCAAGTAAATTTGTCAAAAAGCAGATTGAGTTTTTGTTTTATGTCCGTTCATTCGTTCCATTTCCAGACCAAGAAAAATATTTTGGAAAATTTACACCTGAAATTACAAGCTCGATAACCGAGCCAGTCATTCAGTGTTAAGTTTCCAAAAACAATACTCCTTTGGTCTGCAAATGTACATTTTCTCTGCCAAAATATCAGTATTTGTATGACAACACTCATTGGTAACATCTTTCCAGCTTGCAACAATTTCACGGTTCATACACCTTGGGCACAATAAAATTCCATACTTTTTCCAAACATATATTTCAAAATTCCAGACCCACTATAATAATTAGTGACTAATGACCCAATATTTATAAATATCTTGACACCCTCCTTCCACCCCACCCACAAACCCCACTACAAAAACAAAGAATTGAATATCTTACATTGTTGTGGCTTACCTATTTGAGCAACCCTCTCCAGCCCACCCACCACCACCTTGAAAGCAATGGCTTCAAGTCATATTATTTTCAAAATGTTTAAAAGAATGTGCTTTAATTTGTAAAGCATTCCACATGTATCAAAGAACTACTGTCTTAATTGCCCCAAAAACAACAGGGGTTGAAATGTTTATAAAATTGTACCTGTGACGGGTAGATTTTTTGTAACCGTTACCAAATATTTGTACTGGTACAAGCAGCGTACATTTCTAATATAAAACAATAACCCGCAAGTCCGCCACAATAAAAAGCGTAACCAGCTCTAAGCATTTAGTAGATAGCTTGACCCTTCTTAACTTGTACGCTTTAAACTGACAATTTAGCGCAAATGCGATTTACTTGAAAATAAGAGTTACTACGCACCAGTTTTCCTGACATATAGTCCTGTTTTCTCGGTCGCTCCAAAGCAATGAACCACTTAAATATCGGGTGGTATTACTGTCAGAACCTTCCAATAATAATATATTGGGTCATATAACCCGTCAAAGTGGGCGCTAACATATTGCTTTACTGCGTTTAAAAGCGGCACAGTGACTAGATTTTTCTTTCGCCATTAGCCATCAATCAATATTAATCGCGAGAGTCGCACAGAGATTGGTTGAAATAAATCATGTGATTAATTCGTTATGAATGACAATGAGGCACGTGATCAAAATTTTACTACGATAGTAATTTTCATTCATGCCTATTGAAATCGGATATCCCGCGAGCCAATCAGAAACTACGAGTGTGCATTATCGATTGTTATTAACTACGACGGTGCAGTCACGCGAGACATTTCTCATTACCGGTGTATTAGCAGACCCCCCTCTAGGCTGATTCATGACATAATTTTTATTGTTGAAATTAGTAACCGGGATCGTGGCGTTCTGTAAGAATGGAATGTTTTTGTTTTTGGAAGCGTCTATTTACGAGAATCCAGTTGGATTCCCGTATTTTTCAATTTAGGTAATATTACGAGAATCCCGTCGAATTTCGAGGCCTGACTTATTGTGTGTCATGGACAAATACACACTGACAGGGTAGCGAGTTATATCGGGATCCAATCGCGTATATAAAATAATACATCAGGAACATGCCAGCCGATGGTTGGACGTACTTGCATGCAACGGTTTATAATTGAACAGTCCGTTGTTGATGCATAACGTGTAGCGAGACTAGTTCCCGGCCTATGTTGTGATGCTAGCGGAAATACAACGGAAGGTTGTCTCTGACACATGCGCGCTGTCGCTTATTTATAGAATTTGACAGACAGATGTTATCGATCTTTTACATGTTTGAAAATGCTAAATTCCGTTGTAAATAGCATGCCTCATATCAAAAAGTTGTTGAAACTTTTCTGTTTTCCACTATCAGAGATAACTACCGTTCTGGGCTTTGTCACTTACGTGACCATTTTTTCGTTCACGGTGATTTTACTTCACGTAACCGACACGTTCGCGCCAAATTTTGAGGGCTGCATTCCTACTGTATGTATGGAGAGGCTGACCTGTAACTACATGTATGAGGGGTTATTAAGTACTGATTGCTAAAGGGAGATTTACATGGATGTATGCTGTCCATATGTGATAGTTAGGTTATTGGTATCCATAAACCTGACTTATGTGTACTGTACATAAGCCTGAATTTTGCAATTCTCAAACCAATGTAATTTCAGGTCTAATTCATGTAACGAAACCCGCTGTTACTGTCACCACCCACTGGCGTATGTTAGCATTATGTTAGTCACTATACAGGTCTGTCCTTTCATCGACAAAATATCATCCACTTTTGCGATATTACTAAATCTTTGAGTGGCCATGTATTAACAATAAATTGCCATACAACACTGATGTGTAAAAATGAGGTGCGTAGGTGCCTAATGCACGCAGTAGTGGGCGCTTATGCTCCCTATGGTATTATTTTGAATAGTAATGTGACAGGAATTGATGGCCGCTTCCTGGTGTGACGTCACAACTTAGCTAGATAAACGAAAACGTTTGGTTGTCAAGATGGTTGCTATGTGCTTATCTCATCTTTGGCTGGGCTGATTTAAAAAATTTAAATAGCATTTTGTTCTTTTAATAAAGGAGAATATATATTATGATTGTCAAGTTAAGAGCAATCGAGTAGCTAGCCCTCACAACAGCCTTGAACTGTCAACATCATAATAGAGCCCTGAATGTTCAATTCGTCACCCTGGTGGGTTTTATAAGGGCACCCATTCCACCCTTAGATTTGAAAAAATACATTTTAATTGCTACTCCGTTATTGACTAATAGAGCTGGATAAAACTTGGGTAATTCTAGCTCTATAACTATACCCAGGCCAAAAAAAGCTTGGATATTCATGAATATCCAAGTTCTGTGGAGCTTGAATATACCAGCCAATCCCAGCTAATCCAAGCTTTTAATAACCTGGAAAAGCTTGGATTAGCTTGCTGGTATTGGCCACATAAAATTCAAGATAATTCAAGAAAATCCAAGAAAGGCCTAGTTAAAGTAAAATCCAAGAAAATTCCAGAAAGCTTGAACATTCAAGAAAATCCAAGCTAACTTCAACATTCAAGATAATCCAAGCTAGCTTGCCGGTATTGGCCACTTAAAATCCAAGAAGACTCCAGCTAGCTTGAACATTCAAGAAAATCCAAGCTGGCTTGAACATTCGAGAAAATCCTACCTAGCTTTGATTTTATTCCAGAAAGTCCCAGCAATGTAGAACTTCAAGAAAATCCCAGCCAATCCTAGCTTTTGAAATAGGTTAGAAATTAACATAAAATGCATGCACGTACACATAAATGCTGCCACACAGAGATTATATATAAATATATACTGGTATGCTTGAAAACCAAAATCACCTTGACTCAACTCCCGTGATGGTGATTTGGTTGTTAGGATATATATATTTATGACTACAGAACCTGTTCTTGCCGTAGTGCAAGCTATTTCAAGATAATCCAAGGTAGCGTAAGTGAATCTACAAATTCAAGGACACCCAAGTAGCTTGAATTCCTTTATTTCTGACAAAACAAAGTTCTAGAAAATCCAAGCTAGCTTGCATTCTGTCAAATCAGAAAAGTCCAAGCAGATCCAAGAATCTTGCACTTTTTCATGATGACATGCAAAAAGTCCTAGAAAATCCAGCTAGCTTGAATTCTGAGAGGTGGGATTTTCAAGATGTTCAAGCCACTACATAAAGTCCAAGCTAATTCAAGGAAATCCAAGCTGGTATGGGTTGAATAATTTTCCAATAGCGTGGATATTCAAGAAAATCCAAGCTAATCCAAGTTAACTTGCATTTTGCTTCACACTGGTATTTACATCATAATGGAGCTGATTTTTTATTCACCTCATGATGGGGTTTAGAAAGGTAGCTGTCGTTGAATATTAAAATCTAGACGTTCCAAGTCTTAGCTTATGCAGACTTTTTCTCATTAAGCTAAATCGAAGCTACGTTCTAGGCAGCTTTGGTATTTAACCCAGTGTCTGGATTTCAAGACAATTATACATTTTGTTATTTCTCACATGTTAAGGTTAAGGGGTAAATCAGGTGGGTTTACTTCATGGAGGAATCCATTTCTAGCTATGCCCCTCCCATTTCTAGCTAAGATCCGCCCACTTTTATATGTGTGTTAGAATCTATTTACAACTTTGAAACCTGAATGTAAATTTCACGGTAACTACGTGTATATACAGGTAATCTGTTGAATGGTTTGAAACTAACCTGACTCACAGGTGCTGGCTAATTGGCAGCAACAGCTCCTAGTCAAATTAGTTTCAACATAATCAACAGAAT
The DNA here is from genome assembly GCA_034401795.1 of Chaetoderma sp. LZ-2023a. NCBI lineage: Eukaryota > Metazoa > Mollusca > Caudofoveata > Chaetodermatida > Chaetodermatidae > Chaetoderma > Chaetoderma sp. LZ-2023a. The sequence goes on along the minus strand of CM067373.1, from coordinate 88,390,170 downwards.
CTTTATCAAATTGTAAATTCATCATATTAAATTTATCTACCTAACTAGTGACAGACTTCAATTTTTGTGGTGGTCGCAGCTTCGTCATTATGATTGTTACATCATCTAACAAGTAACGTAATTGATTATGATATTATGCTTGCGGCATAGATTCTGGATCGATCCCTCTATTTCATATGACTCATCTCTCTCTCTCCCTCCCTCCTCCCTCCCTCCTCCACCCCCCTCTCTCTCTCTCTCTCTCGCTCTCTCTCTCTCTCTCTTTCTCTCTCTCTCTCTCTCTCTCTCTCTCTCTCTCTCTCTCTCTCTCTCTCTCTCTCTCTCTCATGCTTTCTCCACGGTTTTCTATATAATTATCAGGTTCCATATTTATCTTTTGATCAATTGAAACCCCATTTCCTGGAATTTATGACACCTTGCTCTTTTAGATGCCTGACTATTTTGCCACCAAATACATTAATTAAGAATGGTGAGAAAGACATTATACACACAGACTCGTGTTTGTTCGTGTCACTTTGAATTACATCGAGACAATTGTCATGTTGGTAAAGAGCCGGGTAAGATGATTAAATAACTCGGTACGTACTGTTATTGGTGTGCTTTTTCTTGGAATAGACATAATTACCCACGCAGATGATTGGAGTGAATCTGATTGGATTTTAAGGAAAAAGCTGTCCTCAGGGTAGCAAAATAATGGTAATTCTATGTATGTTACTCGACAAAGTAAAGATTATTATATTTGTACATGCCTGCGTGTGTGCTGCAATGTATAACAGGCACATATAGTGGCGACTCTAAAGAGCCGATTATTGGCATTTGAGAATGAAGTATCGAGACAGGAATGAGCGCCCTAGGAAGAACTTATAATCCTGACAACTACATGCCCTTTGGTCAACGAAATCTTCACAAATTATAGGTAAAAACCAAAGCTAAATGCCTTATAGTTTCCATGGTAACATACAGATGTAGAAATTGATTGCTTTTGCATCCTCCTCACCGACATTATTCACTGCACCGTTCCTCAGTCCATCGTAAAGCAATGCCTGTTTATTCATCGTAAAGCATCCACGACTTTGCGCGATATTGCCTCATCAATTGTGGTTATTTGCTGATTGTTCAGGTTGGTTAATGGGCCTGTCTTAGCTTGACGCAACAACGCCATACTATGCCGTGTTGTTTGACAATATACTTACGCAGTCGGGGTTACGGTTCCACAGTGGCCGTAGAAAAGTAATTAACCATTTTCACCCTGTTTTCCCAGGAATGTGCTTGTTTCATTTGAGATGATAATAATCTAGCTGAGTATATTAACTGTTTAACTGCTGCAGGCCACCAGACATTAATTTCACTGGCAGTAACTGAATATGTTGAATATTTTGAGAATGATTTGACTGAAAGTTATTGGTGTTTTCAAAATATTCAGCGTATCCGAAGTTAAACCCCATGAAAAATGAAGTCTGCAGAAACTCAGCAGGCAGTTCAATTGGTATTTATTACTGCCATAGACAGCAACACCTTTCGGCGAACATGATTATTCCTCATTCTCTATGACATATATTAGTACTGTATTGCTCGGAAATAATGTTTGCAATACAAAATAAAAAGAAGTGTTGACTATTTTTAACATAATTGAATTGGAGGACAAAATGCTGCCTTTCGAGGCAGCAATGTCTTCCAATCGAATTATGTTAAAAATATTCAACAGAACACTTCATATGACATCTTGTTCAAAATGCTGCCTTTCTAAAGTGTTTCTGTTTTTGTTTTTGAAACGTGTTAACTTAGCTATTAAGGATGAGCTGTATGAGCAATTTACAAATAGCGTAAAAAGGGTTATCAGAAAATGTGCATGCTGAACTTCGGTTTGCATAAGGTCAGCATGCATCATGTGTTGCATATTTGATGCGGATACATGTAGCATGCACTATACAATTGTGTTTATGGGACCATAAATCGACATCACCTCCTATCGATCTCTGTATGGACATGTTAATGTTTACTGAGCACTTGATGCATTAATTAATTATATGGTATTTGAACATTCATAGTCTTGCTAGTCAGCACCCCTGCAGAAAAGCATCAGAACATCGTGGCATATCCTAGGATTTATTTATGAGAAGTTTCCAACACTGGGAGATTCTGGATCTCAGATACACATGTAATCGACCTTTCCACTATATCCGTTCATCATATGGCATCATAATCAACTACATGATGTGTGGAATGACATCACAATCAATGACGTCATGAATGACATAGATAAGTATGGCACGAATGCATAATTGCAGACGGACTATGCGTTGTTGTACGAATTGTATGTCTTTATTAATAAATATCCTGCTGAATATTTTGAAACTAATTTAACTGGGTCCTGTTGCTGCCTATGGCAGCAACAGCACCCAGTCAAATTAGTTACAAAATATTCAACAACTTACCTGTATAGTTCTCAGGAAATTGATAGTCAGGCATTCAGGGATCAATCAATCCCAACACGGCGAAGTGTCGCTGGAGCTTAGCTAGTGATGGGCGGTGCATAACTAAAACTGGAAGGTCTTTTAGTTCCAACTTTGGTAATTCATGGGAATAATATCCCACATTCTCACATAATAGGGTACTGATAATATTGAGCTGCAGGGCTAGTTTGCTATTATGTACTGGGAATTAATGAGATATCCCGATGTTGAGAGCTGGCAGTACTGCATACATGTACTGGACCAGGAGTTTCTTGAAAATTCCTAGAATATTCCAGAATTTCCCCAATCTTAGTGAATGGACCTTTCCAGTTTATCCATCCATCTGACATAAGACATAATAATCTACTATGTGTTGACTAGGATGACATCATAATCATTATGTCATGAATGACTCGATTTAGTCCGTCTTAAACGCTTGACCGTCAGGTTGTATGAATTGTATGTCTTTACTATTTAATAAACGTGCTGTTGAATATTTTGAAACTAATTTTACTGGGCACATTAATCCATCCCAAAATGGGCGAAGTGTAGGTGGAGCTTAGCTAGAGATGGGAGGGGCCATAGCTAAAACTGGAAAGGTGCATTCCTTTGATATCCAATGATTTCCCAACCCTGGGATATCATTGAGATACACGGGAATTTTCAGGAAGATCCATTACTGTCAGCTCAGCCATTTTAATAAATTACCATGCATGAAATTGCAAGGTTTCCTGACTTTGAAATCAATGCTTACTTGACTAAATCCAAGTTATTTATAGATAGTCCAAGGTTAAGTGAACACACACGTTCAAGAAAATCTAAGTAGCTTGGATTCTTTTATATCTGATGAAACAAAAAGTCCTAGAAAATCTGAACTACATTGTAGCTTGGATTCTGACAAATTAGAAAATTCCGAGAAATTCCACGAAGCTTAAATTCTGATAGGTGGTATTTTCATGAAGTTGAATCTAACATGTACCAACCATGTCAATACTAATTCATGGAAATCCAACCTAGTAAAGGCTGAATAATTTTCCAGTACATATAGTTTGGATATTTATGAAAATCTGAGCTAATCCACGATGCAGTGTAGCTTGAATTTTTTTAGTTGAACTGATGTACATGTATGTATGATTCCTGTATTCTGCGGCTGTAGTAGTATAAACATCCTACAGCTGCAATCAGTCCTTCTTCGCTTTTGCCCAGTGTGTCTTGTCCTCAGCCGAAATCCTTAGCTTCCTCAGACAGGTCCATTCTTGAATGTACATGTACCTCTAGATAAAGAGACCACAGATGTCACATGATGTGTAGTTGGCTGATAAACCATCATCACCTGTGCAATTGATGTGAGCGGTGTCACAGTTTAGATTTCATTGAATATGAGATTTAGGTTTACAAATAATATACCCAACTGTGTTTGTTTTCCTGTATAGAATTGGTCACAATGACATAACAAACTAGAATGCACAGTCGATGGCATGGCATCGCAATTCCCCACGCGCTCACCACTTCGAGCTTTACCCTCACTTTGATCCAAAACACAATAAATTCCATGAAATATAGTTTATAGTAATTATCCCCGAAGTTTCAAATTTCTGTCTGAAATGGTGTGCGAAAAGTTGCGTTACAATCGATTGGTGCCCAGTTTTGACCTTTTGACCCCGCCCCTACCCTCAGTTTGACCAATGCTCAAAATAATTACTTGTACTGTAGTCTACTACTCATGGGCTTCAAAATGATGTGACATGACCACCTTTAGATAAATTTAATTTTTGACCCACATTCCCCATGCCCTGAGCCCCACCCATGGGGGTCATAGCAAAATTAAAAAAGTTCCACATCCCTGACCATATGTGTAATCATACCCAAAGTTTTAAGTTTCTATGTAAAATCGTCTAGGAGAAGTTGCGTTACAATCGATTGGTGCCCTCTTTTGACCGCGCTCCCCTACCCTCAGTTTGACCGAAGATCAAAATAATTCCTTGTACTGTAGTCTACTCATCATTGGCTTGAAAATGATATGCGACATAACAACCTTTGGAAAAAAAATTTTGTGCTCCACATTTCCCACCCCCAGGGCCGTACCAATTCCAAGTGTCATGCACATCCCTGTCCATATGTGCAATCATTCCCAAAGTTTCAAGTTTCTATCTGAAATGGTCTAGGAGGAGTGCATTACAATCGATAATTACTGGCCAATTTTGACCTTTTGACCCCCTGGGCCCAGAAGTTCCAAAAGTGTCATGCACATCCTTGCCCATAGGTATAGTCATCCCCAAGGTTTCAAGTTTCTATCTTAAACGGTCTAGAAGGAGATGCGTTACAATCGATAAGTGCACAGGCGGCCGGACACACAGGTCGCATCACATAGTCCACACCTTTTCTTCGAAAAGCGTGGGACTAATTAACCATACAGTAAGCAAGAATAGTGATAATTGTACCAGGGTACAGCATACACATACATGTCTATTGTGGTATGAATCAGAATAATTTAATAGTAAAGCTGCCCAAAACTGGCCTGTGTAGTTGTCGTGAGGAATGGATGACCATTTGCAGGCCAAGAGAAGACTATTTTAATTTTTTGAAATTTATCTCTAGAATGCCTGGTATGCCTCGGGCTCAATAAGCGAGGCAGTCATTCCAGCGATAATTTGTTCCAAAAATAATCTCTTGGCCTGCAAATGGACATTAAACTATGCAAAGATTAGGGTTTTCTTTATTAACCTTGACCAGTAAAGGTATGTGTATACCATCTAAGAAATTTGCATCAAATCTGACTGTACTAAGTGACGCTCACACTGACAGCGCCATCTTTCACGCACATAAATGTCAACATAATAGAACAGCTTTCCAGAATTGTCTTCAGGAAACTGGTATGCTTGCACTGACTAGTATTGAAATATGTGCTGTCGTCAGTTTACTGTTGCGAATGGATCCTGTACATGCTTATGTCACGAGAGGGTATTGAGAAATGATCAGTGACATACATGTGCAGACTGCGATTTTTTGTTTAATTAACCTTTTAACACTCATATCGGCCAAAACCGGCTTCACCAGTGGTCTTAAGAAATATCCATTTGCAGAACAAGAGAAGAGTATTTTTGAAAATTTACCACTGAAATGACTGGCTCTATAACCGAGCCAGTCATTCCAGATGTAAATTTTCAAAAATACTCTTCGCTTGGTCTGCAAATGGACATTTACTATGAGAAAATTGGAATTTTTAAAAAGAAATTCGAGGATTAAAGGGTTAGAAAGTCATGGCCTGGTCTGTACAGACTGTATGTACACTCCACTAATATGCCATCCAATAGTTATAACGAATATGGAGTCCGAATATGGAGTCCGGGACTCGGAGCATTGCATGCTAGATACATGTAAATTGCAGAGAACTTGAAACATGTGAAACAAGTATCTCATATCATATGCAAATGTTTCTCTCAAATTAATGGGAACCGTTGCCACTCTGATGTCAATATTCTATCTTTTACTGTGCCAATAGCAGAGAAAATAGTGTACATTTTCCAGCAATTTTGGTGGACGATTGTTGCTGTCTTCGACAGCAACATCTTCCACCAAATTTGTTAAAAAGTGAACACCAGTTCATCTTTTAATTTAATTTGAAAATTTGACATTGTGGCGTCAGAGTGGTAGGGCTTCATTCAGGTCATGTGTTTGTATACATGGATATATATATGAGGCACAGTAAATATATATGTGTGTTTTGGTAATGAACGTTTGTCATTGCTTGTTATTTGCAGAAAAATCACCATCAGAAGCAACATTTTTTGGTAGCCAGTATCTGAGCTATGACCTGTCAAGTCGCGGTGACCCGATTGTCAGCAACAATGATGAGATTAGCTTTTATTTCCGAACTCGGCAAGCCGATGGATTGATTTTTTACACAGGTATTAATTAATTATACACACACATACACCCCCCACACACACGCCCAACTGCAGGATATTATGTTTTTGTCCCATCCATATGTATGTGCGTCCTGAAAATGTCGCTGCAACTACTACCATTTGAGAGAGAATTGTTTGAAACTTGACGGGTTGATTCATGATTGTAGACCACCCAAAGATGTGCCTACTGTTAAAAGATTTTTCATCAGTTTGTCCTGTCCACCCATAAGTCTCCATCCATACGGCCCAAAAATCTTGTCGCTGCAATTCCCACAGTTTGAGAGAGAATTGTTTGGAACTTCACAGGATGTGGCTTAAATGTTAAAATACTTTTCATCCATCCATCCATCCCATTCATCCATAGGTATGTCCATCTATCCATACATCCCGAAAATCTTGTCGCTGCAACTTGTACAGTTTGAGAGAGAATTGTTTCGAACTTGACAGTATGATTGTACACCACCAAAATATGTGCCTGATGTTAAAAAAATTTTCATCCGTCCATCCAATGTAGCTGTAGGTCTGTATGTCCTGAAAAGCTTGTCTGCAACTCGTACAGTTTGACAGAGAATTGTTTGAAAATGGACAGGATGATTGTACACCACCAAACGATGTGCCTACTCATGAAGTTCTACCAACTGTTACCAATACAGATTTCACCAAAATTTGAAATGTACTTGAAATTTGACACAGTTCTTGAAATTACTTGAAAAAGTTGAAATGTACGCTGTACTAGTAGTAATTCAAAATATGTGTTTGTGTGTCTGAATCCAGGGCTGACTGTTTATCTCATTGCAAAACAGGTTCTCAGAGCATCTAAGTTTCAAAATTTCCCCGGGGAAGATCCTCGGAACTATCTTCCCCGGAACTCAGCCAATCCCAGATCCACCACAGCATATATTGGGTTTCAAGAGTCCTTGACACATGCTTTGAAATTAATCTGTCCAATCATTGTGTGAACCGGTAGAGTTTTGAAGACTATGTAGATCAATGTACATGTAAGCTGCTGCAGCCATAAAGGCAAGCACAGCTTTCATTCACATTGTTTTCAAAATTCCAGCAACTTGGTCATCATTGTCTGTTTGTCAACAATATATACATGAGCAATGTTTCTAAGAAATAATGTATTAACATGTTAATGGGCAAAACTGGTATTAAAAAAAAAAAGAAGATAAAATATTACTCTACTTGCAAGCCAAAAGAAGACTTCTTTTGAAAATATACCACTGGAATGACTGCTTGTCGAGCCAGTTGTTCCAGTGGTTAATTGTCAAAAATAATCTTCCCTTGGCTTGCAAATGGACATTCCTCAAGACTAAAATGTTTAATTTAAATCTGAAAGAATTATTTGGGAATAAATACCATTTATGTACCTGTATCGGCATTATGTCAGTGTTGTAGTAGGGTCACTGGACAACCTAGCTAGAAAATCTTCATTCTTGAATGCGGCGACTTTATTTAATGTGGAAGTTCTGAGCTCAGTGATAGCTTTCCAGAATACTGCTTGTCATTGCAGCCTGATTGCAGCTAACCCATACAAAGCATTCCATACATGTTGAATGTATTGATAAGCGTGTCTTGGACAGCTTCTCGCTTCGAATAAACTGCGAAACTTTTAGAGAGAATGCAAAGCTGCAAGCTTATTTTAGCTGTCTTGTCTTGTCTCCGTTGACGGGTGCATGTTTCTTTTAGATGATAGCCATACTCAGACATCAGTGGCCTCCTAACAGAGATGTGCATTAATATCTGTTTAGCAAGGGCGTATTAATAATTATCAAGCAGAATGCCAGAATGATGATGGCGATACCCACATAATCTCTCATATTAACGCAATCTAACCGTTTACTGGTCAAATTTGGTGACAAATTCTCATATAACTATTGTCCATAATATGCAGGGTAAGAGACTAATCATTTCAGAAGACTCATTGAATTACTGACTTGATTACCAAAAATCTATTTTGTTAATCTTTACGGCACTCTGATGTCTTGGATGTCAATATTCTATCTTTTACTATGTCAGTAGCAAAGAAACACGTGTACATTTTTCAACAATTTTGGTGGACGATGTTGCAATCCACAACAGCAACATCTTCCACCATACTTGTTGACAAATGAACACCTATTCATCTTTTAATTTAATTTCAAAATTTAAAACGTTTACATCCGAGTGTTAAGGGGTAATCTGTAATGGACATTGCACAAGACCAGTGTATAAGCCATCTTGCTATACTTGACCATTAACTATTTAACCCTTGAAATGTCAGTATCTCAATCTCAGACAATTATACAAGAAAGCTGTGGAACATTTGAAACTAATTTAGCTGTTTGCTGTCTATGGCTCCCAGTTAAATTAGTTTCAAAATATAGAACAGAATATTTCTTATCTCTGAAAGAATTTGTTATCTATGGTCTTACGGTTAAGGTGTTAAATAATAATGGTATGTATTTATCTGATAAATCTCAAAATCTAATATCCAGAAGTATGTGCATAAAACGGTTCTAGTGTGGCAATACTCGTACTTGAATAGCGCTTATAAATGCGACCACTCAATAGTAAAAAAAAGTGCAAATTATGAATTTCACAAATATTGATATTGCAAATATAAACAGAGCTAACAAATTTCACGAGAACGCCAGCCTATTTAGTAGGCTCATGCGCATTTGCGTTACATAATCATAGCGATGTCGGCAACTGATTAATTTATTAGCTCACCTGGCCTGGTGAAAATATTAGATTTTATGAAAAATGTACCGGAAATTGTCAAATTGCTTCTTCTTACAATTCTGAGCGATTTCAACCAAATTTGGCTGAAAGGATTCTGTGGTGATGGGCTCTAGAACTTCCATACAGAATTTTGATTCGTAAATTTTTTTGGGTCAAAACTCTAGATTTTATTTTAAATGTATTGGACATTATCAAATTGCTTCTTGTTCTTCTTACCATCTTGACTGGTTTTAACCAAATTTGGCTGAAAGGATCCTATGGCTATAGGCTCTAGAACGTACACTCAGAATTTTAGTTCATCAATTATTTGGGTGAAAATATTAGATTTTATGAAAAATGTACCGGAACTTGTCAAATTGCTTCCCCTTACCATTCTGAGTGATTTCAACTAAGTTTGGCTGAAAGGATCTTGTCATGATAGGCTCTAGAACCATCATACAGAATTTTGATTCGTGAATTTTTGGGGGTCAAATCTTAGATTTTATTTTCAATCTACTGGAAATTATCAAATTGCCTTGTCTCTACCATTTTGACCAATTTCAACCAAATTTAGCTGAAAGAATTTGATGATGATAGGCTCTAGATCATCCATTCACAATTTTAATTTGTCAGATTTGTGGGTGAAAATATTAGATTTTATGAAAGATTTACTGGAAATTGTCAAATCGCTTCTTAACAGCTTGAGCGATTTCAATCATATTTGGCTGGAAGGACCCTAAGTTAATACCCTCTAAAAGCTTTAATTTAGATGTTTGATAAATCAATTTTTGGGGGTGAAAATCTTAGATTTTATGAAAAATTTAACAGAAATTGTCAAAACGGTACTTATTAGTTCCTTGACATATTTCAACCAAATTTGGACAGAGGGACCCTATCATGGTAGACTGCAGAACTTCTATTCATAATTTTGGTTGATCAGTTCTCTTAGATTTTCTGAAAGATTTACCGGAGATAGTCAAAACGCTACGCTTCAATAACTGCTGGGCGGATTTCAGCTTAATGTGGCAGGAACAAACCTATGTGGGTAGGCTTCAAGAAAGAATTTTAATGTCAATTTCTTGTGTGAAAACCTTAGATTTTATGAAAAATTTGCTGGAAATTATCAAAACTCTACTCCTCATTAACGGCTTTGCGGATTTCAACTTAATTGGGTTGGAAAGACTCTATGGAAATAGACTTCAGAACTTGTATACAGCGTTTTGATTGGTCAATATTTCTGGTGGCCATCTTGGATTTTCCAAAAATCCTTTAAAAATTGTTACTCTTCCTTAATCAATGTCCCAATTTCAATGAAATTGGGTGGAATGCTCCTTAATAATCATGATCAACTTCAAGAGTTCTAATGAGAATCTTGATTGGTAAATTTTTTCGGCAGGGATCTTGGATCTTCCAGACATTTTGCAGCAGAGTTTAAATCACTACTAACTACTTAATCAATGACTAGATCTTAACCAAACTTGGGTGGAATGATCCTATGGTGATAAGCTTCAGGAAATCAAATGAGAATTTCAATTGGTCAATTTCTTTGGCGATCATCATAGATTTTCCAGAAATTATCCATCATGTCTATTTAAATGCAAATGGTTCGAATGATAATGGTCCAGGTGAGCATGACAAGGCCCTTGCACCTCTTAATAAGATTTTTTGAGTTCCTCCAATCTGAGTGATCCGTAAACAAATGTAAGAAACTTTTGTGCGCGGCTCTATAAATCCAGAACAACAATAACATAACAAATGTGGGTGACATAGTCAGAATTTGTGTATAAAAATTAGTATGCATTAATAGCATACTAAGGTGCAATAAAAACATTTAAAATCTAAAAAAAAAATGTCTCTTTAACTCAACTGGTTTTTGAATCTATAAACAGAAATTTTATAGGTCAATTCATTTGGCAATCATCTTATGATAATGATAATACTCCTGATTACCCAGTGTGCCAATTTTAATTAAAGCCTGGCTGGAATGAGCCTAGGGTCATCAGCTTAGGAATTTCTGAACAGAAATCTGAGTGGCCGATTGTTTGCAGCCATTATGAATTTTTTAGATTTTTCAGAAATTTTAGAAGTGGACTTCTTCCTCTGGGTAGATTTACTAGGGTATTAGGCTTTAGAACCACTATGCAGAAAGCAGATTCCTCAACTTCTTTTGGATATCTCAGATTTGTAAAAATTTTCAGGAAATCTTTAAAAACATTACTCTCCTGAGTCATGCCAGTTAAGTCACTCATGTCCGACTGTAATTAAACTAGGTTAGAAAGACCCTATAATGATATGGTAGGGTTTAATGTTGAATGTGAACACAAATTTAATTTATCGATGCTTATATTTTCCAATAAATCATTTAAGACTTTTTGGCCAATTTTAGACCATCATTGCTGCTACAACCCTAGGCTAATATGAGCTTAATACTATAATGATAAGTTTTATGATATTCCAGCCTTTATTCAAATAGTTATGTTCAAACTGAGTGCCACACACCCTATGCATGGGTGTCTCATTTCAATTAACCATCATGTTTATTATTCATGTACTTAATTCTCATGACAGGAACCCCATTTCACTTCTTACCAAAAATTCATTCCATTGTCATATCAGCTTCAGTTTACTGTTAGGTTTATGTCTCAGAAGAATACCTTGACATAAAAGAATTTTGTTACTATTTTATGTTAACCCTTTCACTGACAAATCCCTGAAAAAGTATTTTCTTTACGATATAAAACTTATTCTGTTGATTATTTTGAAAGGAATTGACTAGGAGCTTCCAGTCAGATTCATTTCAAAATATACAACAGTTTTCCTGTTTGGTGGCATTGAATATGAGATATAAGGAATTCATCAGTGAAAGCGTTAAATATCTTACTCATATATGTATTGTAGGTCATGAGAAAGACTATTTCAGTATCTCCTTGCATAATGGTGGAATCTCTGTGGCTGTCAACCTTGGCTCTGGTCCTTATGAACGGATAATTTACCCACATCAGAAACGATTTGACGACAATCGGTGGCACCATCTCATGGTTAAACGGGAAGCAAGGGAGGTAATATATTATTTTTTTATAATTTGATTTATTTTTCTATAATTGACATTTTTGTCTATGCGCTCTCTTTACTCGAGTGCCATGTGTGTATTCTGTAAAAGCACATTAGCAGCTGATGTTATTTTTTAAATTACAGTCTCTTAGTTCTGTTAATAAAATTTCATTTTTACTTGTACCTAGATTTATCCTGTATTAAAATTCCGACTAATCTTCATTCATTTAATCCTTTAGTGGACAACGCAGCCTTTAAAAAATATCTATAAGATTATTTTCGAGGAGTAATGTTGACCATACATGCTAAAATTACTGGATCGCTCATTAGCCCGAGTCATTCTAGTGGCAAAATTATTTTCTTAGTCTGCATTGAATATACCTTGTTGTAGCATCCAGTTCCTCGAAGCATATTTGATTGGAATGTGACATGGTTCTAAGCACAGTTAAGAATGGTGGTTTATCTCAACAGAAAATGGTGGATGTAATCACCTCTCCTGTACACGGATAAACCGATTCTGCAGATCGCCATGTAAATTCAGTATAACCCTTTAACCCTCAAATTTGTTCAAGAAAATTTAAATTTTTTCATAGAAAATGTCCATTTGCAGACCAAGAGAAGACTATTTTTGAAAATTTACCACTAATGAGTCTTGGTCTGAAAATGGACACATCTCAAGACCACTGCAGAAGCCATTTTTGGCTGATGTGAGGGTTAAAGGGTTAAACACTTAACGGTCAAGCCGGCCAAAAACAGCGTATTACCTGGACTTGGGGAATGTCCATTGACGGGTGTAAAGAAGGTTAGTTTTGAAAATGCATCACTGGAATAGTGGGCTCAATGACTGTGAGGCAGCAATGACTGTGAGGCAGCAATTTCATTGGTAAATGATCAAAAATAGTCTTCTCTTCATCTGCAAATGAACACGGACTTAAACATAAATTTTGAATTTTATGATCAATCTAAACCATTAACCCCTTTAACACTCAAGACAGCGAAAAATGGCCTCTGCAGCCATATTGAGAAATGTCCATTTGTAGAACAGAAGACTATTTTTGAAAACATACCACTAGAATGACTGGCTCGATAACCGAGCCAATCATTCCAGTGTTCAATTTTCAAAAATATTTTCTGCAAATGGACTTTTTCTATGCGAAAATTGAAATTCTCGTGAACAAATTTGTGGGGTTAAAGGGTTAATATCTTATTGGTCCCTCATCAGCTGCACAAAATAAGAATGTTTAACCCATAACCTGCAAATTTGTTCAAGAAAATTTTCTGATTGAAAATGCCCATTTGCAGACCAAGAGGTTAATATTTGAAAACTTATTACTGGAATAACCCCAGGGTCAGTTATCGAGTCCATCATTTCAGTGGCAAATTTTCAAAAATTATTTTCTTTTGGTCTGCAAATGGACATTTCTGAAGACCACTGCAGAAGCTGTTTTTGGCCGGCTCTTGGGTTAAATTCTTTAGTGTGGAAACACACAGATATCAGCAACAGGATGATAACCATTGGTAATTCTTTGAAAACGTTTCATTTTTCTTGATTTTTTTTAACAATAGAAGTGTTAGCAATAAGATAAGTGTCGGTATTGAATAAATTTATCGCACAAATTTTCAGAAGAATTACGAGCCCATCAGACCCAAATTGACTATTGCGTACAAGTCCTTTTAAGCAACGCTCACATGTTAGGTTACTCTCACTCTGAATGTGTTAACCCTCTGACTGCCGAGTTTTTGCAGACGTTATATTCCAGAGGCCATATCTCTGAACCTGTTAAATATTTTGAAAACAATTTGACTGACTAAGCCACCACCAACTTTCAGTCAAATTGTTTTCAAAATGTTCAACGAGTCAAGAGCTTTTGCACATTGAAAATATTATCTGGTGACTTGCAGCTTCGAGACAGTTAATTTCCTCAATCTTCGTGTATTTTTGCTACTGACAGCTGACAATGGAGAGAGGGTTGTGTTATGTAAGTAGTTCATGATCATTATTATTATTATTACTATTACCTAATAGCAGCAGGTAATTATCAATATCGTGATTGCTCCTCCCTCCCCGCATTGCAGTAATACCGTGAATTGTACCAATGCATAAAAAATGTTTGACTTTAACCAGCTTTGATTATTAACTTAAAATTTTTGCTTCATTTTAGGAGACTTTACCTCACATTTTGTACATGAGTTATGCACTGTAGCTGTGAAATCTCATCCCGTCTTTCCAGTCCCCCCATGTTGTATATATTTTGACTGTATGTGACAGTGTCTGTTGAGGCTGGTTTAGTGTTGTGGCCGGGAGTTGATTGTTAAGTTGCATGTTGTGTGCTGCATCAGGAAACTAGTAGTGAATATGTAATGATGTCATTATTCAAGTCAATGCATGGTACAAAACTACGGTACTCAATATAAATGTTTACGTCTGCCAAAAGAACTTCTGCAGACATCTTGAGGAGATTGTCCCTTTGCAGGACAAGAGAATTTACAATTTTTAAAGATTTACCACTGGAATTACTGGCTCGTTAACAGAGGCAGTCATTCTAATGGTAAATTTTCAAAAATAGTCGTTTTGGCCTGTAAACGGACATTCAACAAGGAAATAATTTCTTTAAAAAATGTCGCCATTAACAGGTTGATGACCAAGATTGGTAAAGAAAATTAAAGATTTTGTAGGATTTTCTTATCGAATGTCCATTTGCAGGCCAAGAGAAGACTATTTTTGAACATTTTTGACTGAAATCACTGGCTCGTTTTTTGCCAGTCATTCCAGTGGTAAATTTACAAAAATACTTCTCTTGGCCCACAAATGGATATTCCTCATGACCACTCATGACAGAGGTCAGTTTTAGCAGGTTTGACCATTACGACCATCACGGTCCATTTGATTGGCATAGATATGGGTCTTAGGTTTCCATTTTACAGAAATATATTTCTGATTTAGAAATAAGGTTTACATGTAAAATCTTTATATTAGATCAAAATAAATAACCTTGAACTTGGAATTGGAATTTTTAAAGTCAGTGGTCAGTCATATTTTTATTCCCTGCGTGATATAATAATTTAACCCTTTAATGATCAAGCCGACCGGTCTTTGCGTTTGTCCATTTGTTGGGCAAGAGAAGACTTTTTTTGGCCACTACACTATGACTGGCTCGATAAGTGAGTTCTTGTGGTACGTTTTCTAAAATATTGTTCATTTGGGTTGTAAATGAACATTCTTTACACTAAAAAGCTTTTTATTTTCTTTACTATAAATTTCAAGAATTAAGCGCAAAAATCTTAGAATACTCATATTTTGACCAATTATGTTTCCTTCTATGCCATGTTAAAATGAATGATTAACACTCATGTATGCATTGCATTGACTTGAATAAAATCAGGATGTGTTTATAATGTTTGTGCTGTTTCCTATTCGTGCTGTATAAGGATCCTTCTATTGTTTTGTGCTTGCGTAGTAATACTCGTCTGGAGAGTGATGTAATAAGGCATTGATTGTCACATACTATGGGTAGCAGTATTACATGTATAA
This sequence comes from Chaetoderma sp. LZ-2023a, assembly GCA_034401795.1. Taxonomy (NCBI): domain Eukaryota; kingdom Metazoa; phylum Mollusca; class Caudofoveata; order Chaetodermatida; family Chaetodermatidae; genus Chaetoderma; species Chaetoderma sp. LZ-2023a. The sequence goes on along the minus strand of CM067373.1, from coordinate 88,374,520 downwards.
TGAAAATCTCATGAAAATATCTAGAAAATTAAATACCCTTACTGTATATACATGTATAATATCAATAATGTTGTTATTGAAGACCCTCTTATACATCCACATACCACCATCCCCTGCCGAAGATGAAGCCGATGTAAAATATTTTAGGATTTAAAAATGTTATATATCCACTTTTATGATCAGCTGTATTACAATCGGTGCATATATATCTTAAATAAGGCATTTGGTATAGAAAGCTTAATGGATGACAGGGTTGGCAAGTTTTGGACACTAGTGGTTTAAACCGCGGTTTAAACCATGGTTTAAACCGTCCGCCCAAAATAGGTTTTGGACACCTTAAATTGTCCAAAACTGTCCAAAACCTAAAATATTGGTATAAAAAATATTTTTCTGAAATGCAATTTTCTTAAAACAACTATATAGCATTTAGACACATACAGGTACATGTACATATTGATGGATGGTTATCTACATGTATTTTTGGATACTTTATTGCTATATAATAATAATAATAATAATAATAATAATAATAATAATAATAATAATAATAATAATAATCTAAAAGGACACATATATTTCAATAAATTAGGAGTCTTATTTGCTTCTTTCTATAATCCATGGGTTAATTTTTTTCAACTTTTGTTTGTCTTAAATGTTTTAACTCTGTATATTTCGACCAGTTGTGTTAAACCCACAGACACCCTATTTAATCAATAATGTAAACATATTAGACTACCTATGTACAGCTAGATGTTTATATTGAGAACTGTCTCTGTGTCTAAATCTATTTCTTGTAAAATGTTCATGGCCTATGGAAGAATCTTAAACTCATAGAGAAAATATAGTCTGCTAAGATGTTGTTTCAACAATTAACTGATGACCCTTGCTCTCTAAGGCTATTTTAGAATGCACTACTCAGTACACACATTAGCTATGTTTACATAAGATCTTATGCAAATTTGGGATTACGGCATTAAGCTGATAGAATATAAACTAGATTCTTCATGTTTTCATCTATCCTCAGTTAATGCTAGTTGTTATTACACCACAAAAACATCCATTACCGTTCAATCACTACTTGCTAAATCAAATATCTGCATTTAGCTATCAGAATAAAGTTTTTATTCTTGCCTATACACTCCCTAATGCCTATACCATCACCATGTAGACCCTCCACCAGGCTTCTGGTAGAGGGACCCCCTGCATTAGCCTTACAATAGACTGGCACCAGTCTATACTCACTCCTTGGTGACGCTTGTCACTAAGCACGCTCGCGCATGCGCAGTAGGTCCCACTTGTGAAAACTGAATCACTTTTCAAATATTCTGCTAGCTATACAGTACTGTCAGCTATCAAATCGATATAAAAGTTTTAGCTTGCTAACTAGAAATTTCCAGTTATCACGAGTTGACTCGGGAATGCCTACCATGAAGTCTATTCTTCCTAAGTTATGTTTAACTTATATATCATGGTGTTTTAGAGGTGTTTGTAACTCTAACGTTTGGAGTTACCAGTTTTCGTGTCACTACTCCCGTTTTCGAGGTTAGAGTAACCATGCCTATTATATACCATCAAGAGTACCATGTAATAATAATAATAGCCAGTACCACTCCTAGTAACGTAGGTCCTAGTGCTCTCAAACATATATCAGAATCTTTACTGATTCTTTCTTCAAACACTTTATTTAAATAGGCCAAGGCGTAGCGTCTGTGATATCTCAGGTTTGCTTAAAGCTAGTTGCTTTATTTCGCATCATTTCTTATTTTTTATAGGAAGTGTCAGTATCTTCTGAGAAAATAAAGTGTGCGTCGAATAAGTGTGATCGGGTTCACGCTAAGGATTATACGGGGCATGTTTGCCTGAGGTGTACCACCTGCACCCCTTTAAAAATGTGTGGAGTGTGCAAGGGTTGGCCATTGGTCGTATCTAAAGCGTTTTTTAAGGATTTCGTGGTTAAGCCTGCATTGCCCTCAGGTCGCACTCCCTCCGTTGTTGAAGGTCCTAAAGCAGTAACATCTGCTTCCACCTCTATTAATACGTCGGGTTCAGCAAAGGAGGGGGGCAGCTCCTCTATCACAGATCCGGTTATGGCATTATTCGCCAGATTTGAATCCTTCGCAAATGTATTGACGAAATCTTTAGACGAGCGTATTACATCTGCTATTAAGGCCGCTAAAGAGGAGTCATCAGACTCCGAATTTAGCCCTCAGTCGCGATCTCGTAAATGGGGAAAGCCGGTTTCCTTAACATCAAGACAACAAATCAAGTCTCCCAAAGGAAAGTCCGGCGAGACAAGAAAGAAACCTGGTAAGGTATCCTCCGGTAGGAGCCAGGTCAAAGACCATGTTAGACTTGAGGACCAGCTTAAGTCTCAAGCGGTGGTATTTGGGGCGGAAGCTTCCGATGTGTCACCTCAAGCTAAGGTCCGGTTTACAGTGATTCCAATTGCAAGGAAGGTGGTAAGATCGCCGATCGCCTCTAAGGAAGCACCCGTCTATGCTCCTGGCTTGTCCGGGCAAGCGGGTTTGCTGTCCGGAATGTCTTCTGGTTTTACCGGGCATCCGGAAATGAGCACCGTGATTGTTTCTGGCTTGGCTGAACATCCGGTGACTCATGAGAATATGGCTTATGCGTCAACATCCGTTTCCGGTTCTTCAGTATCCGGCTATAGAGTTTCCGGTTCCGGGAGGAACAATGTAGTTCCGGGTCTGTTGGACCCGGCGGTGCATCATATGGCGTCTTCCGTTTCCGGTTCGTCGACTTCCGCTTCCGGTAGTAGTGCTGCTACTTCCGGTAGGAAGAATGTGCATCCGGGTCTGTTGGACCCGTCTATGCACCGTTCAGTGTCCGGATTGTCAGGCTCTTCTTCCGGTAGTAGTGTGACTACTTCCGGTGGGAATTATGCTTATCCGAGTCAGTTGGATCCGTTGTTACATACATCCTCCTTTTCCGGCCCAGTTTTGGTTAGTTCCGGTTCCGGCGGTGGTGTGGACACTTCCGGTCCATCTTATGCATGTCCGGGTCGGTTTGACCCGTCCTTGCAAGCGACTTCCGGTTCCGTTTCGGGGTTTCCTATTTCCGCTTCTGGTGACAGTTTTTCTACTTCCGGATTAGGAGATATGAAGCGTTCTATTTCCGGTCTCGGTGTTTCAGTCCCGACGGGAACTTCTGTTTATGCATCAAGTTATGAGCTGCCGAATAACTCAGATTCCCAGTCCAGTAATAGGTCTGTTAATTCCGATTCTAGTTATTTTCGCGCCGGTCCTCCCGTTTTTGATAGACATTATTCATCTCCTTCCTTGTTCTCTCAAGCAGGTTCTCAGAAGAGTAGTAGTCATCCGTCCTCTTCGTCTGTATCTGGCTTGTCTGCTAGGGATTTTTCGTCTTCTCATGTTTCTAATTCGTCTTCTCTTTTTCATCCATCATCTATATCTCCGCCTCCAGGTTTTCTTCATATTCCGGCTTCCCTTCAGCAGAATTATTCTGCGACGTCTCACATACCTTCTTCTTCTGATCCATCTGTTCCTACTTTGCCTTCTTATTCTTCATCTTCTCCGGAGTTTGATCATTCGGATCCTATTGTTTCGGTCGTTCTGTCTCCAGAATTAGAGTTCCAGATAGTTGATTCGGGTTTAGATTTTTCCTTGTTTTCAGTAAGCCGCGATTCCTCTCTTCACCGATCTGTTATTTCAGCTAGATTTTCAATTTTGTCCAGATTTTCAGCTAGTGAGTTGGATCCTTATTTTTTCAGTTCTAGTCAGCCTGAGGCCCGTGTTGCTAGTGCTTATCAGTCTCCATTGACGTTGGACACTCTCTCGGACGCTCCTTCTAGAGCTTTAGCTTCTCCTTCCTCTCTGAGGATCGTGGATGCTTCTGTTTCGCTAGATTCAGACATCTGTCCTCCTCCTTCTTCTTCTTCTTCCTCTTCTCCGTCTCACCTTTCTGTCAAGGCTACTCAGAGATCAGTCAGGGCCAGGGATCTGAAGAGGTTCTATCACGAGAGGGCCTCGCCAGATGACTGGTCTAGGGCTCATCAATGGATAGCTTCGTCTCTATCTCTTCCTCTTCAGGATGAATTTTCGCTTGATCCTCCGTCGTTTGGTTCTGCGCTGTCATCTTCAGTCTCTTCAGCTAATGTTCCTTCTGTTCTTCCGGTAGATAACTTGGTAGTAGACATGTTAGATTTTTACATTAACGATGTCCAACTGAAAGATTTTTCTCTTACTCCCAAGGTAGATGCTCCAGTTCAGATTCCGAAAGAGGATTACATTAGATTGGCTTCTACTCAATCTCTTAATGGTCCGACATGGGATGTTCTTTCATCGCATCTGAAGGAAGCGGCTAAGGTAGAATCTTCATCAGACCTTTTTAGATGGGAGTCTGTCTGTCGGGCTCAGTTGAAGTCAGCAAACTTTTTGGCCCTTCTTTCAGAGGCTATGCTCAAAACTCACGAGAAAGGGGGTCAGGTTCCTCCGGAGATATTTCGTTCGTTAGTTGACCTGTCAAGAGGTTCGTTGAATTCAGTTTGCCGTTCACTAGGTTTCATCACCTCTAAGAGAAGGTCAAGGAAGCTTGCTGAGGTGAATATTTCTGATTCCCTCAGGAGTAACCTGATATCTGCTCCGCCTTTCGGATCAGATATTTTCGGTCAGGATTCTACATCGATCCTTAGGGCGGAGTCTGATCGTCTCAGATCAGATAAGGATCTGCGGGATCAGATTTCGGTTTTGAGGCCGTCAGTTAAAAGGGACTCTTCTGCGGTGAAGAGTCCCTCCTCCTCTCCCAGGAGGAAGAGTCTTAGGCCGGATGAATATGGGGCTTATCCGTCAAGGGTGTTTACGAACTCTAATCGGTCCTCCCCTTCCCATTCCAGATCTGCGGAGGAGGATCGTTTTAAATCCATTTCATCTCATAGACCTAGAGCCCAGGTTCGTCAAGCCCCTCCTCAGGCGAGAAGGGGTCAATTTTTCTCTCGAGGTTACAGGTCTAGTTCTAGAGGACGCTCCTCTAGAGGTTTTCAACCTAGACGGGTTTGAAGGGGTGGCCTCAGCCCGGGCAGGCCTTTCCCAATCTCATTTACCAGTCCTTCCTCCTCTTCTACAACTTTTGGATCTATCGGTGCAATCCCTTCTTCCCAGCGTGCCAGTAGGAGGGCGCTTGTCTCTGTTCTGGGAGACATGGAAAGCCCTTGCCCAGGACTCCTGGCTGTTAGATCAAATCCGCTGGGGTTATGCTCCGTCTTGGATAGAATTGCCTCCTCCTCTGTCTTACCAGCCCAAATGGACTCCAGTTCCATCCAATCTGGAGAAGTTGGTAGCCTTGGAAGACGAAGTGGAGTCAATGTGGTTGAAGAAGGCTATAGAAGAGGTTCCATGTTGGAGAGTAGACCCGGGATTCTACTCAACTCTATTTCTAGTCCCCAAGAAATCAGGTGGATGGCGTCCAATCATCAATCTGAAGAGATTAAATCTGCATATATCCACCCCAAAATTCAAGATGGAGACGGTATCTCAGATTATCGCCGGTCTGAGTCCAGGCATGTGGACAGCGTCCATAGATATCAAGGACGCCTATTTTCACATTCTCATACACCCTCCATTCAGAAAATTCATGAGATTCGCGTTCAAGGGGAGGGTATGGCAATTCAGAGTCATGCCGTTCGGCTTGACCACGGCCCCTTTCTTCTTCACCCGCCTAGTGTCAGCAGTGGCAGGTTTTCTGCACAGTCGTTCTATTCCCCTTCACGTTTACATAGACGACTGGTTGCTAAAAGCAGAATCTGCCTCAATTCTGGCAAGCATCATTCCAGAGGTCTGCAGTCTGGCTTCCAGTCTAGGATGGGTTTTAAATCTAGAAAAATCATCTTTGGTCCCGTCTCAGGTTTTCACCCACCTAGGTGTGGCTTTCGACCTTGGTCAAGGCTTAGTCTTCCCTTCAGAGGTAAGAGTAGAAGCAATCCTAGTAGCCATGGAAATTCTGGCTTCCTCTGCCGTGGTCAGAGCAATATTCTTTCTCCGGGTGATAGGCTTGATGGTCAGCGTCGAGAACATCATTCCGTGGGCGGCGCTGATGAGGAGACCTTTCCAAATGTATCTAATGTCCCTGTGGAAACAGTCGACCCATTCAGTGTACCATCAGATCCCGGTCAGAGATCATTTGAGGCCCCATCTAGATTTTTGGAAGGATCGCTCTCTGCTGATGATGGGTGTTCCTCTGGTCAAGTCTTCTCCTCAGGCGGTCATTTTTACAGACGCTTCCCAGGAGGGATGGGGAGCGGTCTGGGGTTCCCTTTCGGTCTCAGGCCTGTGGTCCCGAGAGGAGTCGTCAGCCCACATCAACATTCTGGAATTGTGGGCTGTCAAGAAGACTCTCCTTGCCTGGTCGGATCAAGTGCAGGGCCTCAAGATCTCGATTCGATCAGACAATTCCACAGTAGTCTCGTATATCAACAAGCAGGGAGGCACGAAGTCGTTTCGCCTGTGTTTGGAGGTGTGGAATCTCCTCATGTGGTGTCGTATGAAGCAGATTTTCCTGGTGTCCTCCCATGTACCAGGATGTCTGAATTTTCTGGCGGATCAGTTGTCTCGCCCTTCCAAATTCGCCCACACAGAGTGGCAGTTAAAGAGGTCGGTTGTCAAAGCGATCTTCAACCTCCTGGATCGTCCCCATGTAGACCTGTTCGCGACCTCTCTGAATGCCCAGATCTCCTCTTTCATGTCTCCTTTTCCGGACGATCAGGCGTTGGCGGTGGACGCCCTGGCTCAGTCCTGGAAAGGAATCTTCGCGTATGCGTTCCCTCCGACTATCCTGCTTCCCCTGGTTCTGAAGAAAGTCAAGGATCAGGTATGCGAGATTTTGTTGATAGCTCCATTTTGGCCAAAAAGGATCTGGTTCGTAGACCTTCTCGATCTTCTAGTAGACTTCCCACGTCTGCTGCCAGTGTCCCCAGATCTGTTATCCCAAGTAAGGGGAAGGTGCCTTCATCCAAACCCAGGAATCTTCAGTCTGTGTGTTTGGAGAATATCGAGTGCTCGGTCACTGAGAATAAGTTTTCTGCAAGGTCTCAGGAAATTATTAATTCGGCCAGGAGGGAGTCGACCCGAAGAGTTTACAAGGGTCGACTTAAGATATTCGGAGAATGGTGCTCAAATCATGATCTCGTGCCCGATTCTGTTTCTATATCCCAAGTGTTAGACTTTTTATCTTATCTGTTCGATTCCCTTCATCTGACTGCTAACACGGTTAGAGGATATAGATTTTCCTTAGCATCTTCTCTTCCTTGTTTGTTAAATGCAGATGTTAAAGATACTAAGGTGCTGAATGGGTTCATCAGAGGTTTAGGTAATATTCGGCCTCCTATTGCTAAACCGTTACCTTCCTGGAACTTGGCGCTGATTCTTCAGGTTTTGGCAGGGCATCATTTTGAACCTATCGCCTCGATTAGCTTAAAGCTTTTAACTTTTAAGGCGGTTTTTCTAGTAGCGGCTGCTTCTGCTAGAAGACGATCTGAGATCCATGCATTTTCCGCTGAAAAGGATAGATTTATTGAAGCTGGGGACGGTTTGGTATTATATCCTAGAAGGGATTTTTTGTCAAAAACGCAATCAAACCGTTATCCAGCTAAACCGATTATTTTAAATTCTTTATCTTCGTTTTCTCCGTCTGACAGATTTTGGTGTCCAGTCAGAGCTCTTAAGGCTTATAAGCGTCGTACCGATTTTAAAAGATCCGATCCGTCTCAATTATGGGTTCCCTACGCGGAAGGGGTAGCCAGACCGGTCTCTAAAGCTTCCATCGCTAGATGGATTTGTGATACCATTCAACTATGCTACGAGATTGCATCTCCTGAGCAAGTCAATCTCTCTCACATTAAGGCTCATGATGTTAGAGGGATGGCTACCTCTTTTGCTTTGTTTGCTGGCTCTTCTGTAGACGAAGTTATGCAAGTTGCAGGATGGAAATCTGAGTCTACTTTTACCTCTTTTTATTTGAAAGACCAGAGCGCAGCGGCATCCTTCTTTAGGAACATTACTATTTTAACCAAGAAGGCTGAAGACCATTTACCAAGCACATCCCACCATTTTCGTTAGGACTGTGCGTCTGCGGAGAATGGTGAGAGTTATTCCTTGGTTGTTGGTTTAAATCTTTATGTTTAAAGTTTTATTTGGTTGTTAATCACTGTGTGATTGATTAGGATGCACCATTATGTTATGTTATTAACATTTGTTTATGTTTGGTTTGATTTTTATCCTTGCTTATGGATTCTCAAATCACCTCCCACCAAAGTTTCATAGTGGGGCACTGACCAAATCTACGGGTTTAGCAAGTAGTGATTGAACGGTAATGGATGTTTTTGTGGTGTAATAACAACCCCCAACAGACCCCCCTTTAGTGGGTTGGTCTGTAGTTTTATTAACCACTATAAAAACATACTTACCGTTCAATCACTACGACCCGGCCTCAGCCACCCCGCTGGGTATTGATTTGAGAATCTAGGCTGGATGTACAGCACTTAAATTTAGAAAAGTGATTCAGTTTTCACAAGTGGGACCTACTGCGCATGCGCGAGCGTGCTTAGTGACAAGCGTCACCAAGGAGTGAGTATAGACTGGTGCCAGTCTATTGTAAGGCTAATGCAGGGGGTCCCTCTACCAGAAGCCTGGTGGAGGGTCTACATGGTGATGGTATAGGCATTAGGGAGTGTATAGGCAAGAATAAAAACTTTATTCTGATAGCTAAATGCAGATATTTGATTTAGCAAGTAGTGATTGAACGGTAAGTATGTTTTTATAGTGGTTAATAAAACTACAGACCAACCCACTAAAGGGGGGTCTGTTGGGGGATATCAATTAGACAATTAGTAAAAAGATATCCTTGTGCTACATTAATCTTTGAATTCTTCTGTTGTCCTGAATATTTATGTGTTGATGGTATTTGAAATAGTTAATATGTATTTCAAAGGTGGTAGGCCTAAGGATCCAATTTGGAAGCACTTTTTGGAAGTTAAGATTAATGGCAAACAAATGGCTAAGTGTAGAGAGTGTGAGTACTCAGTTGTCAACAAGGTAGCAAGGATGAAAATACACTATGAGAGTGCTAGGAGTCCAATATATCTAATACATGCCTTAACCCTTTCACCGATGAATTCCTCAGCTATCATTTTCAAGGACACTATGCGGGAAAACTGCAGAATATTTTGAAACTAATTTGACTGGAAAACAAATTTACTCATGAAATGACTGCCGCTTTTACTAAGCCAGTCATTTCAGTGAAAAATTTTCAAGAATTTGTGCTAAGTTGTGTTTAAAAGTCATAATGTACAATGTAGGTAAGGTTACTATTCACTGTTATTGTCTTGGTCGCATAGGGGTTAACAACAGGATGTCTCACCTTTAGTTCAGATACCTGAGTTAATTATTCTCTTTGCCATGCTAGTAATAGAGCCAGGTCTGATAATCTCTGATAACCACAATCACATGCTGAGCCTCTACAATTCAATGGTATAGGTGTGATAATTGGCCTGTGAGGGCGCTGGCTTAAGATTAGAAATAACACACAATGATCTGCTTAACCCTATGCTTTCTGCAACCCATGGTTTTCAGAAATACTCTTGCCTGAATACCTTTACTACAGTAATATTATGAAAACAATTTGGCATAGCACACTAACACCCTTCAGATAGACTGATGCAAACAGTCAAACTAATATTCAGCAAGTCCCAAAGTTTTGAAAATAAATAAAAACATGCATTTATTTGACAGAAGGGTGGTCTATCTTTAACTCTATCCATTCCAAATAAGAGTATGGTGATATGTCCAACATAGTTTTGGACAGTTTTGGACAATTTTGGACAGTTTTGGACTGGTTTAAACCATTTAAGACAGGTTTTAGACAGGTTTTGGACAATGTCTGCTCAAAGTTAGTTTTGGACTGTCCAAAACCCAACCCTGATGGATGAATCCAGCTTATATCAATCAATCTTATGACATCATAATCAACGTCACATGTAGGCTAGGTATAACATTAATAATATACCACCACCCCCTGGTGACCTTGACTTTTGCAAAGATGAAGCAGATGACCTGTGTTGCAAGCCTGGTAATCCCTATTGTAATTTCTCCATTTATCTGTGTATTTATTTACCTAGAATGATAATTCAATATGTACATGATCAATTATATCATGAATAACATGATTTAGTCCATCATAAACGTATTGCAGTCCGTCAAGTTGTACAAATTATGTCTTTACTATTTAATTGACATGCTGTTGAATATTTTGAAACTAATTTAACTGGGCGCTGTTGCTGCCCAATTGTCTTGAGGAATGTTCATTTACAGGCCAACAAAAGACTATTTCCAGGTGTAAATTAAAAAAATTTGGTCTTCTCTTGGCCTGTAAATGGACATTCAATGAGCAACAATTCTTATTTTCTTGACCAATCTTCAAGTGTAAAGGGTTGACCCAAGGGCCCTGCTGAGATTTGTCTCCAACAGGAGAAACCGTAAAACATATTCTTATCCTAATATTGCCCTTAGACAGCTATTTATCTGTTCGTTATTACCCAGAATAATTACACGGAGGGTAATTAGTCGTACTTATATATCGCCTTTGAATCTGTTTGAACTTTAAATATGTAAATTCTTTTTATTGCCAAAATATTCCATTAAGTAACCAATACCCTGAACCTAATTTGACATGAATGTGGTGCAACAACAATGTCTCACCAAATTATGTTCATCTGTTTGGTAACCCTTTAACCCACCAATTTGGTCAGGGGAATTTCAATTTTCTCATAGAAAATGTCCATTTGCAGACCAAGAAAATACTATTTTTGAAAATTTACCACTGGAATGACTGGCTCGGTTATCGAGCCAGTCATTCCAATAGCCAATTTTCAAAAATAGTATTCTCTTGGTCTGCAAATGACATTTCTGAAGACCACTGCAGCAGCCATTTTTAGCTGATATGTGTGTTAAAGGGTTAACCATTTAACCCTCGAATTTGGTCAGGAAAATTTTAATTTTCTGATAGAAAATGTCCATTTGCAGACCAAGAGAAGACTATTTTTGAAAATTTACCACTGGAATGCCTGACCCGATAATAAATTTTCAAATAGTCTTCTTGGTCTGCAAACGGACCTTTCTCAAGACCACTGCAGAAGCCGTTTTTGACTGATATGAGTGTTAAAAGGTTAACTTGAATATTGGTGTATTGAGATTATGCTACCGGGATATGGCATCAAAGATGAAATTTAACTATGTATGTATGTGGATAAAATCTAGTTTGATATCCTCCTCGCATGACCTATTTACATTTGCTGAGACCGAGGCACCAGGAGTAAATAGAGTGAGTTATGAATATAGGTTACGGCTGAACAATGGCTGCATCAGATTGTTCTCAGCAAAATACATTAATCATTATAATTGCCTATGTGCCAAGGAAATCCAATTTTGGTATTCTGCTGCATTAGGTCTCTGTAAATAACACCTTGGCTCACTTACAGATGAAATCATTTGATAACATTTTAGCATATAGTCAGTTTTAATTGTTTGATAAAATTAATATTGTCTGTTAAACCGTTAATGCTCTCACCTACTGTGTTGCAAGCCTGGTAATCCCTATTGTAATTTCTCCATTTATCTGTGTATTTGTTTACCTGGAATGATAATTCAATGTCTACTGTAGAGTTTTGTCAACATACTTTTGTAAAGGATTGTCCTTTGGCATGTTTGATCCTGAATAACTCTCCTTTGCATTCAAAATGTCAAATGTCATGGCCATTGAAAAGGCTTGGCGTCGAAACTCAGAATTTTTTGAATACTTTTTATACGCCCGCGTAAGTGGGATCGTATTATGTGATGACACTTGCCATCCGTCTGTCCATCCATACATCCATCCGTCTTGCCATGCATGCGTCCGACATCGCGAAGAGTTTTGAACCTACATTCAGAATTTTTTTTCCAGCAAATGTGTTAGGGATAGACGAAGTGTAATGATTGCGTTTTGGCAAAATCCAGCCATATTTGCCTGAATTATCTCCCCTGAAAAGCTAAAATTTGTCAAAATGTTCTTGTCCAGAGCAGGTCTCGAAGAGTTTTGAACCTACACTCACAATTTTTTGTTGAGCAGATGTTTTAGGGATAGACGAAGTGTTATTTATCAAAGACAAATTGTTCACATTTAGCATTCCTCAAACTAAAGTATGCGACTGCCTGCGGTCATATGGTGAGTTTCACTAAATCTCTTGTTCAAATATTGTGTTTACAGAAGAATAAATTTGGAAATTAGTGACACAATTTTAAAAGAAAATTTGCCATATTAAATTTGTTAATTGAAGATCGATTTACTGCTCTTCTGCAATCTCTCTATTTAACACATCCACTCCTGAAATACCAGCGTCTGAATCTCAAAGCAACCAGAGAGGATAGCTGGTGATTGTTTTTACCCATGACTCGCAACTATAAGTTGATCTGACATCTAGACATGTCTCTCTAGTCGCACTTATAGCATGTCGCACTTTTAACTCTTACCACACTGATGTCAGATTTTATACATTTTCAAATTAAATTAAAAGATGAACTGGTGTGATTTTTTCAACAAATTTGGTGGACGGTGATGCTGTTGAAGACGGCAACATCGTCCACCAAAATTGTTGAAAGATGTACACCAGATTCTTTGCTAGTGACATAGTAAGAGATAGAATATTGACATCAGAGTGGTAAGGGTTAAAATTACACAAATCCAATTAGATTATTTTCAAAATATCCAGGAAAACACTTCTAACATTGTTAAGAATTAGTTGTTCAGCTCTTTAATGTTGAAAGAGTTATATCACTAATTTTGGAGCCCATGTGATATTTTAATTGGTCCTGTCCGCGCAGTTGTGGATAATGTATTGTGATTTGTTTCTTGTGATGTTTTAGCTCACCTGACCAGAATGGCCAAGTGAGCTTATGGTATGGCGACTGTCCGTCATCCATCCGCCAACTTTTGCTTAAAAATGCTACTCCTCATTAACCGCTTGGCGGATTTCAACCTAATTTGTCTGGAAGGACCCTATGAGGGTAGGCGTCAGATCTTGTATACAGAATTTTGATTGTTAATTTTTTTTGGCGCCCATCTTGAATTTTCTGAAAAATTGCGGGAAGTCGTTTAAAACACTACTCTTCATTAACAGCTTGGACAATTTCAACCAGACTTAGCTGAGAGGATAGTACGTTGGTATGTTTCAGAATTTGTATACAAAATTTTGATTGGTCAATTTTCCAGCAGCCATTTTGGATTTTCTGAAAATTTCTGGAAATCACTTAAGCGCCTACTCGATAACCACTGAGCCGATTTCAATCAAACTCGCATGGAAGAACCCTAGCCTAGTAGGCTTCAGAACTGTAGACAGAATTTTGATTGGTCAAGTTTTCCGGCAACCATCTTGGATTTTCTGAAAAATGGTGGGAAATCGTTTAAAGCGCTACTCCCCATTAACTGCTTGAGAAATTTCAACCAGACTTGTCTGGCAGCATACTAGGCTGGTGGATTTCAGAATTTGTATACAGAATTTTGATTGGTCCATTTTTCCGATAGCCATATTGGATTTTCTGAAAATTTTTGGAAATCAGTTAAAGACTACTCTTCATTAACCGCTTGAACGAGTTCAAGCAAACTCAACTGGAAGGACCCTAAAGTGCTATGCTTCAGATCTTGTATGTAGAATTTTGATTGGTCAATTTATTCTGTGGCCATCTTGAATTTTCCAAAAAATGCCTGAAAATCGTCTACTCATTAACTACTTTGGCGACTTCAACCAGACTGTCTAAAATGAGCCTAGGGCAGTAGGCTTTAGAGGTTGCATATAGAACTTTGATTGGTCAATTTTTCCGGTGGCCATTTTGGCTTTTCTGAATATTTTCTGAAAGGTTTCCGGAACCATTTAAAAATGGTACTCCTTCAATCGATAACGCAATTTCAACAAAACGTGGCTGGAATGATCCTATGACAGTAGGCTTCAACATATTAAACGAGAGTCTTGATTGGGCAACTTTTTGGAGGTCATCTTGGATTTTCCAAAAATCATCCATCATGTCTATTTAAATGCAAATGGTTTAAATGCCAATGGTCCAGGTGATCGCTACAGGCCCTTGGGCCTCTTGTTTTCAAAATATCCAGGAAAATACTTCTAACATTGTTTAGAATTATTTGATTCAGCTCTTTCATATTGAAAGAGTTATATGACTCATTTTGGATCCCATGTGATATTTTATTTGGTCATGTCCACGCAGTTGTAGATACGTGTAATGTATTGTGATTTGTTTCTTGTGCTGTTTTTATAATATTCCTCACACCCTGTATCTTTCCAGAGGTTTTCTCTCACTATATAAATTAACACAAATTTAAGCAGTAGCTATAATTTATGTTATTAATTATTAGCTCACCTGGCCAGAATGGCCAAATGAGCTTATATGGCATGCCGACCATCCGCCGTCCATCCGTCAACTTTTGCTTAAAAATGCTACTCATTAACCGCTCGGCAGATTTTTAATTAATTGGGCATGAACAATCCTATGATGGTAGGCTTTAGAACATATATACAGAATTTTGATTGGTCAATTTCTTTCAGCGCCAATCTTGAATTTTTTGAAATAATGACGTTTAAATCATTTAAAACGCCACTCCTCATTAACTGCTTGAGCAATTTTAACCAGACTTGGCTGGAAGGATACTAGGCTAGTACATTTCAGATCGTGTATACAGAATTTTTATTGATCAATTTGTTCGGTGGCCATCATGAATTTTCCGATAAATGGTTGAAAATTTTTAAGCGCTACCGGTACTCGTTAACTGCTCAGACGATTTCAACCAGACTGACAGGAAAGAGCCTAGGGTGGTAGGCTTCAGAAGTTGTATACAGAATTTTGATTGGTCGATTTTTCAAGTGGCCATCTTCTGAACATTTTAGGAAATCAGTTAAAAGGCTACCCCTCATTAACTGCTTGACCGATTTCAACCAAACTGGAGGAACCCTAGGCCGGTAGGCTTCTGAATCTGTATACAGAATTTTGATGGCTTGATTTTCCTGGTGGGCATCTTGGATTTTTCGAAAAATGGAAATTGGTATAAATTTCTACTCCTCATTAATCGCTCAGGCTATTTCAAGCAAATTTGACTGGAAGGATCCTATTGTTGTAGCCTCTAGAATTTGTATTCAGAATTTTGATGGGTCAATGTTTTGACAGCTATCTCTAAGTTTTCCGGAACCACTTAAAAATGGTACTCCTTCAATCAATAGCCCGATTTCAACAAAATTTGGGTGGAACGATCTTATGACGGTATAGACTTCAACATATTAAACGAGAATCTTGATTGTTCAATTCTTTGATGGCCATCTCGAATTTTACGAAAATGTCTATTTAAATGCAAATGGTTTAAATGCCAATGGTCCAGGTGAGCGCCACAGCCCCTTGGGCCTCTTATTTAAATTTCTTCTATACCAATAAAAACACTGAACCTAATATGCCAAATTACGATGACACAATTCTGATAGGTTTGGAAATTGAAACTCTTCCTCTAACATGTCTTAGATAACTGCGTTTAATCAGATCTACAAAACCCATAATACATATATTGAGCATCTATTGCCTTATTCAATCGAACATTTCTTGGTACAAATGGACAGAACTCATCAGACAGCTCAACAGTCAACAAATGTGTGAGTTAAACAAACAGACACTTATCGGGAAACGTCTGATCATAAATAGATATAGAGTACGTGTAACTCAATACAAGTTGTCAATAGCTTTTAGTGTCTTTAGTGCAGCAATGGAAATGTGAAAAGTGGTTTCGGAACAAGTTCCATAGACTGAAATATTCTTGCTGCAGTAACTCACTCATTATTCTCCCAGCAGCCAATGCAATGGACCTTCCCATTTTTAGCTCACCTGTCCTTTCTTTTTGTCAATTTGGTTGGCAGACATCTTGGATTTTGGTCGACTTTCAGAAATGTCTTCTCCGAAACCGCTTGGAGGATCAATTCAAAACTCATGAAATATCATCTAGGGCAAGAGCTTCACCAAGTTTGTTCAAGTGAACTTGATTGGGCAAATGGTTTGGCAGCCATCTTGGATAACCTATTTTTTGCCAAAACAACTCCAGAACCACTGAGCAGATTGGGCCGAAATTTGGGAGATATGATTAGGCACTGAGTGTCATTAAGGTTTGTTCAAGGGAAGGAGCTACGTCAAAAACATGGCCACAATGGACCAATCAAAACGTAGTGTTTGGTGGCCATGTTGGACTTGCAAAAATGTCCACAAACTCAAGACTACTAAACCACCCATCAACAATTTTGACAAAAATGCATATTGCTGCAGGTGAGCGACACAGGCCCCTTGGGTCTCTTGTTAGCTATGCCCCGCCGATCTTATCTAAGCTCCACCCACACCTCGCTCCTGTTGGGATCGATCGATCTCTGAACTCCCTGACTATCTATTTCCAGAAAACCATACAGGTAAGCTATTAATATTTTGAAACTAATTTAACTGGACGCTATTGTTGGCAGCAACAGCGTCCATTCAAATTAGTTTCAAAATATTCAACAGTATGTTTATTAAATAGTAGAGACATACAATTCGTACAACGTGTCAAACTATTAAGAGTAAAACATGGGCCAAATAGAATCGTTTATGACGCAATGGTTAGGACTTCATCCTACACGCCACTTAGGATGTCAAATTGATAGATGGATACACTGAAAAGGTGAATTAGTGTCACATGCTAATTTTTTTCAGAGGAATTTGATCAAAATTGTTCCATCAACAAAATATTACTTCAAATCATATAGGACTTGCTGTGTTAGCATTTCACTCCTTGAAATTCCAGTATCACTTATTTCAAGACAACTATACAGGAAAGTTGTTGAATATTTTACAACTAATTTAGTTGGAACCTGATGCTGCCAATGGACCTTTCCATTTTTAGCTATGCCCCGCCCATCACTAGCTAAGCTCCACCCACACCTCGCCGTGTTTGGATTGATCGATCCCCGAATGCCCTAGCTATCAATTTCCTGAGAACTATACAGGGAAGCTGTTGACTGCCATAGGCAGCAACATCGCCCAGTCAAATTAGTTTCAAAATATTCAACAGAATATTTATTAAATAGTAAAAGCAAACAATTTGTACAACAGCCCATAGACCGTCATCAAATATGCGTTCGTGACGTACTTATCGACGTCATTCATTATGATGTCATATGATGGGTGGGTACTCTGGAAAGGTGAATTGCAGCACCAGCTCCAGGTTAAATTCATTAAAAAATATTCAACAGAATATTAGTCCTTACATCAGAAAGAATTTGTCTGTGAGGGTGAAAGGGTTAAATTAGGGGCTAATTCTGGAATTTCTAAGACACCACTCCAACTCATTATCAATTCCCTGACTTTGTATGATTTCTAGATGCTTATAACTTAGCCTTTTGCATTAACTCTTAACCCTTTAACCCTCCAATCTATTCACACAAATTTACATTTTCTCATAGAAAATGCCCATTTGCAGACCAAGAGAAGACTATTTTTGAAAATTTACTACTGGAATGACTGGCTCTGTTATCGAGCCAGTTATTCCAGTGGTAATTTTTCTAAAATAGTCTTCTTGATCTGCAAATGGACATTTCTGAAGACCACTGCAGAAGCCGTTTTTGGCTGATTTGAGTGTTTAATGGTTACTATACCACTCTGATGTCAATATTCTATACTTTACTGTGTCAATAATAAAGAAACTGGTGTACATTTTTCAACAACACCATTTCATCTTTTGATTTCATTTGAAAATTAAAGATTTTAACATCAGAGTAGTAAGAGTTAAAAGATCCAGAGACCGATGGTTTTAAGTGGACAATTTAATATGAAGCCTGTAACCTGTAAGTTTGTAAACAATTTGATTGATCATTATTAATGATTTAGGTCATTATTAATAGTCAAGCAAGCCAGAAATGGCTGTTAATTTTCTTGGGAAATGTTGTAGGAGTCATTCCAGTGGTACATGTACTGTCTTCTAAACCCCATTCTATAAGGAAAATAAAATTTTCTTGACCAATGAGGACCAGGCATTAATCCGTTAATGGCCAAGACTGGTCTGCAGAATATTTGCTTAGTTACTGTCCATTTTGCAGTCAAGGGAGATCTGTTCTTAAAAATTTACCAGTGGCTTGACTGGCTAGTTCCAGAGATAAATTTCCCATTACTGCAAGCCACCAAACAATACTTAATACTATCAATGAGCAAAAACTTGACTTGCTGAATATTTTGAGAACAATTTGACTGAGAGTTTTTGGTGGCTTAGCCAACAACAACTTTCAGTCAAATTGTTTATAAAATATTTAGCGGGTCCATAGTTATAACACTTGGAATATGTTAAAGAATAGTCTCCTCTTGACCTGCAAATGGGTTTTTCTGAAGACGATTGCAGAAGCTGTTTTGGATGTATCAATAATTAAATGGTAAAAGGAAAAGGCAATGACAATGTTTCAGTCAATTTATTTTCCAAGATGACCATGCATTCCATGGTCTTTGCCACAGCATATCTAAGTATCGTTTTATGTCAAACCGTTTCCAGTATTTATGTATAAATGAGATGACCGCCAATATAAATGTCAAACGCTGGCTCTGTTTGATTTCTGGACAGTAAACGATAAAGATGTACAGTTAAATTTTCAATGCATTTGGTAATGAGCTTCTATACATTAAATACAGTGATGCTTTCTACGAGTCACTGTGACCTTGATGCTTGTTATAATATCACAGATCGTTATGGAAAAAATTGAATGTTGTAATGCGGAAATTGGATGCCAGGTCGTCTAGACGATATCATAAATTATTTCCAGCTCAGGGAAATATAGATGGTTTGCCAGAGTTCTTAGTGAGATGAGGCAATTATTTTGTAAGGATATTTCGATTTGTGACAATATATATTTATCCATTGCAACTCGCACCCACCCGCACACCCACACGCACATACGCACGCACACATGCATGCACGCGCGCGTGTGCACACATGTACTGTTTAATATTCTCTATCATTCATCCGTCATATTGTTGATGCTTATCTCTATGTATATTTTATAGTTAGACTCTTGCTGGGTATTTTGAAAATAATTTGAATAAAAGTTGTTACTAGATTTTATTTGGAAGTTTGATTTGGATTAAAAAATTTCTAACACTTAATTTGCCTCCATTCCTATGAATATAGTAGCAGTAATATGAAATATTCCTGATCCACTGAATATACCATGACTATGTCTAATTATGTACAGGTACATTGATACAATTCTAAGTGACAAATTATGACATTACGACTTTTTACCCTTTTATTGGTCAAGATTGGTCAAGAAAATTCCGATCCTTGCATACGGTAGTTAATATATCCATTTACAGGTCGCGAGAAAACTTTTTTTGAAATTTTACCTCTGGAATGACTGGCTCGATTATCGAGCCACACATTCCAGTCGTAAATTTTCAAAAATAGTTTTTGTGGCCTATAAATGGACATTCCTAAAGACCACTGGAGTGGCCGGTCTTGGCCAGTGTGACTATTAAAGGGTTAATACGGCTTTACTTGTCCAGACAGCCCAAACTGACATCTGCAGTGGTCTTGAAGAATGCCCATAATAAATGTTTCGACATGACAGTTTTTGAGAATCTATTAATGTCATGCTCAAGATACACCTTTGGTTTAACCCTTACCACTCTGCTGTCAACATTCTATCTTTTTACTGCGTCAATAGCAAAGAAACTGCTGTACATTTTTCAACAATTTTGGTGGACGATGTTGCTGCCTATGACAGCACCATCGTCCACCAAATTTGTTGAAAATGTACCCCAGTTTATCTTTAAACTTCATTTGAAAATTAAAAATTTTGTCATCAAAGTGCTCACACAATTCTGCTGTTGTAAATGGTAATCTGTACAGAAATATGTATTATTAATCGATTGATAATGTCTTGTACTTTTTCAGATTACCATTCATGTTGACTCTCTCTTGGAGGCAACCGGCACCACTGCAGGCACATTCACCTTGCTCTCGAGTAGCGTCTTGTATGTGGGTGGAAGTCCAGAGCCGTCAGCCTTACCCGGAGCTAATGGAGAACAGAGCTTCAAAGGCTGCATGCGTAAGGTATGTACTGGTAGTCAGACGTACCTGTATTATTGTGTTTAACCCTTACCACTCTGATGTCAATATTCTATCCTTTACTGTGTCAATAACAAAGAATCTGGTATACATTATTCAACAGTTTTGGTGGATGATGTTGCTGTCTTCGACAGCATCATCGTCCACCAAATTTGTTGAAAAAAGCACAACAGTTCATCTTTTAATTTAATTTGAAAATTTCAATTTCAATTTCAATCAGTTTGGTAAGGGTTAAAGAGACTGTCAAACTTGATCAATATAGGTAGGTAGTTTTATCACAGTACATTAAGCTCATAAACGAGGTAAAATGTCTCGAAAACAAAAACAGAAATATGTTAGTACAATTTTGAACCCGATGTAAGAAATGTTCTGTTAACCCTTTGCTGCCTGTAATGTCCCAGGCCACCCGCTCACTCCAGACTGTACCGGCCCAGGCCACCATGCTCACTCCAGACTGTAACGGGCCATGCCACCCTGCTCACTCCAGACTGTAACGGCCCAGGCCACCCTGCTCACTCCAGACTGTAACGGCCCAGGCCACCCTGCTCACTCCAGACTGTAATGGCCAAGACCGCCCCATGCATTACCAATGGCAGTGATAAAAAAGTTTACTGGAAGAATGTTCTCCTTTTAGCTGATAGCAGTCTGTGTTATGCAAGCGTGCGGTCTTAATATCGCAAAAAAAACTCATCACAGGGCATATGTTGATTTAATTTATAATCACATAGCATTGTCAGATTTACCATTGGTAAAGCATGGAGTGGCCTGAGCTGTTACAGTTTAGAGTGAGCATATGTGTAATTTCATTTATTTCAACAAAATATCTTTATGATTTTGAGAAAAATTTCAAATTTACAGAACATTTCATAAATATATTAAGGCATGAAAGGGTTAAATGGTTTGAACATTGGATTGGAAGACATTGCTTCCTGCCACAGCAATGTCTTCTGATCCAATTATGTTCAACATATTTAACATTACATTTTATCTAGTTTTGGAAACATATTGCGTTATCTTTTATATGTACTGCATTTACCAAACACCTTTTTGGGGTAATATATACTGTTTTAGCCCTTTAAACCTCATATTTATTCAAGAAAATTTAAATTTTCTCATAGAAAATGTCTATTTGCAGACCAAGAGAAGACTAATTTTGAAAATTTATCACTGGAAATACTGGCTCGGTTATCGAGGCAGTCATTCCAGTGATAAATTTTCAAAAATAGTCTTCGTTTGGTCTGCAAATGGGCACTTCTCAAGACCACTGCTGAAGCCATTTTTGGCTGATATGAGGGCTAAAGGGTTAAGCCAAGCGACCACCTGTCTTAGAATGGTGTAGAGAGGGATGGGAGTACATGAGGCAGCTTAGCTTTGAACGATCCCATGAGATTTTCTCACAGAGATTGCTTATTTGGAGTAAAATATATCCTTAGCTTAATTCTTTAGCGGTAAAGGTAGCTTAAGAAAATGTTTCCTTGTTGAATGTTCATTTGTAGGCCAAAATAAGATGTTTTGTTTTTTAAATTTAACATTGCAATGCCTGGCAGGAAACAAGCCAGTTTTTCCATAAATTATGAAAAATAGTAATTTCTCAGCCTGAAAATAGACATTCTTCACAAGCAATACTGCAGAAGCTGCTTTGACCTGCTTACCCGATGAGTAAACGGTTAAAGATTTAGGGAATAATTATTATTACTTTGTATTGTTTGTTCGTAGGTTTGGTACAAAGCAGACAGTTTGCATTTTGACGTGATTGAACTTGCTCGCAAAGGTCATGATCTTATCCAGGTTGGAGGTCATGTCTTGTTTGACGTTTGCCAAGACCAACTTCAGGCACACCCGATTACGTTTACAAACTCTGAGTCATATATCATCCTGCCACCATGGCGCTTATCTGATGCGAATAAAGGCACCATAGGGTTCCAGTTTCAGACGATCGAGCGTAATGGTGTTATTATGTACAGTGCTAGTCATGCAGACGATGACTTTATTGCGCTGGAGATTCTGGAATGGTATCTGTATATTTTAATACAGGTAGATGGACATTTCCTCAAAGCAAAAGCATCAGAGAAATCTGTCGCTGATGGTGTTTTGCATAGTGTCCTGGTGGACGTGACTGATCACATGACAACAGTGAATGTTGACAAGCGAGCTACCGCCGAGTTGAGCCTACCACATGCTAGTCGACCACTAAACCTTGAAGGAAATTTATATGTCGGTGGAATAAACAGTGAGAGAGATGCTTATCAGCTTCCACAGCAGATGTGGGCGGCTATGTTGGGATTCGGTTATGTCGGTTGTATTCAAGATCTAGAAATTAATACAAAGACTATAGATTTAGCGTTAGAAGCAAAGCAACAGTCCACTCCAGGTATTGGTGAGTACTGCCGAGCGATGGACTCTCAGTGCCTCAGTCGACCATGCATGCACCGCGGTGCGTGCCACGAAGGATGGAACCGTTTTGTCTGTGATTGCCGTGATACCTCATACATAGGACCTGTATGTCAGGAAGGTGAGGATGCTGTAGTAAAATCTGCTGCTCGTGTCTTGTACAGTACAGCCTGTCTATAGTGGTCATTAGCTTTTGTGGCCAGATGATGGTAGTTCTTTAAGGTGGTCATATGTCTTAATCTTAATTAACCACTATTTGTTCACAAACGCTATTTACCTGTATAGAGAAGGGGGTGAATTGAGTGATCACCTGCCTTTAGCGGCCAAATGGTGGGAAAGAAAAGCTAGAGTACAGCTCAGAAATAATGTAGAATGTTTCCAACACAGAATAAACATACTGTTGAATATTTTTTACTTAATTTAATCGGAATCCATTTCTGCCTACGGCAGCATTGGCTTCCATTCAAATTAAGTCCAAAATATTCAACAGAACGTTTCTTATATCGTGTTCAAAATTGTACATGTTTCTGTTTTGGAAACGTATGTGTTGTACTATAAGGAGTGTCAAATTTAATGCAAGTCTGTTTAAAATGTTTCTCTGAGTGCTCTTTGCAGGTGTTTCTTTGTTTGGGAGCCAAAACTGATTGCGTCCAAACGTACATGTACATGTATGCGTGTGGTGGGGGGGGGGGGGTGGAGGGATTGTGCGTATGGTGGTGGTGGTGTATTGTGCTGATGGTGGTGTGTGA
The DNA here is from genome assembly GCA_034401795.1 of Chaetoderma sp. LZ-2023a. NCBI lineage: Eukaryota > Metazoa > Mollusca > Caudofoveata > Chaetodermatida > Chaetodermatidae > Chaetoderma > Chaetoderma sp. LZ-2023a. The sequence goes on along the minus strand of CM067373.1, from coordinate 88,351,199 downwards.
TGGTGGTGGTGCTTGTGGTGGTGGTGGTATAGTATTGTGTTTGCCAATGAGAGTCTCACCAGGCATAGTTTGTCATGATTGCAGCCAGCTTGATGGAGAAATTGAATGATCTGTGTTCACTTGATGGTATGAATTGCACGTGAGATGTTGATTGCAGTCTTGTAGAAGTCCTAATGCTTTGATAATACTACTGATGTCAATATTCGAGTTATCTCCCCTGAAAAGCTCAAATTTGTCAAAATTTTCTTGTCCGTAGCAGATATTGAAGAGTTTTGAACCTACACACACAATTTTTTTTCCAGCAGATGCGTTAGGAATAGATGAAGTGCAATGATTTTGTTTCGGCAAAATCCGACCATATTTGCCCAAGTTATCTCCCCTGAAAAGCTAAAATTTGTCAAGATTTTCTTGTCCGGAGCAGATCTTGAAGAGTTTTGAACCTACACTCACAACTTTTCTTTCAGCATGTGTTAGGGATGGCCGAAGTCTCATGATTTTTGGGCAAAATCTGCCCAAAATCGCCAGCGTTATCGCCCTTGAAAAGCTCAAATTCGTCAAAATTTTCTTGTCCAGTCCAGATCTCGAAGAGTTTTGAACCTACACTCACAATTTTTTGTGTTTTAGGGGTAGACGAAGTGTCATTTATCAAAGACAAACTGTTCACATTTAGCATTCCTCAAACAAGTACATGTATGCCTGCGGGAATATGTTGAGTTTCATTAAAACATGTTTAAATTACCACTTGAATTACCAGCTCGATTATCGTATGATGTTCCAAGAAAAATGTACCAAAATTTGTTTAGCATTTTATTGCTTAATTATTTGGGTAATTAGAAAAATATTCCACCCACATTCAAAAATTTCATAGCATAAATTTAGTTCACCTTTCATTTCGCTATATAATTTATCTTCATTTCATTTTTTCACAGGCACAATATTTTGTTTACTTATTGCAGCTCTCTATTTTTGTATTTGTCAAACTATAGCTGGGAAAAACACAGATTTTTTGCGGCTGTGGCATGGGGCTGAGTGAATTGAAATCTGTTTTCTTTGTAGAACTCATACTCTATGTTAAAATTTTTATTGATTAAAAGATTATTTTATTTTATTACTTTTTCAGCTGCTTCAACATTACATTTTGATGGCACTCAGCATGTTAGGTTATCTTTGCCAGAACAATCGCATACTGAGGTAGAAGATATCTCACTCCGCTTCAAAACTACTCAGCCAAATGCACTACTGTTTGTAACGGTTGACCCAGAATCACAGGATCAATTGGAATTAACAATCGAATCTGCACAGATCATCCTGCGTTTAAATCTGGGAGCAAATGCACAGGTATTGAATGAACTTATTGCGTGTGAAAAACTTTGTCTAGCCCTAAGCGAAGCGATCCAAATAGTGTACACCATGCTAGAATTAAGTAAATGTCACAGTCTTTCAATGAATATTTAATTCATCAAGGACTTAGCTGATCTTTGATTTATATTATCATTGCATCCAATCTATTATAATGAAAATGATTTTCATAATTTTCACATTTTTTCCATATCTTAACGTGGTTTGGACTTAGTTTATTTTACACCAAGAATTAAAAGAATGCCACTTTTTCACTGAACATTTATTTCATCAAGGGTTTATGCGAACCCAATAAGACTGCAGATTTGTTCTAAGCCATCATGTCATTTAATTTGCATTATAATGAGATGAATTTACACACACTGCATTCTTTTGCATGGTTTGGACTGTAAAGCCAAGAATTAACAGATTGTTAAAGTTTTTCTATAGACATTTGATTCAACAATGGCTTATAATTATATTTTGTATTTTAAGAAATCTCTATTTGCCAGCACCCAAAATAACAAAAGAGCTGGACATGTGGGTCCCAGCAGAGCTCCAGATAAGCAGCGTATTTGCGTAAATACGCAAAAATATATTTAAAAACTCAATTTAAATCACACCGCCAGCGTATTAAAAATCCAATTACCAAATATGCAAAATATTGAATAAGTCAAGCGTATATATGATTCCTATCAATGCTCAAACGGGTATCCATTATGTGGATCGGATCAAACCTGCAGTACTTGGTTACAATTAAGAAATGATAATATTATGTAGTAATTTTGAAATTCCGAGTTCAAAATTACAGATCCATGAGTAGCAGACGACGACTGCCAAGTACTCGCTCCAAATATTGAATCTACTCACAAATTTTCACGGCTAATTTTTATTATATTTTATGATGAATTTTGGTGCAAGAACAAAGATTATTACAGCATACGCAATATAGTGCCACTTAATAATTTCACTCCCGTGAAGATGGACAATTTGTAGAGAATGACAACTCCATAGATCTATGCACATTAGATAGCTTGCAACAGGGCCACTAAAGTCATGACAGTATAACTGTCAGCATTGCATATTGAAAAAAATATCTGACAGAAGTTTATTGCAGCCTAAGGCATTATGTTAAATAGTTTCCAAAATATTTAAAAGCATCCTTTTACTGGAGTTATTTCTCACCAAAATCTGATACATTGTCATGATTGTAGCCGCTTGTCTAAATATAGCTCTCCTATTTCCTGTAAATTGCTGCTGATGACTTCCTCATTACTGGGAAATCCCCTACCACGTCGTCAGCACGCTATTCAATACACAGTCAAACCTGGGTGTCTATAGTAGACACTTGTTTTGGGGGAGCCATTAAGATGCTGGTTCTTTGATACAGGTGTAATTCTTTACAAATTAAAGAATATTCTGTTGAATATTTTGAAAATATATTACTTCGAATAATACTTACCAGATGTACTATTATGATAATGTCTATTATCTAGTCTAGCTCAAAATAAACAATTAAAACTCTGCACTCTCTTCGTCCTGCCCACACTGTGTCCGGGAATTACCATAGCCGCAGGTACCGAGTCAATTCCCAATCACAGTCAGATTCGTCTATTTTGCGACTTGAGAAAGTCACATTTTTTCAAGCTCTTAAAATTTTCAATTTTAACTGAATTTAAGCGTTGTTGGAGTGCGTTATTGTTGACATCATGGAAGACAAAGGGAAATCATCACAGGGGCAGGTTGTATCTATCTAGAACTTATACATTCGTGCCATAATGACTGTTTGAAATTTCCTTAAATTGGCACATTATTCTAAAATGGTAGCCATTGTTGGAGTCGCTCGGTACCCGTTAACTTTTTAGTGTTAATCCTGGTACTCGGTTCTTTCTCTTGTGACTCGGTTCTTTCTAAGATGGATGCGCTCTTAGCCAAGATGGCTGTGCCCTTGATGTTTATTTCGATTGGCTTCGCGTATCTATGCACTCTGTTTATGCCGATTTTTAGCGTTCGCTTCATTGTCGAGGGTGTTTGTAGCGATCGGCATTTAATTCTTGGCTGTATTAACGTTAGTTAACTTCCAAGTTGTGTTTATTAATTTTCACTTAAAAAAGTTTCAAATATTTTCCTGCCTATGGCTTGATTATCATTAATTTAAGAGAAAGTTAATGTTTTCTAAGTGATTTATTTTACAATCAAGTCAATTGTGCGTATTGCTCGTCATCGTTTGTCATGTGCAGCGTTTTAATTCTTCTCTGTGTTCGCAGAAAGCCAAGAACCAGGACACGTTGTGGCAGAAGTGTAATAGGTTCATGAAGCTGAAGTATTCAGGCCATCATTGTGTGGCCTGCGCTAAGTGCAAGGTTGGAAGTCCCTGTGATGTGTGCGCCAAGTGGTCATCGGAGATGGTGGCGGAATTCGATCGTGATCGACATGCGCGCTTGGAGAGGATCGTGAGGGACAAGGCGGCCCAGCTGGATCAGGCGTCGTTGAGAGGACTGGAAGGTCGTCTGAATACTCGCATGGATTCAGCACTGGGCGTATGGGCGGCCCAGTTCAAGGCAATGTTCGAGTCATTGCAGTCCACGGTCCCGACAATGCAGGCTGGTGCAGGGCAACCTTTAGGTGGTCCGGCTAGTTCTGCGGAGGGACGAGCACCTGCCCCTTCTCTGTCGTTGGCTCAAGAGCCGACGGGGGAGGAGGAAGATCTTCTTCTGATGGAAGATTCCGGCCTGCCGGATATCTCGATGACGGCTATGCCCAGTACATCCCAGGGATCTCCCTCGGGTTTTGTACGGGTCTGCCAAGCGGATGGTGATGTCGAGGTTCCGTCGGGCATTTTCCATCCGGATTTCATGCAACCTGCGTTGTCGGTGGGGCCGTGTTTTGCGGTTCCTAGCGGCATCCCGGCGGTGTTAGGTGCAGCTCCTCTCGGAATACCGACACCTGCCGTAGTGAAAGCGGCCGTTGTCCCGCCTCCCGTGCTGGAGCCGATGGACTGCGGTGAATCCATGTCCGGCGATTCGTTGGACACCGGTGCCGCTGGTAGTCGGGCTATGGACACGCTTCATGGTATTAGAAGTGTGGCCCATAGCTCTCAGCATGGATCGTCGGTGGCCTTCTCATCCAAGGGTGACAGGGAAGATGAAAACGGTAGTTCATTGATGGACGAATCCGTTTTCTGCACCGAAGCTGAATGGGTGCAGGTTCTTGGCTGGATGTCCGACCGTCTCGGGTTGGCATCCGATCTAGGATCTCAGCGCGATCCGGCGATGGAACGGATGTCAGAGCGAGCGGCTAGCGCTCTGTCAAGTGGCTCTTCGGCCATGCCGACACTCCCTTTGGACACGTAGACTTCCGACATGTTGGAGGTTGCGGCATACCGTCTGGTCCAGCCAGAGTATGCGCTGCCCAAAGCCCCGAAGGGGATAAGGAGTAGGGTCCGTTTTCCTGAGCAGGCCTATCATCAGTATGCCAGGGTTCCACGGCTTTCCGTCGAGGAATGAGAGGCACTGAATAGGCCGTTGGCTGGGAAATCTAAGGGGCATTCTCGTCCCTTAGTTTCCCAAGTTAACAAAGATCCGTTCAATGAGCTGACGCTCATTGAAGATGCGGCGAGGGCAGCCATGGCTGCGCTCTCGCATGGTTGTACCGTCCTGCAGGGTATGCTGGCCTGCACGGCGGAAGGTGGACAAGTGCCAGAGGCTGCTCCCGGAGTTATTCGGGACACCATGCGCTTGTCTCAAGATTGCCTGGCCAGGGTGATCACCAGAACATTGGCAGAGCGACGGAGAATGGTTCTCGATTGTGTAGAACCAGGACCGTGGATGAGGGCTGCATTGTCTTCTGCGCCCTTTATCGGTCCAGGCTTGTTCGGCGGCTCGGCACGACAAGCCTTATCCAAGGTCGCGTCAATGGTTGCTGAACAGGAAGTAGTCGGCAAGTCGTGGAAGTCGACTAAGAGGACACAGCCGCAGCAGTCCTACAGGCAGCATCGGCAAGAGCAACAGAGGCAGCGCCAAAGATCGCCCTTCTGTCCTTCTGGCCGTGATGCCCATCGGGCATCCGGATCTCAAGGACCTGGCCGGTCGTCCTCATACAAGCCCTCTAATAAGAGGCTGTATGAGGATGACAGGAAGGGTGGCAGTTCGGGCCGCGGCGGTTACCGTAGGGATAACCGTGGCGGCGGTTCCAGACCGTCATATTCCAAGAAACCGCGGGGCGGCCGTAGAGGTCGGTCCTGACGGATTTCCGGCGGAATCAGTTCCGGTGACGTCAGGAATGAAGGGAGTCGAGAATCTTCACCCAAGCGATTTAGCGTCTTGTGCAATCTTGACCGCCAGCTGTGTGCAGATTCCTACCGTCGGAGGCAGACTTCAACTGTTCTCAAGCCAATGGGAACAGGTCGTGCGAGATTGTTTAGTCTGTCAGTGGTTAAGAAACGGCTACGAACCGGACTGGCTCATCCGTCAATCGTTAGTTCCGTTAACATTGACTCCATTATGGACTCCCGTTCCAAGGGAATCTGATCGTCTAGATGCCATTTGCTCAGAAATAGAATCTCTTCATCAGAAGAATGCGATTCATCTAGTTCGCAATCAGTCATCCCTAGGCTTCTATTCGATGATGTTCCTCGTTCCGAAACGTACCGGAGGATGGAGACCAATTCTCAATCTCAAACCGTTGAACAAATTTATTCTTTCTCCCAAATTTCAGATGGAGACTGTAGCAGCGGTAATGACAGGGCTGAGAAAAGGCATGTGGGCAGTGTCGATAGATCTGAAGGATGCTTATTTTCATATTCCAATGTCAATTCCTTTTCAGAAATACCTTCGCTTTGCATTCCAAAACAATGTTTGGGAATTCAATGCGCTTCCATTCGGCCTGACTACAGCACCGAGGGTCTTCACCAAAGTGGTTCTCGCCATGACTTCTTATCTTCGCAGGAGAAACATAGCTGTTCATACTTACATAGACGACTGGCTGCTAAAGGCGGGGAATCCAGTCACTCTGCGCAACAATCTTCAGGTAGTCCTAGCCTTATTAAAGGATCTAGGATGGATTGTGAATCTAGAGAAATCAGAATTGACTCCATCCCAGGAGTTTGTTTATCTGGGAATATTTTTCAATCTCAGAGACGGCGTAGCTTTTCCGGCGGAGAGCAGAGTCAAGAGCCTGATTGCAGTTCTGGAGTCGGTTTCTCTAGGAGCCTATCTGACGGCGCGTCAATTTCTCAGAATACTGGGTTTACTAGTATCTCTGGAGAAGGTGGTTCCTTATGCGGCACTCAGGCGCAGGCCAATTCAGATGTATCTAATGTTATTCTGGTCTCAGAGAACGGATCCGTTATCTCTGAGGATACCAGTAAAAGAACCATTGATATTCCACCTTCAGTGGTGGTTATCAGAACAGAATCTCCTGCGAGGTGTTCCTCTACAACCTCCTTAACCTCAGATGTCAATTTTCACAGATGCATCGACGACGGGTTGGGGAGCACTATTGGACGATCAGTCAGTGTCAGGGGAATGGGATCGGACCAATGCGCAGAAACAGATCAATGTTCTCGAGCTATTAGCAGTGGTATTGGCACTTCGAAAGTTTAAGAATTTAGTTCAAGACAAGATTGTCCTAATAAGGACAGACAACTCAACAGTGGTGTCTTATGTGAACCGCCAAGGCGGGACGAGATCACCGGAATTGTGTATGATGATTTGGAACCTTCTGCTGTGGTGCCAAGAGAGGAATGTTATTCTTCGGGCAGCACACATTCCAGGAAGATTGAACATCCTAGCGGATGCTCTCAGTCGAAGGACGGTTTGTCGTCTGACGGAATGGCAGCTCAACCAATCGGTAGCGGAGGTTCTATTCAAACATTGGGGCAAGCCAAATGTGGACCTGTTTGTGATGAAACAAAACGCAAAGATGGTCACTTACGTGTCACCGATCCCGGACCCGCTAGCTCTAGCAGTAGATGCACTGGCGATAAGTTGGAAGGGAATTTACGCGTATGCGTATCCTCCAACGATTCTCATCCCAAAAGTTCTGGCAAAGATAAGAGAGGGTATGTGCCAAGTGCTACTGATCGCCCCTTATTGGCCAGGCCGATCATGGTTTACCGATCTGCTGGACCTTCTGGTCTGCAGTCCAATCCCTCTTCCAGACAGAAGAGATCTAATCTCTCAGAACAGGGGTCTGTACCTCCACGACAGACCAGATATGTTCAAATTAACTGCATGGATGTTATCAAGCAGCGTGCAATTAAGGGTGGCTTTTCTGAGCAAGCGGCGAAGTTTGTCGCTTCAGCCAGAAGAGGTTCAACCACTAAAAAATATAATTATAGAATCAACAAATTTGCAGAGTGGTGTAAGGGAAGAGATATTGATCCCTTTTCTGCATCTGTTCAACACGTAGCAGATTTTATCTGTCATTTATACGAAGTTGACAAACTTGTACCTTCAACCCTAGCAGCTTATAAGTCTGCATTAGCTTCAGTCATTCCCAGTCTGGCCATTGAAGGAGTGGAAAACGACACTTTGAATGAAGTTATTAAAGGAATGAGCAATCTGCGACCTAGACAGCCAATTCCTATCCCAGCATGGAATCTATCTCTTGTTCTACAGGTTTTAGGGCATGCTCCTTTTGAACCAATTAGATCTATAGACATTAAACTGTTAACTATTAAATCAGTTTTCTTGGTTGCAGCAGCGTCGGCGAGAAGGAGAAGCGAAATACATGCGCTTTCTCCCGAACAAGACCGTTTTATCGTCACGGGTGAAGGTTTAAGACTACTTCCACATCTTTATTTCCTGGCAAAGAATCAGTCACTTAAATATCCAGGACAGCCGATCAATTTGCCAAGTTTAACTAGACATGACCCAAACTCTTCTGCTTGGTGTCCTGTCAGATGTCTGAAAATGTATAAGAAACGTACTGAGGAGTGGAGAGATGACCCGAAATCTCTGTGGTTATGTCTCAAAGCTCCTCATTTGCGCACCTCGAAAGATACTATTTCTCGTTGGATAGTTGATGCTATTCAGATGTCGCACAAAATCACTACAGGAAAGCAGATTGATCGTGCGAATGCCCATCAGGTCCGAGCACTAGCAGCATCATCGGCCCTTTATAAGGGTGTCTCATTAGAGGAGGTGATGTCTGTAGCACAATGGCATGCCGAGTCGTCATTCACTGATTTCTACCTTCGCGACATCTCCAGCGCACTTAATCCGGTAGCCGTCGCCAATTTATCAAATCTAAACTAAGCCACATCCGACCACTATTTCGCACACATCACAAGTTCTTCCACCTGCACTGAACAATGGCTATGCACATGACCTGAGAACGACTGTGGATTGGGCCGAGCTCCTGTGATGAACAAGAAAAGACCAAGCACTCAAAATGGTGAGTGTTTACATTAATTAAGTGACTATAAATAATTTACTTACAGTCGAAATACCAGACTGCTTAGGTAAATAGTCTGGTATAAGAGTATACTTATCCTCTCAAACAGACATTAGACTCATTCCAATTTGAAAATCTAATCGATATACTGATATTTTTTCAAAATTAGAAGTTGTAGTAGCTTCTTTGCACTCTACTGGACTGCCCTAGCTGAGACTTGGGGCTGACACGGGTCTGGTGGGTGTTGCATCCCCATTGACAGACCTCTGAATTTTGTGCGGACAAAAGAGGGGGCGGGGGGAGCGCGGTCTAGACCATGGAAGTTTAGCACTCTATGAGTCGGGTGGCGGAACCCAAGCATATGCCAGGGTTCTAGTCTCTTCACAACCTTCTCTGTTGGATGGTAGATGAGTGCTGGTTCGAGCCTCACCTCCTCCCACCGGTAATCCTTGGCTGTTGAAATCCGGAGTTTATCATAATAGTACATCTGGTAAGTATTATTCGAAGTAGAATAAAAAAAGCATCTGCTTTTGTTTCTACGAGAATTCTTAATACTTACCAGATGTACTATTGCCCTACCTCAGCCGCCCCGCTGAGGTGAGGCTGAGCTGCTTTCGCTGTTTGTCAAGGCAAATATAAGACAAATCTGACTGTGATTGGGAATTGACTCGGTACCTGCGGCTATGGTAATTCCCGGACACAGTGTGGGCAGGACCAGGAGAGTGCGGAGTTTTAATTGTTTATTTTGAGCTAGACTAGATAATAGACATTATCATAATAGTACATCTGGTAAGTATTAAGAATTTTCGTAGAAACAAAAGCGGATGCTTTTTTGATGCTGGGAGCTGTTGTTAGCTTAGGGCTTCCAATCTTAATGAGCCTGTCATTCCATTGGTAAATTTTGAAAAATAATCATCTTTAGTTCTGCAAAAGGACATTTTTATGAGAAAATTTAAATTTTCGTGAATAAGTTGTAGGTTTACAGGGTGGCGGTGGGTGGGTTGGGCTGGGTTATTCAACTAAGTAAGACACAACAATGTAAGATATTCATTTGTTTGTTTTGCATTGGGCACATTGTTTTGGGGTGGAGTGGGATGTGGTGGGGGTTGGGGTGTTGTTGTTTGGGGATCATACTGGCCGATATACATTTGACCCTTAAGATTCAGAAAATGACCCCTATCTTTCACTAGTGATGGGCCATTGGACCCCACTAAATGAATTTCTTGGCAGAACCCTGCTGTAGCAACGGCCTATGACCTAAAAGTTTTGACTGGAATATAGGCATTAAACAATAAATGTCGAGGGAAATGGAAGTGAGAAAATTAGTTTGTCAATTGTCATTAATGTCATGTAGTGGCACTGTGCCAGGAACATCATTTAATGCAGTAAAGAAAACAAAACAAGGCCTGCCAGTTGTTACAGACTGGCACAGTTGCCTAATTTTTAATTCAATTCATCAGTCAACTGTGGATTCCATGTATACATCAAAGTGATCATACATATAAAACGGCATGAATGATTTGAATCACTTGACCCAATCTACATGTATATCAGAGACATTATGAATGTATGATAATATCAAATGATTTGATATTGTCATACTGTCTCAGGCTGTCTCTGATGTAAATGTAGAGTGGGTCAAGTGATTCTGATAGACTGATACCTTAATCAGACTCGGAGCAGTCACAACTCACAATTGAAACATATATAATACATTGTTTTCACTTGGTCACTCATTACTGGGCCATAGGGCCTACATGTACTGGCTTGTGGTTCTATGAAGTCCGCTCCAGCACCGCAGCTCTCCCACAATTAGACTGTCTACATGTAATTACGTAAATAATGTACATGTTGTACATGTCAAAAAGTTATAATCATACATGTAAGTCACTTGAAGTAAAAAAAATGTGTATTAGTAGAGATTAATAGACTATACTGAGTCAGTATAGTCAATTAGTCTTAGTAATACAAAAAGTGTTCATGTCTAAGTGGGCCTCAAATACTCTATTCCTGCCACTTCCTATGAGTAAAGGTATTTTGAAATACCCAATTAATATGAAGAATACTCAATTATAATCGTCCCCTGTGAGTAAAACACTCAAAAGACTAATTCTTATCTGGATCTCTGGGTCCCAGTACTGATAGCTATGCACATCGATAGCTACACGCTCGCACACACCAGGGTTCGAATTTAACCACTGATCCGGTGATCCGTAGGCCTTTTTGGTGTCCAGATCAGTGCCGGATTGTCACAGTATAATGACAACTGATCCGAGTGGATCAGTACATTTTCTGTCTCACAAAATAGTAATCTATCTTCTAAAACCGCGAACGTAAGAAGTCAATTGCAAAACTCTACCGACTGCCGAGTTTGATCGAATTAGCCATTAGAGTTAAGCGCAATAACATTTCCTTAACGTAGAAGAGTACGCCAGAACATGTTATCATCGGACCAATCAAATTGTCTCCGCGGTCGCGTCATAAGGAGGTGTGTCTATTTCTCCTAATTTAATTGGTCGACTATGGAAATCCAGAGTATGAAATTATAAGTGAGCAATTTTGCGAAAATGACCGTTACGACAAAATCTATCAAGAAAACCGTGTTAGATGAGCCAAGTTTCAACTTTTTGCATGTTAGAATCAAGTTTTATTGTTGCAACAACCTATTCTGGCCAACTGTTAATAAGAATAGCTGGAGATATAAATAAATCACATTTAGCGAATATTCGAGTGCGAGCTGAACCGTGCTACTGTGTAAAGTATGTTACCATTTCTTGATGCGTCGCTGTAATTCGGTAACATGGAATGATAAAGACGCATATAGTAGCCGTTGTTGAAAATAAAACATTATTAGGTAGTTGTTGACGAAAATAAAACGATATTAACAACGCAAATTATGATTTATTTATTTAACGCTTCCACGATTCCTTGATTCTTATGTATAAGAAAATAGTTTTCAAGGGTTGAGTTTAGACTTTAAAACAATAAAATATAACTTGAGACAATTTCCACTCGACATCTGGGCGAGTAAATTTTAACTTTTGTGGGGCCCAGACCAAAATCTACTCGCCATGGGGCCCATGATGGGTGACTGGGCATGTGCTAATTTTCGTCACTGCTTTCAACCATTAATACCGCTAAATTTTTATTTACCGATGCAAACCAATTTACGCAAATTTGTCAAATAATCATATATGCAGCAAATATGTTCTTATACTATGGTTGTTACCATATGTATGGATCACTAGAAATTGTCACGGATCAGTACCTTTTCTGATGTACTGATCCATATGGATCACCATGAAAAAAGTTAATTTCTATCCCTGACACACGCACGCACGCATGCATGCACGCACGCACGCACACATGTATATAAATATATATATGGCTCCAGAATACGTCTCCTATATAATTCAATTCGCATGACCAGATACTACAACAAACAGATTCATTATAATTATGAAATAATTTAACTGGATGCTTATACCAATGGACCTTTGCGCTTTTAGCTACACAACTGTTTAATATTTTGAAACTAATTTGACTGGGTGCTGTTGCACCCAGTCAAATTAGTTTCAAAATATTCAAAATGTTTATTAAATAGCATAGAATTACAAGGGGAGACAATTCATACAACGTGTCAGACTATTTGAGATTTGATGACAGTCTATATGGAACCCTTTGTGATGTAATGATTGTGACGTCATCTTACATGTGCTGAGCTAATTATGACGTCATGCGAAGTCAGATGATGGATGGATACTCTGGAAAGGTGGATTGCTGTCGATAACACCAACATGTATTTGTCACACTTTTCCCAACACTATCTGCTCAGTTTTACATCTTGTAAAGGGCTAGAATAAATGGTGTGCTGTTTTCTTTGCTCAGGTCTTGCGGACAGGGTTTGATGTGAATGATGGTGAGTGGCACACAGTCTTCATTCAGCGTCATGCACACATGGTGCAGCTATTTGTGGATGACAGCACACCTGAAACAGGTAAATATAATCAGCCATTTCAATGACAGGTTTTGTTTTTAAAAATGCTCTTCTCTTTTCTTGGCCTGTCAAGCAACTTTGAGAAAAGTATACATGAATTTTCATTAATAATTTGGACCATTAACATTTCTTGTCAACAGCTCCGAAAAGCACTCAAAATGCTGCTTATATCAATGGAGGCATCCAGTTTTAGCCATGCCCCGGCCAATCTCTTAGTTAAGCTCCACCCATGCTTCACCCGTGTTGGGATTAATCGATCCCTGCATTCCATGAATCTCAATTTCCAGAAAATTATACAGGTAGCCTGTTGAATATTTTGAAACTAATTTGACTACATGCCTATAGCAGCAACACCACCCAGTCAAATTAGTTTCAAAATATTGAACGGCATGTTTATTAAATAGTAAAGACATACAATGTGTATAACATGACGGACTATTAAGCGTTTAAGATGGATTAAAACGAGTCATTCATAAGATAATTGATTATGATGTCAGCCTACACACGACGTTAATTATGACATCATATGATTGACTGAAAAACTGGATTCATCAGTTAATCCTTTAATGAATAAAATTGAGATCTTTGCTCGGTGAATGTTAATTTGCAGGCCAAGAGATGTTTGTAAACTGACCACTAAAATACTACTGCAAATGACGTTTTTGTCACTGACCATTAAAGCATTAAAGGTCAAGAATGGTGAATAAATTCCATGTTTTAGTCAATGTCCATTTTCAAGGCGAGAGAACTATTTAAAAAATTTACCACTGAGTCGCTGCTTCCATTAGCGAGACTGTAGAAGCTGCTGTTGGCCATTAAAACGTTAAGTTCACACAAGTGAGGTTAAAGTGGGTAGTGTATTGCTTTGATTAATTTCAAGTCATTAGCTGAATCTTATTTTTTATAGCGTTTCTCCATTATGAACTTTTTCTTTTCAGCTACATTGTCTGGTGATGAGATTGTTCTGGACTTCAGTTCTGTACAAGTGGCACACGTGTTTGTCGATGACAACATATTACACAGTTACACCAGTTTTGTTGGATCCATGCAACAATTCATTTTCAATGGCAACGAGTTTTTTGAAATGGCTCGTTCTGGCATAATTTCAAATATCGAAGTGACGGCTACAGTGGAAAAGCAACCACAGCATCTACGTGACCCAGTCACTCTTAAAGACACATCTTCCTTCTTTGTTTTACCTCAGCTTCAAGTTTATTCCCGTTTTACAATCTCATTCCAATTTCGTACAACTGAAGACAGTGGAATAATCCTCTACAGCTCAGGAAAGCGCCATGATTTCATCCTCGTTGAACTCCATAAGGGCTATTTGTACTACACATATAGTGTTGGTGGTGGGAATAGTCGTGTGAAAGTAAATTCACTAAAGCGTCTAAACGATGACAAATGGCACGATGTTTTAATCAAACGTCCGGATTTGGACCAACATATTATCCAGGTTGATGACGATGCACCGGTTACTGATCGCGTTAAAAGCACTAATGCCCTGCATTTTGACCTGGACAATTCACTGTTCATCGGTGGGCTTAAGAAAAGCATGTACTCATATCTGCCTCCGTCAGTGCAATCACAGATTGGTTTCCAAGGATGCTTGGCGTCGCTGGATTTGAACGGTTATCTCCCGGATCTGATGAAGGATGCGGACATCGAGGGCACGATCTCTGAAGGATGTATAGGTACATGCCGAGGGTGAAATGAAAATATACTTACACAATTATATCCTTGTGCACCAAAAAATGACAAATTATTTATGATTTCAGGAATATTTTATTAAATATTTTGAAGCTAATTAAACTGGGAGCTGTTGCTTCCTATTGCAGTAACAGCTTCCAGTCAAATTATTTCCAAAATATTCAACAACTTTTCTCTGTGTATGTGTGCGTGCGTGCATGCATGCATGTGGGGGTGTGTGCATGTGTGTTATGACTATTTTGCAGCTGTAGCAGTAGAAACATTGCTACAGCTGCAATCAGTCCTTCCCTATTGACCACTGTGTCGTGTCCTCAGACAAAATCTTCAGCTTCCGCAGGTCCATTCTTGATCTGAGTTTACCGAGTCATGTCTTCTTGAGTTCACCTAGCAGCCTCCTTAACATATTTATGCAATGACATCCTCTCCTGGCTTTATATTTGCTGGTTCTCAGTAGTGCGAATTCCAAGGCTCTGCGCTGGTGTTTCTTTTGGCATCCTTAGCACGTGGACAAACAGCTTTGCTGTATAGTTTTATGAAATCAATCCGACACTGCCATTTGAAAGATCAATGTCTTCATATGCCATTGTTGCCTCCATATACACTATACTATACAGTAAAATCTGCACAAAAGACTTGATGCCTTTTGGAGCCTCATCTCTTAAGGAATTACAATCTATCTCCAAGACCATATCATATAGCAAGAGAACAGCTGTCAATTGCCACTAATTATCTCTGCTCCATAAGGTGGTCACATAAGACAGGTTTTACTGTATTCTGATAGCCAATGTACATCGTCTTATCACGATAGCATCTAATGTGACAATAATAATTTGATGTTCTCTAGACATGCTAGGTCCTGGCATCTGCAGTTTTTGCTGCCAGCTGCCAATATTATGACAAGTTCTTGGCATCTTGTTTTTGCGTTCAGTTGCCGATATTATATCAAAGACGAGTAATTTAGATTTTATATTAAATGTTTCTTAGTGTAGGTTAAGATTAAAATGTTAATGTATTATTCTGGCTCGTTTATGTATTTTCTGGTGAATGATTTATGAATTCATTCTTTGGATATTTATGGGGTTACATGTATATAGCATTTTCTTTGTCTGTCTGACTGTCTGTCCATCCGTCCAGTGGCGTAGCTCTAGCTCGACTGGAGTGACCTTCAAAAAATTTGGTTTGGAGGTTGCCTTTGGTGTTCCAAAGACGTTTTTGGTTGTCAAAGGTCAATGTCACTGTGACCAAATTAATGACACTATATTGGTAGTTGTATCTCGCTAAATATACCAACATACTTTCTTTATTTGAAAGAGTGATTGATTTAACCATTTAATGGTCAAGCTAGTCAAAAGTGGGTTCTGTGGTGTTCTAAGGCATGTGCATTTGCAGGCCAAGCGCCTATTATCCATGTTAACTTATTCTCTTTTGGCCATATCATGCTTGGACTTGATGGCATACATAAATGTTTTAGACATTCAGCCATCTGTACAGAGTAATCAAATATTGCTTGGTAACTGACGTTGCATAACATGAACATGACAAAATTCACATGATATCAAAATCCATTTTGGCCTCAAACCTAAAAAAGTATTTTTCATGTAAAGTAGATGTCTTGCAGGCCAAGCGCCTATTATCCATGTTAACTTATTCTCTTTTGGCCATATCATGCTTGGACTTGATGGCATACATAAATGTTTTAGACATTCAGCCATCTGTACAGAGTAATCAAATATTGCTTGGTAACTGACGTTGCATAACATGAACATGACAAAATTCACATGATATCAAAATCCATTTTGGCCTCAAACCTAAAAAAGTATTTTTCATGTAAAGTAGATGTCAAAACATAGGAAATAAATGCATGATTAAAAAGATTTATTTATATGCATGCAAGTAAATACCCATTCAACATACATCGTATATTATGAAGCGATAATCTGCTAAAACTAGTGGAAATGTATAATAATAATAGCATTATCCAAGGTTAAAATAAGATGAATATTGTGATATTCAATTAGAATTTCAGCTGCATCTTTCCCACTGGATAGAGATAGTACCTTTATGATGTTAATTTTCTATATAAATAGGTTTCTTAGCTACATGTATTGTTACACAATGCTATGGTTATTACAGTTTGTGTTTATCCATCAGCATCTAAGAAATGCAGTTTTCTTCATAGCTAGTGGCATTTTCTCCGACGGTAAAGAATTAAGAATAAAGATTGTTAATGGATTCACCAATGATTGGACATATATTGTAAACTAGAATGCGCAGTCGATGATGGCATGACATCACAAATCTCTACGCATTCACCACTTCAAGCTTTACCCTCACTTTGACCCAAAACACAGTAAATTCCTTGAAATGTAGTTTCAATGGGTAATGGGTTTTAAAATGAAATGCAATGATTCCCATTTGAAGTTTCAAGTTTCTATCTGGGATGGTGCGCGCGTAGTTCCACTACAATTGGCTGATCCCAAATTTGCCCATTTGATCCTTGGCCACTTCCCTCAGATTGACTCAAGGACAAAATAAGTTGTGCTGTAGTCTACTAACTACCGGTACACACTTCAAAATGATGTGTGACATGACAACATTTGATAAAAATTATTTTTTTCCCACCATTTCCCCCACCCCTGCCCCTGGGGGAGATATCAAAATTCCAATGTGTCATGCACATCAATTCAGACAAGAGATTTTTCCACGGATTTCCGTGTTTTTTGTTCCCCGGGGCCAATGAAATGCAATGATTCCCAATTGAAGTTTCAAGTTTCTATCTGAGATGGTGCACGCGTAGTTCCACTACAATTGGCTGATGCCAAATTTGCCCATTTGATCCCTGGCCACTTCCCTCAGATTGACTCAAGGACAAAATAAGTTGTGCTGTAGTCTACTAACTACCGGTACATGCTTCAAAATGATGTGTGACATGACCACATTTGATAAAAATTATTTTTTGCCCACCATTTCCCCCACCCCTGCCCCTGGGGGGAGATATCAAAATTCCAATGTGTCATGCACATCAATTCAGACATGAGATTTTTCCACGGATTTCCGTGTTTTTTGTTCCCCCGGGGCCATTCTTGAGATCGATGCAAATTCGATGAGAAAATATTGGGGGGTGGGGGGGTTGGGGTGGGTGGGGTTGATGTATGATGTAATATACACTGTCATCTTTCACACCTATCCTGAATAGATCCTTATTTCCGCTTTGTCGGCTCAAAATTCCTAGCAAAATGATGTATCGTCGCTAAATGCGCGCTGGCAAACATCATAAATTGCGTACTTCCTGAAAAACGGCTGGTTCCTTGTACCCGACCGCTAATTCCCGGTAATGCCTGTTAAACTATATTTCAAATACAATCTCAAAACTCTACCGGGGACCGGTAGAGATGTGTTTCCGCAGCCAGTCGACGTCAGGAATTGCGCAGTTTCTTTAAACAAGTCTGGTTCCTTGCATCTGATCGTTAATTCATGATACTAGGCCGATAGACTGTATATTATATACAATTTCAGATGCACTACCGGGAACCAGTAGAAACTAGGTTATGTCGGCAGTTAACCTATGTTCGAAGTTAAACACGACTGGTTCCATGTATCTGACTGCAAATTCCCGTGACTCGCACGCTAAACTGTTTTATAGATACCAATTCCAAAAGCAGTACCGGGAACCAGTACAGGAAATTTAATGTCGTAAAATTTCTGACTAAATATTTATCGCCATAAGCGTGAATGTTTACTCGGAATATCAATTCTAATTTGTATCGTGCGTCATCTATGGAATTATAGGAAATAATAAATAAATGATACAAAAATTGTACTCAGATTAGCGTAAGCGTTACCAGTATTCGTTTCGGTTAAAAGTTTTTATAAAGTAGTAATGTTGTCGTAGTTCTAAAAGTTTTGAGTCCGCATTGTGAAATATTTAATTGTGCACAAGTAGAATCGTGAGTATTGAACTAACAAGTGACTTTCGTTATATAAAACTGAAAATCATGTAAATAAATAAAAATTTTGTGTTAATTGTGGGGTTTTAGAATAAAATCTAGTAAAAAAAATAGTAATTTCACAGCAAACTGAAACGTCAGATTTACCCCCAGAAATGCAGGAGATGCGCTCTGGGATTTCAAAACAGACACCCCCCCCCCCCCCCCCCTATTTGGTGATATGGTCCGGGGACATTTTCAGTGTTTTTTGTCAGTGCCCGCTCTCATGTCTGAGTCATCCTTGCCCATAGGTGTAATTATCCCAAAGTTTCAAATTTCTATCTGAAATGGTGTGTGAAGAGTTGCGTTACAACATTTGGATTGGTGCCCAATTTCGACCTTTTGACCCTGCCCCTACACTCAGTTTAACCCAAGATCAAAATAATTCCTTGTACTGTAGTCTACTTACTACTCATGGGCTTCAAAATGATATGTGACATGACCGCCTTTGGATAAATTTAATTTTTGACCCACAGTCCCCACCCCATGAGCCCCACCCCTGGGATCATAACAAAATTTGAAAAGTGCCATGCACATCCCTGGTCATATGTGTAATCATGCCCAAAGTTTCAAGTTTATGTGAAATGGTCTAGGAGGAGGCATTACAATCAATTGGTGCCCACTTTTGACCCCGCCCCCTGCCCTCAGTTTGACCCAAGATCAAAATAATTCCTTGTACTGTAGTGTGTCTACTCATCATTGGCTTGAAAATGATATGCGACATAACAACCTTTGGAAATTTTTTTTTTTTTACCCCGCATTTCCCACCCCCAGGGCCGTACCCCTGGAGTTATGCCAAAATTCCAAAAGGCTCATGCACATCCCTGTCCATATGTGCAATCATCCCCAAAGTTTCAAGTTTCTATCTGAAATGGTGTAGGAGGAGTTGCATTACAATCGATAAGTACTGGCCAATTGGGTCATTCCATGCCAAATCACCTAGAGGTCCCCAGGTGACCATCTCTGATTTTTATTAAATTTCACCCAGATGCACATATATGGAAATGATGCCTGCATGCAAAATTTCATTGCAAAATTCCAATTAGTTTTGAAGTTATGGTTGATTGATTTTAGGGGGGCGTGGCACTTTTTTTTTGCACTCGCGAATCTAGTGAGTGGTTTGGAAGGATTTTTAAACACTGATAACTTTCTTAATATTGAAGATATTAAACTGAAATTTGCTGTGCCACCTAATTGATACATGAGGAGTCTGGAACTGAACGCATTGCCTGGATATCTCTGCCAGTTCCAGAGGTGGAGGACTCCACGAACCCTGAAAATTGGGTTAAAACATGAAATTATTTAAGGTTGAAGGAATTGAGCCACAAAGTTATAACTTGGTACATCTACAGCTAATATATGTATGTTAATCATATTCAAAGCTCCTGATGATAGGTAATTGCCCACATGGGTAAACCATCCCTAATATGAAGGCCAAATTTTCGGGTTTTTTGTTCTCATCTGTTATGTGGACAACTGCCACACTTTAATATTGTACCTGATTCACATAAGCTTTCTTCTACATCAACACCTATATGTACATACTTCAAAACAACTTACATTTAGTGTTTGTGATAAAGAGTCAGGTAGTACTGGTTCACTGAAATCTGATAAAAATTGTTTTTGAATGGATAAACGCCCAACTTTAGAGTCCTCCACCTCTGGAAGTGGTAGAGGTATCCAGGAAATGCGTTCAATTAGGTGGCACAGCAAATTTCAGCTTAATATCTTCAATATTAAGAAAGTTATCAGCGTTTAAAGATCCTTCCAAACCACTCACTGGATTCGCGAGTGCAAAAAAAAATGCCACGCCCCCTAAAATCAATCAACCATAACATCAAAACTAATTGGAATTTTGCAAGGAAATTTTGCATGCAGGCATCATTTCCATATATGTGCATCTGGGTGAAATTTAATAAAAATCAGATATGGTCACCCGGGAAGATTTTTATATTCTGGGTGATTTGGTATGGAATGACCAAATTTTGACATTTTGACCCAGCCCGAGGGGTCAGAACAGAATTCCAAAAGTGTCATGCACATCCTTGCCCATAGATATAATCATCCCCAAGATTTCAAGTTTCTATCTTAACAGTCTAGAAGGAGATGCGTTACAATCGATAAGTAATCGATAAGTGCACAGATGGCCGACTCACATACACACTGGTCCCCACCTTTTCTTATATATATATAGTGAATTAACTCTTTAATCCTCGAATTTGTTCAAGAATGTTTCAATTTTCTCATAGAAAATGTCCATTTGCAGACCAAGAGAACACTGTTTTTTAACATTTACCATCGGAATGACTGGCTCGCTTATCGAGCCAGTTATTGCAGTGGTAAATTTTCAAAAAGTCTTCTCTTGGTCTGCAAATGGGCATTTCTCAAGACCACTGTAGAAGCCATTTTTGGCTGATATGAGTGTTAAAGGGTTAATTCTCGAATTTCAAGAAAATTTCAATTTTCTCATAGAAAATGTCCATTTGTAGACCACTAGAAGACCATTTTTGAAAATTTACCACATTCAAGTGATAAATTTCTTGGCCTGCAAAAGAACATAATTTCCCAAGAGTCACTCACTAAGTAACGTCTTAGATTTTCTTAACAAATCTTGACCATTAGAAGATTAATTAAAATTGAAACTTACATTTTTGACAGACAAGCAAATGCTGTTATTTGAAACTGATATGATTTTGCTTATATTTTGCTATCTTTTCTAGGTCCTTCTGTGGAGTGTGAGGTGAACTCCTGTGATAACAGTGGCCGCTGCGTCCAACACTGGAGCTCTGTGGGCTGTAATTGTGATATGACTTCATTCACTGGAGCCCGCTGTAGAGATGGTAATGTTCCACGTTATGACACTCTAACACAGAGATAGACTAGCATATGTATTAGATACCCGCTTAACCCTTTAACACTTACATCACCCAAAGATGGTTTCTGCAGTGGTCTTGAGAAATGTCCATTTGCAGACCAAGAGCAGACTATTTTTTTTTAATTTACCACTGGAATGACTGGCTCGGTAACCGAGCCAGTCCTTACAGTGATAATTTTTCAAAAATTGTTTTCTCTTGGTCTGCAAATGAACATTTTCTATGAGAAAATTTAAATTTTCTTGATCAAATTCGAGGGTTAAAAGGTTAATTACATAGTATTTTAATTTAGACATATTGTTAAATTCACATATGAATCTACACATGTGCATTGTAATTGCTAATTCCTAAGAGATTTATATCATTGTTAATGCTTTATTGCTTATCTAAAGAAATTTATCAACAGAAATCAGCAATTACATTGGTTGAGGTCAAGTCTGGGTGTTGGTGTTGGTGTTAGTGTTAACACTGATCACTAACACCAAGCCGGTGTTAACACCAGTAGTGTTAACACTAACACTGGCGGTGTTGACACTAACGCTGGTAATGTCAGGGGTGTAGGAACGTACTCTGGGGTGGTGGTGGGGTGGCTAATGTATAGGTGGGGCAAAAAACTATGGACGTTATGGGGATACACGATGGTAGAGGAAAAACTTGGGGGTGGGATGGGGGCCCTCACCCCACCCCACCTGTTCATAGGCCTATGATCGAGTGTTAAATCCAACAGGAATCCAGCTATGAGATTTTAGTGTAAAGGAAAAATACCCTATTTTCTGTGTAATTTTATAAAGTACATAGCCTATATGTATGCCATTGGGGCACATTTTAATGAACTGATAATCTGTATTAAGATTAAACTTATTTGAGACACATATTTGTGTATCACGTGCATATAGTGCCCCGGTCTCCCCTATGCCTAAAAAGACAAAGGCTTGGAATGCGGTGCTAAAGTGGGTAAATAGGTCCATTTTATAATTTATATTTTTTATTATAACTATGTTTTCATAGACTTGTCATTAAGCGAAATTAAATGTTATCAGCAAACAGAGTCTTCAAAATTTACCACAGATATGTGAATCAGACTATACCATCTCATATTTGTCTTATTATTTTGCAAGGGAGGTAATTCAACTAAAAATCGCATGTCATTTTATTTTTAACTTAAATTGTTTATAGTTCTAATATTTGATATCCGGTACGTTACATGTTTAAAAAGAGCAGAACACCCTTTACTTGATAAACATGGCACCTCAGGCTTCTCTCTACATATTTGAGGTAAATAACTATTTTCTATATGGACAAAATAATAAGCTGGTGTACCACAATAAAGTACGGAATTGGCATAGGGCTATATAAAGTAAAGCTTGGTGTCGCTATATGTATCATGGTATTGTTATTGTAGGATTACATTGTACCACAGGTGTAAGAAATTATGCTTTGACTTGTCGTTTATTAGCAGCAAGCACTAACACCAAGACTTGACCTCAACACGGTGTTAACCTCTAGAAGTTAGTGTTAGCACCAAACTAGATATAGCTATAAGTGACTAAATTTTCATCTGCCAGTGAAAAGGTAAGCTAATTCATAGAATCGCGATGACGTCATCACAACCAAATTTCCCATAATACCCTGGGAGCGACGCCATTTTTGGCCGGGGCAATGGGCCGTAAAACCTTTACTACATTTTCTTTAATGTCTTGCAAAATTCACTCATAATTTGATGTTTTCTAATACCTGGCGGGTTATTACAGATTCTCAGATACGGGATTTAATGGTTTGAACTTCATGGAAAATGTAAACAATGCGTTTGTATGGGCAGTCCTCTTTAGCATGTAGTAAGTGTGCCCCAACTTTAATGGCGGCCGATCTCAAGATGCCCGGATGTGCGAAACTATGAATAATTCATTCACATCAAGTAAATTAAGCTTATTTTATGCTGATTTGAATATGTTACCATTTTATTCGCTAATGACTTATGTAAAAATGAAGGCAAAAGCAGGGGTTGGTATTAGCACTAACACAATATTTGGTGTTAACACCAGGCGCTAACACAGTGTTAACACTAAATCTGGTGTTAACACGAACGTCGAGGTGAAGTCTCGGTGTTATCTCAGTGTTAGTGTTGCACTAACACTAACACCCAGACTTGACCTCACCCATTGTATGCTACAATTCTTTTGTTTATATTCCTTTTGAATGTTAGCTATCGCAGTGCAGCAATAGCTTGCAGGGTCACTGTTTTCAAAATTCTAGAAATCTCTTGTCTATCATATTCTTGTTTAGTCACTTTGATGTTTGTTGGTTTGTACCCATTAAGTGTTATGATGTACACATTGTTACAATACTACTAGCCAACACAGCTGGTCAATCCACTGGTACTATGTATACTAGCTCATCACTGTAAGTGTTACCGGCACATTCAGGGCTACAGGCACCTCTTCCATTTTGAGACAGAACAATGTTATCTACATTGTATATGTACTGGAAATGTGACTGTATCCACCACACACAGTATATAGAGATGGAGCAAGAAACTCAGGAATGCAGACTTTGTTTGCAACTCAGAGACTAGCATCAGGCGTAATCGTAACCCCCCCCCAACCCCCCCCCCCCCTTCCCCACCCCCAGAAAATCTTTGCTGACCTCCCGCTAGCCTTGTTTTGACGCCCTGTGTGTTTCCCCTTCCAGAGAGTGTCTCATACAGATTTGGAGAAGGCACCGGATTACTGACCTACAGATATCCTGAGCATGATCAGCCGAGTACGCTGTACGATGAACTTGCTTTGGGATTTTCTACCACACAGATGGAGGCAGTACTGGTACGGATTGACAGTGGAAACTCAGATGATTACATTGAGATGGAACTCGTAAGTGATTCTTGTAATTATTTATTGATACCCTTAACACTCATGCCAACCAAAAATAGCTTCTGCGGTCGTCTTGATAAATGACGATTTGCAGACCAAGAAAAGTCTATTTATAGTAATTTATTACTGGAATCACTGGCTGGACCAATTATTCCAATGATAAATTTTCAAAAGTAATCTTTTTTTCTGCAAATTAACATTTTCCAAGACAAAATTGGACATTTTATTGAACAAATTTGAACGTTATATGGTTAAACTGAGGTTTTGTAATTAATGAAGTAATGGGCTTGCAATATTAAATACAGTTATCAGTATTGATAATCACCTTCTGCCCGCTGTTCTTGATGAATTTCCATTTGCAAGCATGAGAAATCTATTTTTTAACATTTTCCACTGGAATAACTGACTCGATAACAGAGCCAGTGATTCTAGTGCTAATTTTTCAAAAATACCCTCTTGTTCTGAAATTAACATTCACTAAGCAGAAATTTAGATTTTCTTGGCCAGTCTTGACCATTAAAGGATTATAGAAACTGGTGTTCATTTTGAGCATTATGATATTTAAAACTGCCTATGATAACAGCAGCTTTTAGCAGCACCATTTCCAAAAATTACACTGAATTTATAAACATTAACCATACTGACTGAATTTCAGCCCCATAACTGGCATGAATGTAAGATATTGCCATTGAAAATTTCAAATAATATAACAAGCTTTGTTGTTGGTTCTACAAGTTCTGTACATGACAACCTTGCGCCGTAGATATAACTTTTGTTTACATCTCGGCTACATAGTATTTTCGTCTGCTGGTTGATTATAAAACATGCTCATTGACAATCCATTCCAGATCATGGGAGACAACTCCATATTAAATGCATCTGTTTTACTTGCTCAGAATCATCTCCCTTGTTTAACCAGATCTAGGCTAAGTTTTAGCTCTCATTGCGTGACTTGTATCTTATAGGTCCAATTATTATAATGCTGTATAGGTAGTAATGTTGGACTATGCTTTTATCAACACTGTCCTTTGACTGCATAGCAGAAGACAAGGCATAGAGATAACTAAATTACATTGGCAGTGTCTGCAGCTTTGTGTGTTTAATGTTATTTGTTGGCTATTAGTATTCAACGAAGAGTTCAGATTTCAATGAAACCTTTACAGCAGCGCTTTATGTCACAGAGACATTCAACCTCTATCATTATCAGTTTGAATACCTGTTTTTTTGTTGGTTTTTTCCATGTTTTGAGCGTCAAAAGAATTTCACCTTTTTTATTATATTTTTTCAGTTCTTATTAACTTATTATTAGACCTCTTAAAAATGGCGACACAGATTTCAGCAAGCCTCTTCACCAGTTCTCCTTAATGTATATAATGTAGATAATAATATCGATTTAGTCCATCTTAGGCGCTTAGTTGTCCGACACGTATGAATTGTATATGTCTGCAATTTAATAAACATTCTGTTGAGTATTTTGATAATAATTTGACTGGATGCTGTTGCTGCCATAGGCAGCAACAACACCCAGTCAAATTAGTTTCAAAATATTCCACAGCTTATCTGTATGGTTTTCTGGAAATTGATAGTCAGGTAGTTCAGGGATCGATCGTTCCCAGCACAAACGGGGTGTGAGTGGAGCGTAATTAGAGATGGGCCGGGCATACACAAGTGAGGTGTGGGTAGGGCTTAGCTAGAGATGGGCGGGGGCATAGCTAAAACTGGAAAGATCCATTGAGCCTTCTTGTCAGGTTAAATAGTCTTGATAGAGGGTAATCACTGATTAATGCTGATTTTCCAAATTAATATCATATCCATCAATGCAAATCATGAGCATGATGCGTTAACACTTTAACCCGCAAATTTCAATTTTCTTATGTCGATTTACAGTCCAAAAGACGACTGTTTTTATACCCCGCTAAAAAAATTGCCATGGTATTATGTGATGGCGCCGTCCGGTCGGTCGGGTTGATGGGTGGGCAGGTGGATGGGTGGGAAGGCGGAGGGGCAGGCGGGTGGAGGGGTGGGTGGCAGAGTGGTTTCCAGATGATAACTCCTTTATTGTTTATGGATTGCTTTGAGACTTTGTAGCGTGGTTGGACTAGATCTGGGAAAGAAATCTATTGAAACGGATGATGATCTGAAATCTAAGATGACTGCCAGCGGCCACCTTAAAAATTAATTTCCAGATGATGGCTTCCTTAACGTTTATCAGATAGGGTTGTTGGACTAGATCTGGAGAAGAAACCTATCGAAGTAGACGATAATTCGAAATCGAGGATAGCCACCAAACAAGGGCAGCCATCTTGAAAGTTGGTTTCAGGACAATAACCCTATTACTGTATATCAGATCGCTTTTTTCATAGTTTGAATGGACTAGGTCTGCAGAAGAAATGGTGAAAATTGATAACTCCATGACCATATAGCTGATCGCTTTGAAACTATAGGATAACTGGTCTAGGTCTGAAGAAATCGCTATTTTCTGATAGTTATCATTCATGAGTTTGTCATCATAGCAGGGTGCTTATGTGATGCTTGCAGAGTTCTTGAAAATTTGCGACTGGAATGACTGGCTCGGTTATCGACTGGCTCGGTTATCATGCCAGTCATTCCAGTGGTAAATTTTCAAAGATTGTCTTCTCTTGGTCTGCAAATGGACATTTCTCAAGACCACTGCTGAAGCCATTTTTGGCCGATGTGCGTGTTAAAGTGGTTCAAGATCAAGCCGGTCAAAGCTGACCTTTGCAAGTATTATTGACGAATGTCCATTTACAGGCCAAGTGAAGACTATTGTTTTTAATTTTACCACTGAAATGACTGGCTCGATAACTGATCCAGTGATTCTAGTGGTAAATTTACCAAAATGATATTCTCTTGCCCTGCAATGAAGGAATCTACTTTTAACTATGCCCCACCCATTGGAATCAATCGATCCCTGCACTCTGCATGAATTTCCAGGAAACTATAAATGTAAGCTGTTGAATATTTTGAAACTATTTGACTGGTTGCTGTGGATACCTATGGTTTTAAAATATTCAACAGAATGTTTAGTAAATGCATATAATTTGTACAACTTGTCAGCCTGTTAAGCGTTTGTGCCAGACTATATCGCGTCATTCATAATGTAATTGATTATGATGTCAGCCTACATGTGATGTAGTTGATTATGACGTCATACGATTGACTGAGAAAATGGATTCTGCAATTGGACATTCACTAAGCAAGATTTAACTATCTTGACATATTGTAGCCATTAGCATGTTAAAGTAAATCATACAGAGGTATTTATCAGTGTTCACAAGTACATGAACATCTCTCGTTCATGATTGATATTAAAAACCCTTTCATGGCGAAGCCGACCTATTCATCTGTCTTGACGAATGTCCATTTACAAACCAAGAGAATACTATTTTTGAAAATTTAACACTGGAATGACTGGCTCAATAAATGAGTCAGTCAATCCAGTGGTAAAGTTTCAAAAATCTGTCTTGCCCTGCAAAAGATCATTCAATAACCAAATATTTTGATTTTCTTCTCGGAGTTTTGCCATTAAAGGGTTAAATGCGTCCGATCAATAGCCTACATGTATGTGATGAAACTTAATCCGTACTGTTATTCCAGGTTGGTGGCAATGTGTTTGTAGTGTACAACCTCGGTACCGATGATCACCCGATTGGTGAGCTGTTTGTCAAGGTGAATGATGGGAAATATCATGTGGTTCGCTTCATACGAACGGGAGCAAATTCCACAATCCAGCTCGATGATCAGATAAAACAGACAAAGACACCAATAGGTATGTCATTGCATATCACATCGGTATCCGATTGCTTTATATTAGTGAAGTAATTTATACTGAACATATTTTTATACCAGTGATAATAAAGCTTATGATGAAGTATTAGGCTTATCATTGTGGGAGAATATAAAGTGTATACATGCTGGTAGAGTAAAGGCCAGTGTTTATTTTGGAAATCGTGTTACTGCAAGCTTTTGGTGTTTGACAGCAACACTTTACAGCAACACTGTTTTCAAAATATGTTTAATAAGCTCTGCCTAGAGAGCATAACCTGGACCTGGTAGGATTCTAAGGCCTGTGCATCGTTGTTATCCTCCTGCTCTTATAAAAAGCTATTTTGGTCAGCACCTTACAACTCTTGCGTTTTATAAAGTACAGGGCGCGGTCAGTACAGTATGATTCTGTATCTCAGCAAGATGTATGACATTTTTTGCAAAGGCGTACATGTTGCAGCAATGGGGCATACATGTGGTTTGTTAACAAGCAGCTATGGTCTATAGCTCTGAGCTCTGCGGTTATATTGATGAATATTTGGCTGACAAACTGACAGACAGACTTATTCTAGCTGTGTGAATACATTGACATTTCCCATGCTTTAAGAGGCCTTGCAATAGGCTTGCATGATTATTGCTTTAAGTAATCACGATCGATTATTTAATAATAATCGCGATTACTCGATTGATCAGCTTGATTACAAATTACCCATTTATAACAGCAAAAAAGCATATCAATGACGAAAGCTGCAATGGTGTTGATAAAAGTGGATTTGCAGGCCAAGAAAAGACTATTTTTGAAATTGTTTCACTGGTATGCCTGGCTCGATTCTCGAGCAGGTCATTCCAGTGATACATTTTCATAAAAAGAGTTCTCTTGGCTTGCAAATGGACATGCATTCGTTGAGCAGAATGTAAATTTCCGTGACCGATGGCATCAAAGAGTAATTAAATGGTAGGTTTTGAAATATTTTATGCTGTAGAATTATTCATGATTATTCGATTATTTAATTTATAATCATATAAATTCACGATTGAAAAAATAATTGCGATTTTCGATTTAATCACATAATCACACAAGCCTACCTTGCAAATAGTGTGTTTTGATTTTCCTGTTACTGTATATGCTTGTATCGCTTTCTGAAATGGGGATTTGCAACCAATACTAAAGATACTGCAATGCATACCATAATGCACCTCTGTTAACACAATATAGCCAGAAGATAAATAGTAAAACATTCACATAGCTCAAATGTTTTAAATAATTAGCTCACCTGACCAGAAACGCCAAGTTACTGTATGCCGTGGCGACCATCTGTCAACGTTTTCATTAAACAGCTTCCTTGCAAGAACCTCTGGGAGAATTTCAATTATATTTTGCAGGAAGCATCCATAGGGCATAGACATTCAACTGAAGTCAAATGAAGCCGATCAACCAATTTGGTCAGTGGCCATCTTGCATTTTGGCCGATTTTTAGAGTCTTTAAAAATCTTCTCCAAAACCGCTTGACAGATGGATTCCAAAATTGTGAAACATCATCTAGGACAATAGCTGAATCGAGTTTGAGGGCATTTGATTGGACAAATGCTTTGGCGGCCATCTTATATAACCTAGTTTTCACGGATCGGGCCAAAATTTGTGCGATATGATTAGACACTAAGTGCCATTAAAGTTTGTTCCACGGGAACTTGATCCATAAAAAGCATGGCCGCCGTGGACTAATCAAAATGTAGCGGGTTTGACGGCCATATTGGACTTTTATATTTGATGGATTTTAAAGCCGAAATTGGTTTTATATAGGTTTTTAGGTATGCTGATTTCAAATTTGCCACTGTGGAAATGGTCGAATAAGGTGTGATTACTCCCACCAAAAACTCCCATACTAAAGCAAAATACGAAATTTAAAATTCTCTCAAGAATCACTGTGCAGATTTCAATTATATTTGGCAGGAGCATCCTTACGGAGTAGAGATCCAAGTTTGTTCAAGCAAAACTGATGGGCCAAATTTGCATTTTGTACGATTTTTAGCCCACCTGGCCTGAAAGGCCAAGTGAGCTTATGCCGTGACGACCGTCTGTCATGTGTCCATCCATCGTCCATCCGTCAACTTCCTTTAAACGACGTCTTCTCAATAACCACTGGGCCGATTTCAATTATATTTGGCAGGAAGCATCCTTAGGCCATAGGGATTCAAGTTTGTTCAAATGAAGCCGATCGACCAATTTGGCCGGCGGCCATCTTGGATTTTGGCTGATTTTAGGAAACATTTTTTTAAATATCTGAAACCCTTGTGGGGATTGATGCAAAACTCATGAAATATGATCTAGGGCAAGAGCTGAACCAAGTTTGTTCAAGGGAACTTGATTGGTCAAATGGTTCGGCAGCCATCTTGGTTGACCTAGTTTTAGCGAAAACTAATTCTTGTCCAGGAACGCTGAACGGATCGGGTCGAAATTTGGCAGATATGATTAGGGATTAAGGGCCAATAAAGTTTGTTCAAGGGAAGTTGAACCATAGAAAAAACATGGTGCTGTGGGCCAATTAAAATATAGCGTGTTTGGTGGGCATATTGGATTTTTTTATTTGATGGATTTTGAGGCCGAAATTGGTGTTATATGTGTTTATTGGGTATTCTGATCTCAAATTTGCCATTTTCGAAACTGTCGGATAAATGGTTTGGCGACCATCTTGGATTATTTTCTGGGCAAAGGTGCCCATACTAAAGTAATGGGAAATTTTAAATGTTTTCTTCTGGAGAACTACTAGACCGATTTCAATTATATTTGGCAGGAAGCATCCTTAGGGCTTAGGGATCCAAGTTTGTTCAAATGAAGCCGATCAGCTAATTTGACCGGTGGCCATCTTGGATTTTGGCCGATTTTAGGAAATGTCTTAAAAAGTCTCGTTCTCCAAAACGGCTTGGGGAATCGATTCAAAACTTATGAAACCTCATCTAGGTAAAGACCTAAGCCAAGTTTGTTCAAGATTGGCCGAATGGTTCGGCGGCCATCTTGGATAACCTAGTTTTCCTGAAAACGACTTCTCCAGAACCACTGAATTGATCAGGCCGAAATTTGGGAAATATGATTACGAACTAAGGGCCATTACAGTTTGTTCAAGGGAAGTCGCTCTGTCAAAAAGTATGGCCGCCGCGTGGGCCAATCAAAATGTAGCGTGTTTGTCAGAGATATTGGATTTTTTTTATTTGATGGATTTGGAGGCCAAAATTGGTTCTTTATATGTTTTTGGGTATTCTGAGCTCAAATTTGCAATTTGCGAAACTGTCGGCTAAACGGTTTGGCAGCCA
Organism: Chaetoderma sp. LZ-2023a; assembly: GCA_034401795.1. Taxonomy (NCBI): domain Eukaryota; kingdom Metazoa; phylum Mollusca; class Caudofoveata; order Chaetodermatida; family Chaetodermatidae; genus Chaetoderma; species Chaetoderma sp. LZ-2023a. The sequence goes on along the minus strand of CM067373.1, from coordinate 88,319,935 downwards.
TCTTGGATAATGTTCTCAAAGGCTCCCATGCTAAAGCAATGGGAAATTTAAAATGTTTTCTCAAGAACTACCAGGCCGATTTCAATTATATTTGGCAGGAAGCATCCTTAGGGCATAAAGATCCAAGTTTGTTCAAATGAACCCGATCGGCCAATTTGGCCAGCGCCCATTTTGGATTTCGGCCGATTTCAGGAAATGTCTTTAAAAATCTTCTCCGAAACCACTTGGTGAATCTTCATCTAGGCCAAGAGGTAAGCCAAGTTTATTCAAGAGGACTTGATTGACCAAATGGTTCAGCGACCATCTTGGATGACCTAGTTTTCACGAAAATTACTCCTCCAGAACCGCTGAAGGGATCAGGCCGAAATTTGGGCCATTAAAATTTGTTCACGGGAAGTTAATCCACCAAAAAAACATGGGCGCCGTGGGCCAATCAAAATGTAGTGTGTTTGGCGGCCATATTGCACTTGCAAAAATGTCCACAAACTCATTTAAAAAACTGCTAAACTACCCACCAACAATTTTGACAAAAATTGATGGTGCTCCAGGTGAGCGACACAGGCCCCTTGGGCCTCTTGTTTAGATATCTGTAAAAAAAATCCCTGAAACCACTTAGCGGATCAATTCAAAACTCATAAAACATCATCTAGGGCAGTAGCTGAACCAAACTTGTTCACGGTAACTTGATTGGTCGAATGCTTTGGCAGCCATCTTGGCATAATTTTCGCGAAAACGACCTCCAGAACCTCTGAATGGATCGGGCCGACATCTGGGCATTATGATTAGGCACTAAGGGCCATTAAAGTTTATTCAACGGAACTTTATATGTCGCCATGAACCAAACAAAAAGTAGCGTGTTTGGCATCCGTTTTGGATTTCTTTTAATTTGACATTGTTTGATGGAGTTCGAAATTGATTTTCTTACAGTTCTTGTGTATGCTAATTCCAAATTTGCCACTTTGGACACAGTCGGATAAATGGGTTCCTAGTTCGTGGCCATCTTGGATTTTTTTTTCTTCAAAAACATGCATAGGAAAGCAATAGGAAATTTAAAATGTCTTCTCGAACCTCTGCATATATTTTAGCCAAATTTGGTTTGACATCCTTGTTTTTGTTGCAATTCTGGTTACAACCTAAGCGTTTTACTTATAGGCGACGGATGGATGACTTATAGTTGAAATGCCTATGTTCCAGGTGAGCGATACAGACCCCTTGGGACTCTTGTTATAAAATATGACTGCATTTTGTAATTAATATTTAATTAAAAGGTTTATGACTGTTATCTGCTGTAGAAATAACATTTAGTTTAATGATATTTCTTTTTCTTTAAATGCTGCTTTAAACTTTTTTCTGGTATCCTTGGGAGCATAAAATTTATTGTTACAATTTAGAGAAAATATTTTGTGAATGCAATGCATAAGAACTATTTTGTGTATCAATAAAAATTTGTAATCTTCAATAGAAAAATCACCTGTCTATAAAAAAAAACCCAACTTATCTTGTCTGCAACATGATGCTAGCCAGTCACTTCAGTGGTAAATTTTCAAAAATCATATTCTCTTGTTCTGCAAGTGGACATTTTCTATGAGAAAAATTAATTTTCTTTGGAACAAATTTGAGCATTAAAAGGTAACCCCGTGCATGGGTGACTTGAAAGCTTTCAAAAATTGAGGTCTGAAATTTCAGCACAAGCTATTCAGACAAACATGTTGAACTTTGACCTATGCTTCCACATATGTTTATCCCGTTAACCCTTTGATGACTAAATTTGATCAAATAATCCAAATATTTGCTTATTGAATGCCCATTTGCAGGCCAAGAGATTATTTTTGCAAATTTACTACTAGAATGGCTGGCTTGGTTACCGAGCCAGTCATTGCTCTGGTCAATTTTCTAAAATAGTCTTCTCTTGGCCTGCAAATGGGCATTGCTCAAAACCAGTGTAGAGGCTGGTTTTGAAATATTTGCCCCGAATCTCCATTTACTGGCCAAAAGAAGTTTATCAAGCAGGCATGCCTTCCAGTGGTAAATTTTCAAAAAATTGTAATCTTTTCTGGTCATGTAAATGTACATTCATCAAGAGATTGGTTTTGGCTGATCTGATCATTAAATCATGGTTAAATGGTACCACATCTGAATATTGCTATTATGATTATTAGCTCACCTGCCAGTGTGTCAGCCAACTCACAAGGTCTCAAGAACCACTGCATGGATTTGATGCAAATTTGGCAGATAGCATCATGCGTCATGGGAATCTAATATTGCTCAAACAAGGTTGATTGATTGATTTCTAATAAAGATATGGCTCATCTCCTTTGTACCTGTTTCTTTAAAGTGTCAGGTTAAAACCTTCAGTATTAATAAATGGTTTTGCGTGGGTAAAGAATACATAGGAGCATCCCAAATTAAACAGAGCTGCTAATGTTTATTTTTTTGTAACACTCAGACCTCTACACGAGAGGCGAGTGATTCCTCACCTACACTCGCCTAAAGTTAATTTTATGGGAGTATCTTATTGCTCACCTAGTACCTTGCTTAGTAACAATGACAGAATATAGCCGAGTACTGACAGTGCTCGCCTTAATGGGTTACGTTTTAATTCAGGAGAGTAAGTGATTTCTCCCCTTCAAAATTCTCATGGAGCGGACTGAACACTCATCCTAAGATCTGCTGGAAAATTGCTCACTATATTCATGATAAGCTCAATGATGCCAATATCTATTTTATACAGTGCAACCCGAAATAACTGAGAATGTTTCCATAGCAATATAAAGCATACTATCGAACATTTTGAATATAATTGGATGGGAACCAGTTTTAGCTATGCCCCACCCATCTATAACTAAGCTCCACCCACACTTTGCCCGTGTTGGGTTCAATCGATCCCTGAACTGTCTGACTATCAATTTCCAGAAAACTATACATGAAAGCTGTTGAATATTTTCAAACTAATTTTACTGGGTGCTGTTGCTGACACCAACTTCACCCAGTCAAATTAGTTTGAAAATATTCAACAGAACGTTTGATAACACTAAATTTTCTCATAGAAAATGTCCATTTGCAGACCAAGCGACTATTTTTGAAAATTTATCACTGGAATTATTGGCTCGGTTATTGAGTCAGTCATTCCAGTGGTGAATTTTCAAAAATAGTCTTCTTTTGGTATGTAAATGGACATTTCTCAAGACAACTGCAGAAGCCGTTTTTGGCGTATCTATTTTATTCATGATGTCATAAATTATGATGTCATCCTACATGTCACATAGTTGATTATGATGTCATATAATTGATGGATAAACTGGAAATGTCCATTGGCTTGGAAGATAATTCTGCCATAAGCAGCAAGTCTTCCAATCCAATTATGTTCAACATGTTCAAGAAAGCATTTCTTACATCGTGTTCAAAATTGTACTAACAGACTAACTGTTTTTGTTTTGGAAACAAGTTAAGTTATTTTTGTGCTCACTGTATTAACATTTTGTTTATCATGGCTGCCATTTTAAAACTCTTCCCATATATGACTGGATCACCGAAACATTTTGAAATATGCATTTACTGTTATAATTTTTTAAGGATTTTAGGCCTTTATATAAGTTTTAAAAACTTCAAATTAGGAGAATATTGTGAATTTTAGGTACTAATCTGATGGGTAATATCTGGGAATTATTTGTGCTCGGAAGATATTATTTATCCTTTAGTAAATCACAAATAAATTTTCTAATTGATGTTAATTGTTCTGATAAATTATTACTGATGTAAATAATAAATAATAATCTCATTTTTATATTTTTTAACAATTTCTTTGTCCTGTCAAATTTTTGTAAACAGGTTTAGAATTTCATAGATTCTGCTTGTGCTTGATTAGAACACTAACATAAATATTGCATTACGTGAAATTAACTTTATGTGTATAGAGAAGCTATTGAATATTTTCAAAATAAATTGGGAGAATATTATTTTTGTCTCAATCAACAACAACATCAGCTAAATTATGTGCAGTTTTTCAATTTGCAAGCAATTAGATAGACAAGCTGCTGAATACTAAAAAATAAATTGCCTTGAAGGCATTGCTACCTTAGGGAGCAAGGCAGCAATGGCTTTGATACAACTATTTTCTAAATATTCAACAGATTACCTTTACATCATAATTTTGTTTTTAAGTTCTTTTAATTGAAGCAATTCAAGAAAATCTATGAAATATCTAGACGTGGTGAATTGAGATTATGTAATATTGAGAGTGTCATTCCTAATTAGGAAACATAAACACCCTCTATATGGTTTATTGTACTATGAGACACATATCTTACACTGATTAAGACTAAATGTAGCTGTATCCAGCTAACCAGACACAATTAAGACACAAATGGAATGTACAGTCAATGGCATGCCATCACAAATCACCACACTTTCACCAATTATGCCCTTTATCCTCCCCCACCCCACCTCACCACCATGGAAGGAGCCTAAGTCAATGGTTTCGATACAACTGATGTAGTTTATATTCTGGAATGACAATATCTTTGTAATCTGTATAATATCATAAACTTTATGGAACCTTTGCTAATGGACCGTTCCAGTTTTAGCTATGCCCCGCCCATCACTAGCTAAGCTCCACCCACACGTCGCCCGTGTTGGGATTGATCAACCCCCCCGAAAGCCTTGACTATCAATTTCCTGAAAACTATACAGTTAAGCTGTTGAATATTTTGTAACTAATTTGACTGCTATGGCAACAGAGCCCAGCCAAATTAGTTTCAAAATATTCAACAGGATATTTATTAAATAGTAAAACCACAATTCATACAACAATGCATAGTCTGTCTTCAACTATGCGTTCGTGACATACTTATCTACGCCATTCATGACGTCATTGCTTTTGATGTCAATCTATACGTCACGTAGTTGATTCTGATGTCAGATGATAGATAGATACTGAATTTAGACTGTTTTGGTCTGCAGATGAAAGTTAAATATAAATTGATAAAATTGCAAATTTTAAAATACCTGCTTCGTGAGCCTATTTTACACAAATATTCTTGGCAATTAAATAATGGCAGAGTTTAATGTCCGACAATTAATTTTCATCTAGGAAAAAGTAGACGCTATGATAGCTTATCTGGGATAAAACTTGGTTTACATAATTTTAGGCTTTAAGACTGTATAACCTCGATTTTGAAGTGGGATACACAGAAGTGAATCCAATGATTATCCACACATGTTTTGAAAAAACGGGGGAGGGGGGGGAGATATTGCGATCACCTCCATCCATCCATCTATCTGTCTTGTTCATCCACATAACTTCTGAAATCATTTGGTGGAATTCAGTCAAATTTATTACATGTGAGTTACCCATATGTTTGGTTATTGTAAGATTCTTATACATTAGGTTCCGCCTCCAGAGTTGGGGTGGGGGCAGGGTGGAGTTGTGACAGAAAGTCTTTACGTTTGTTATCTATATGATAGCGGATTGTGAGGTGAGGTAATGTTTACATTAGGCTCTACCCTCCTGGTTGTAGTAGGGGGTGGGGGAAATGCAAAGTTGGCGAACACGTGAGGATTTGCATTGAAGTGCCATCGACTGCACATTCTAGTGTGATTTTAATTTGCTTGTGATTTGTTCTAGGATAATTCAACTTTCCAGATTATCCATCGATAATTTGACTTCATAATCATTACATCATAATCAGCTAAGCAGTGTGTAGGATGATGTCATAATCATTACATCATAAATGATTCTATTAGGCCCGTCTTTAACTCTTAATAGTCCTACAAATTGTACAAATTGTATGTCTTTACTATTTAATAAACATGCTGTTGAATATTTTGAAACTAATTTGACTGGGTGCTGTTGTCACCATAGGTAGCAACAGCATCCAGTCAAATTAGTTCCAAAATAATCAATAACTTACCTGTATAGTTTTCTGGAAATTGGTAGTCAGAGATCGATCGATCCCAACACAAGCGAGGTGTGGGTGAAACTTAGCTAGAGATGGGCGGGGCATAGCTAAAAATGGAAAGGTCCATTCTGGTCAGTAGGGTGTTTTTTTACAGCCATAGCTCCTGTGACAAATAACCGCAAACATTTAATTTAATGATTTTTCATGCGTCAATTAGCTGTTTTAGCTAAAATCTTCAATAGGAATTAGTGAAGATGTGTGTCTCATTTGATTCTTTAATGTGTTTTTCCTTTTTACCTTGTGACAACGCACCATCAGTATTTTCATGGCTAGTCCTCCCGTCTAGCAATGATACAGGTAATTATTGATGGCATAATGGCTACACACTGCGCCACCTCTATCTATCATGCCTCATAAACACATTGCCTTTGCTGCTGATAGTCATCAATATAATATACAATCAACTCTGCTTCAGAGATCACCTGCCTTATTGTGTCAAAAGATGGCGGTTCTTTGAAACAGGTAGCTGATAGACCACCAGTTTTAAAGAAGCACAATCTTTAAACATGGCATACAGTAAGCTCAATGTATGAATAAGTTAACGTTTTTCAAAACAAAAGCGAAACATGTTAATTAGTACGACTTTGAACACGATGTAAGAAAAGTTCTGTTGACTAGTTTGACTATAATTGGTTTAGAACACATTACTGTCTTGGGCAGCAATGTCTTCTAATCATTTTGTATTGTTTTGGAAACGTTAAGTTATTTGTGAGCTGTACTGTATCCTATATCAAGCCACATGGATTAACCCTTTACTGGTTATAGTTGGTCAAGAAAATTTAGATTCGTGTTTAATAAATGTCCATTTATAGTCAAAGAGAAAATTGAAATTTAAAATTTATCACTGGAATAACTGGCTATGTTATCGAGCCAGGAATTCTTATCTCGGTTAACATGCCAGTAATTACATGTACAGTGAAAAATTATCAAAAATAGTCTTCTTGTCAAGGAAATAGGCCTTCCTTAAGAGACGGATTTTGACCTGGTTGAGCATTAAAGGCTAACACCCATTGCAGCTCTGCAGAGCAAATGCAGCAAATAGGTTGCCATGTATGGATTCTATTGAATATTTTGAAAATAACCTGGAGTAGTGGCTTCCAGTCAAATTATTTTCAAAATTTTCATTGCATTTCTTCAAATGTTGATATGGGTACATGGATTTCAGAAATTCAATATTAAGTATGATCCAGGCATCTAGCTCAGTCAATTTTACATCTTAGTCTAAGTTCGGATACTCAGTCGGATTACTCAGTCGGATTACTGGTACAAATTCTACTCGATTACTCCTGCTTCAAGCGAGAATGAAAGTGCACGCCATGCATAGACTGCTAAACCAGCCATGTGATACCTTTAATCGGACTACCTCGATAACATACTGTATCCAAACTTAGTGCTAGATTTAACCCATTAACCCTGATGTCCAAGAATGATCAATTCCCAAACAATTATGCAAGTGTGTTGTTGAATATTTTGAAACTACTGTAGTTTGACTGAAAGCTATGGTGGCAACAGTTTCCAGTCAAATTATTTTCAAAATGTTCAACAAAATATTCTCATTTTATTGATCTATCGTATGCGGGCATTTTGAGTTCAAATGGTTAATGGAGCTGTGTCACCCTGATTTGGACTTCCCATAAAATTGAGTTTTTGCCAGAAATCTTCCTTAGTCACAAATGCTTATTCTGGACTGTATCTAAAAAACTACAGATTGAATTTTTAACACAGCGAAGGAACATGCTGTGCAAGAGGATTTCCAGACCGTGGCCATGATCCGGATAAGAGAAGCTGGATCCATAATTGTTTCAATTTGACTCGAATCTTAACACAGGAACGAGTGTGACCATATACAATGTATTTTTGATGTTATCCATAAAAATCTGAAAATCCCAAAAAATCTGGAACCCACAGCTGCCGAGATTCTATCAACCTCGCTTTCTTAGTTAATGTCCATTTACAGGCCATGAGAAGACAATTATTTGAAAATTTACCACAAATAAATTTTCAAAAATAGCCTCATGCCTGCAAATGGACATTTTTCAAGACCATTGCAGCATTTAAAAAAGATACTTCTATGCATTTACGTATTGATATTTAAAGTAGAATGATATATCAGAACCATGCAATAATTCATGTGTAGGTTAACCCTTTCATGGCAAAACTGGCGAAAACAGTAGTGGACTAGTGGTCCAGAGGAATGTCCATCTACCATCCAAGAGAATACTATTTTTGAAAATTTACCACTGAATGACTGGCTCGATAATCGAGACAATCATTCCAGTTGTAAATTTTCCAAAATAATATTGTCTTGTCCTGCAAATGGACATTCAATAAGCAAGTATTTTTATTTTCTTGACCAAAGTTGCTCATTAAAAGGATAACTGGAATTTGTCCATTTATCTGTAAAATATTTGACAATCATCTGACTGTCTGTTTATCTCTAAAGCCCACAAATACATGACCGCCCACATTCCGGCTACAGCAGATGGTTACATTCAATGTATACAAAGATTTGTAAACAACTGCTGGTTATTGCTGTCCCTATATGACAATTGTACAGTTATAACCCAGTACTAATATGTGTTATGTTGAAATAATAAAATTAATTTTTAATATAAGTTATGTGATCATTTACACTAAATAAACTCCCGAATATGTTTAACCCTTTCACGAGGAAACTGGCCAAAACGAGCCTCTATAGTGGTCTTGGGGGAATGTATTTGCAGGCCAAGAGAAGACTATTTTTGAAAATTTACCACTGGAATGACTGGCTCGATAACCGAGCCAGTCATTCCAATGATAAATTTTCAAAAATAGTCTTCTCTTGGCCTGCAAATGGACATTCAATAAGGAAATATTTTGGTTTTCTTGACAAAATTTAGACATTAAAGGGTTAAAGCAATTTTCTGAATGTTGCGACATTTACATTCAAATTGTTTTGAGAATATTCAACTGCTTTCATAGTTACTGTAGGTCATCTGAAAACAGTTTATAAATTGAGTTACTTACCTGTCTGACTGCTGCAAACCGCCAGACAATAATAATTTTGAGCCTGCTGAATATTTTGAAAACAATTTGACTGAGTGTTGTTACTGGCTTATCCAGAGTTAAACCCCTATGGAAAATGTAGTCTGCAGAAAGTCAGCTGGCAGCCACTTAATCATGTTAATAATTAAAAATCATTGAACCTTCGAGTACTTTATTAATCTTTCCTTCTCTTGTGTTCCTTCTTCAGGACAGCAAATGAACACTCTTGATAACCAGGCATTCGTGCAGATCGGCGGAAAACGGGACAATCACGGCCAGATCACACGTCCATTTAACGGAATTATTTCAGGTACAGTATATGTTATAGCAAATGATTATCATGATTATAAACTTACTGTGAGTCATCAACTACGAGCATACAACATGTTGTCTATGTATGAATCAAGGGAGGGAACTCATAATTGATCAGTTGTGATAAGGGAGATAAGTCAAATAGATCATATGGAAATATAAGAGGTAACTGTAAGCCTCTCTCTGTCATAATCAACTCATGACGTGTAGAATGACATCATAATGAATGACGTAATTATGACATCATGAATGACGTAGATAAGTACGTCACAAATGCATATTTGAAGACGGACTATGCGTTGTTGTACGAATTCTATGCCATTATTATTTAATAAATATTATGTTGAATAATTTGCGACTAATTTGACTGGGCACTGCTGCCATAGGCAGCAACAGTACCCAGTCAAATTAGTTGCATAATATTCAACAGCTTACCTGTATCGTTTTCAGGAAATTGATAGTTAGGGCATTCAGGGATCGATCAATCCCAACGCAGCGAAGTGTGGGTGGAGCTTAGTTAGAGGTAGGCGGGGCATAACTAAAACTGGAAAGGTAAATTCTACACCAAAACCCTCAAAGTAATACCTTTTCAAAACCTGATTTTCTTGACCAATCTTGACCATTAAAGGGTTAAATATGCAGATTATTTCACCTGCTTCTTAGATTACCCGTCTCTACTGACTGCCCTTACCATGGAGAAGCGGCTCTGAAGCAATGTTTGAAGCAGCTTAGAAGCAGTTACTGTTAGGCAGTACACGCTTCACTGGAAGCCGTATATACTGGAAGCGGTATGCTGCTTTCCTGGAAATGGTATACTGCTTCCCTGGAAGTGCTATATACCACTGACATGGACTCAACTGGTGTACAGCTTCCCTGGAAGTGGTGTACCGCTTCGAAGCGATATTTGCCACTTCCCTGGAAGCGATAAAAAAAATCATTTAAAGATTTGACACGCTACACAGGCTCTGCAAACACCGATGAAACAGATCTTATCACACACATAAATATTGGCATTTATGGGGAGTTTGTCAGAGGAAATGATGCCAGTCATGGGTGTTGTATTAGAGGAAATGATGTCAGTCATGTGGGTTTTCTTGGAGAAGATGTAATGTCAATCATGGTTTTTTCTAACTGGCAGTTTGTAGTTTTCTTGAAGGAGAGAGAAATGTAATTCATTACTTTCAATAATATCCAATGTCTGTGCTCAAAGTTCATATTTTGACACTGGCCATGCGCCGTTATATTTTGATGTCATGTTGATATTTTACATATAGGTTTGGTTCTAAACAATCAACGTATTCTGGACCTGGCACAGAACAATGATCCACATGTTGTAATTGAGGGAGATGTGGAGGAGCTGGTCAGTACCGGTCACTTCTCAGGGTACGTATTCTCATTACTAACCAGTATATACGGTAATGAAGTAAGCAAGTGTCAGAAGTTAGTACGTTTACTGAAAGGATGGTGGATGTTGATTTTACAAATAGTGCTACTGGAAACTGTTGTCTTTGACAACAGCAGCTTTCATCAACATCATTTACTGTGCAGCTCAGGACTAGAAGGTATGGCTGCCAATGTGTATTTGCAGGCAAAGAGATGAATATTTTTTTTATTGTTCCACTAATATGACTGGTTTATTTATCGAGCCAGTCATTTCAGTGGTAAAATTAAAAAAATGGTCTTATCTTGGCCTGCAAATGGCCATTCCTCAAGACCACTGTAAAGGTAAGTTTGGTCCAGTTTGACAAATATTGTGTTAATGATAAACAATTGCATGTCTTATGTAAGAGACAGTTCTCTTTGTACAGGTAAGCTAGCGCAATCATGCTTGTAGAAAAACAGATAATCATATATAATATTTATTCTTTTAGTTGATAAAGACACAAATTTCTATATAGCTTAAGATGGGCCAAATCTCTGCTGAAAAATGTATAGAGATGGCTATATGGCGATGGCTACATTCTTCTACATCAATCACATCTTAGCAGATGCATATAATACGGTACATGATACCAGTAACTGGCGTCAAGTTCAATTCATGAACTGTCATTAACTTGACACCAATCAAGCTTGAAATAGTTAAGGGGGTTACCCAGCGGTCTAAAAATAGCTAAAAAGGCATGATATTTATGTTCCATTTACTAATAAAAAATGGGCAATATTTTCCAATTTAAATAATTAACCTAAACAACAGAAAAAAGTGATAGAACAGTAATATTTACTTGTAAAACAATCACGGTGACCTTTGACCTGTGTTGTGTACAAGGGAACATTTTGTGGTTTAAAACACTACTAATCCAATTCAAATGGCCCCAACTTCAATGAAATTTGGGTGAACTAATTCTATGCTGCTAGGCTTAAACATTTTTAATGAGAATTCTGATTGGTCAATATTTCTGCCGACCATCTTGGAATTTATGAAGATTTCTGGACATCAGTTAAAGGCCTTTTCCTCATTACCCACTTGGCCAATTTCAAGTAAATTCAGTTGGGATTACTAGAGTGAATTTTGATTGGTTTATTTTTTGGGCGGCCATCTTGAATTTTCCGAGAAAATGCCAGGAAATCATTTAAAACGCGATCTCATTAACTGCTTGGGCAATTTCAACCAGACTTGACTGGAAGGATACTAGGCTGATAGGTTTAAGAACTTGTGTACAGAATTTTGATTGGTCAATTTTCCGGTGACCATCTTGAAGTTTTTTAACATTTCGGGAAATCAGTTAAAATGCTATTCCTCATTAAATTAACCTCTTGAACGATTTCAAGCAAACTGGTTTGGGAGGACCCTAAAATAGTATGCTTCAGACGAGATATATATGCAGAATTTTGGTTGGCCAATTTTTCTGTCGGCTATCTTGAATTTTCTGAAAAATGTTTGGAAATCATTAAAACACTACTCATGAACTGCTTGAACAATCTCAACCAGACTTGCCTTGAAGGATACTAGGCTGGGATGTTTCAGAAGATGTATGCAGAATCTTGGTTGGTAAATCAGTTAAAATACTACCCCTCATTAATCGCTTGAACGATTTCAAGCAAACTCAGCTGGAAAGACCATAGACTGGTGTGCTTTGAGCATGTATACAGAATTTTTGATTGGTCAATTTGTTCGGCGGCCATCTTAGATTTTCCTAAAAATGGCTGGAAATCATTTAAAACGGACTACTCCAATATAAATGGACCAACTTCAACGAAACTGGGATGGACTAATTCTATGTTGGTAGGCTTTAATGCTTCTAATGAGAGTTCTGGTTGATGAATATTTCCTGTGGCCATCGTGGATTTTCTAAAAATTTCTGGAAACCAGTTAAAGGCATAAAATGGCGTTAACCATGTGGTCGATTTCAAACAAACTCGGTTGGGAGAACCCTAGCCGGGTATGCTTCAGACCTTGTGTACAGAATTTTGATTGGTCTATTTTTTCGGCAGCCATCTTGACTTCCAAAAATGGTCTGAAATCATTTAAAACCTTACGCCTCATTAACTGCTTGGTCAATTTTACCAGCAGCCATCTTGGATTTTCTGAAAATTTCTGGAAATCAGTTAAAATTCTCATTAACTGCTTGAACGGTTTCAAGCAAACTCGTCTAGAAAGATCCTAGACTCGTGTGCTTCATAGCTTTTATACAGAATTTTGATTGGTCACTTTGTTCGGTGGCCGTCTTGAATTTTCTGAACAATGTCGGGAAAATCGTTTAAAACACTACTCATTAACTGCTTGGGCAATTTCAACCAGACTAACTTTTCAGAATATGTATACAGAATCTTGATTGGTCACCTTTTCTGGCGGCCATTTTGAGTTTTCTTAAAAAGCAAGTACTCAGTAACCACTCGGCCACTTTCGAGCAAATTCAGTTGAAAGGACCCTAGAGTGGTATGCTTCCGAACCAATATACAGCAATTTAATTGAGCAATTTTTTGGGCGGCCATCTTGAATTTTCCATAAAATGCCGTCAAATCATTAAAACGCTACTCCACATTAACTGCTTGGACAATATCAATCAGACTTGGCTGGAACCATAGGACGCTGGTATGTTCTGCAACTTGTATACAGAATTTTGGTTGGCCAATTTTTCCAGTGGCCATCTTGGATTTTCTGAAAATATCGGGAAATCAGTTAAAATGCTGCTTGTCATCAACCGCTTGAACGATTTCAAGCAAACTCCACTGGAAGGACCTTAGAGTTGTATGATTCAGAGCTTGAATACATAATTTTTATTGGTCAATTTGTTCGGTGGCCATCTTGAACTTTCCGAAAAAAAATGGCTAGAAATCGTTTGAAATGCTACTCCTTATTAACTGCTTGTTCCAGTGGCCATCTTGTTCTCCAAAATGACATCTCAGGAACTGCTGCACAGATCAGGCTGAACATAATTAGATTTAATTTCATTGATAACTAAGGGTGATTAAACTTTGTTCAAGAGAATTTGATCCTTGATAAAACATGGTTGTCAAGGAGCAATCAAAATTTTGGGTTTAATAGCCATATTGGATTTTTTTATTGGCGGGATGGAACCTAAGATTCAATCTGATTGTGTGGTCAGCGTTCATTATTAATTTCCCACCAAATATTGATTGTACTGAATTCCCAATTTTGTATTTTATGTCTGACTGAATTTAAAGTGTTATGTCTGTTCAAATGCTAATGGTCCAGGTGAGCGTTAAGGCCCTTGGACCTCTTGTTACTGTAAATACTACGATTTTGGTCATGTATGTCAAACTGATCTCTATTTTAGGTGCCCAAATTCAATGCGGCAAAAGTAGGTACCCAGTAGTCATAAGCGAGCTGAATTAGCCGGTGCCAGAAATTCAGAGATTGGAGATTCAATGGTTAAAGGTTTAAGTTAAGAAACAACATCATATATTGTTGTTACTGATTTACATTGCTACTGCCAATGGCTATTATGAATGATTACTGATTAACCTTCTATTGTTATTTACAGAGAGGACGATGATTGGGATGAATTGGCAAAGCTTGGCTGGCAGGCCACTCAGGGTATACGGGTAAGATGAAAATCTAATCTGTAAAATATTCAAGAGAATTTCAATGTTCTCATTGAAAATTTCCATTTGCAAACCAAGATAAGATTATTCTTTTTAATTTACCACTAGAAGGACTGGCTCGGTTATCGAGCCTGTCATTCCAGTGTTAAATTAAAAAAAATATTCTCTTGGTCTGCAAGGGAACATTTTACAAGACTACTGCAGAAGCTATTTTTCACCGCCTTGGGTGTTAAAGGGTTAAACATCAAGTAAGCTTCATTTTCGCAATGTCAACACTAGGTTCAAATAAGAGCATTTCACCATGTCATGAAATAACAAATATTGTCCATCAGACATGGGTGGGTTAACAAACTGGCATATGGTGTCCATGTCCATTGTTGTTTTTCCTAGTTCCTTTAACCGTTTACTGATGAATTCCCCATTCCTCATTGTAAAGGCTACCATACAGGAAAATTGTTGAATATTTTGAAATTAATTTGCCTGGAAACCGTTGCCGCCTTAGGCAGCAAACGCATTCCAGTCAAATTAATTTCAAAATATTCAAACAGAATAAGTTTTATTTTGTCAAAAATATTCTTTTTCTGGGATTTTTCCGTGAAAGAGTTATTAATGTATCCATGTATCAGTGCCTACATATAAACTGGCTTACAAGTAAAAAATTTTCTCTGGGTCATTTTAACACATTTGATATAGTATCTGCGATATAATTTAGCATTTATAATATTTCCCAATGTCTTATGCATGTACAATGATGCTGTGAGTTCATGAACAGAATTATTGCATTCCTCTTTCTATCATCTAGCAAACAACACCGAGACAGGGTGTAACTGACGACATTATCTTTGCTGAACCGGGTTCTGGTTGTCAAAGTGACGCTGCTGATGCCGAATGTGAAGATATGGAGCCAGCGCATGAAGATGACATCATCACTCCAATTATTACCTTCAGTCCAACAAAGCCCAGCACTAAGTATGAATGATATTTGACATTTATAATCTGATAGACTATCGAACAATGTTTAGCTATTATTATGCTAACTGTTCAAGGTTATGCTCAGTGTGTGTACAGGTCAGGAAAAGTGATTGAAGCTGAGAATTTACAAGATTGTTAGTAATAACTTTCAGCCAGGTTACTAAAAAAAATCTGATCTTTACAATATCACATTCATCCTCTTAGTATCTGAAATGATAAGAAATATAAAAATATTTTATTTTGCAGACCAGACAAGTTGGCACAAAAGACGACACCACGTCGCCGCTGTGAAGAGGATTCCAGCTGTCCTGATTCACCAAAGAAAGGTAACAAGAAAGGAGGAAAACACGAAAAAGTCACAAGAAAACCCAGTCATGTGAAACCAAATGGTAAACCTAGCAATGGCAACCACATAACCACAGGACAAACAAACAGAACAAGCATTTCAAAAGATGTTAATACAGCGAATACGGATGGCAATCCCGTCGAAGCGGGCAGTGTTGATTCATCATCTAAAAAGAAGATAGGTCTCATTATAGGCATCGTTGCTGCAGTGTTAATCATTTTAGCTATACTGATTTTTGCATTATATAAATACAAGAGCAGAGATGAAGGGACCTATAAAGTAGATGAAACACAAAATTTTGTAGCAGCAGAGACTAAAAAATCGCATACCAATGGTGGACTTAAATCTAACAGTAATGGAGCCAGTAGTGGTGGCGGTGGCGGCGGCGGCGGCGGCGGCGGCGGTGGTGGTGGTACAAAAAGTGGTAAAAAACGTGATGTTAAGGAATGGTATGTTTAGCGCAAGCTGATGATGAGTTGTATATAATTTATTATTTGGATACTAACATTATATATAATGGGTGGAAGGAAGCTAATGGTTGGTATGGAGCGCTCATGATTTATCAGCATTCAATGAAACAGGGTGTTATACTTACTTGAAAGATAAGCTAAAATATAATCACTTTGTCCATCTGTATATCGCTTTTGCTATCAGTACAGCTTATAAATAACTTAACCTGTTTCCAGAACAAAAACAAGAAACTTTACTAAGAAATGTTCTGTTGAATATTTTAAACATCCAATACAATTATGATTAAAATATTCAACAGTACGTCTTGTTTTGTTTTTGGAAACGTGTTGAGTTCTTTCTGAGCTGTATTTGACACGCCATGGATTTGGTTCAGAGTGGCTCTCAACGCTCATCCTCAGTCAGGCACCAATCTGCTGGTACGGTTCTTAGACAATAGGTGTATCACTTACTAAAAGTCTACCCGTTTCATTTTGTACAGAACATCAAAGCAAATTTGTGTGTGTGCTAATTACTGCCGATAATTTCAATACGTATTGAGTACGAATACATTATATGCCACATCTGTGTTATGAATTATAAATAGGTCACAATGATCTACCTTTAGTAGTTCAAACAGCGGCAAAAGAAATTCCATTAACTTTCAACTGTTGTTTTTATCATGGCTGTAATTTGAACACATCACTTAGAGTCTTGAGTATTGCGTGACCATATGACCGCATCTTAGGCTGTGTGGGTGTTGCATTTTAAACATTTGATGCCGAAGCCGACCAAAACCCGCCTTTACAGTTATCTTGAGGAATGTCCATTTGCAGGCCCAGAGAAATCTAGTTTTGAAAATTTACCACTGGAATGACTGGCTCAATTATCAAGCCAGTCAGCTCAATTATCGAGCCAGTCATTCCAGTGGTAAATTGTCTAAAAATAGTCTTCTCTTGGCCTACAGATGGACATTCCTCGAAGCCACTGCATAGGCCGGTTTCATCATGAAATAGTTAAACACTTATCTACAGTGTCATGTTTCAGATATATCTATGAGAGCATCTTAGGTTAAATGTATCCGATACAGACAGTATAAAGACTAAGATGCTCTGGTACTTTTCATGGTTCAGTACATGTCAACAGAAATTGGGTTCCTATGTGTTTTAGCGTATGACTGCATCTTGAGATAAATGTATGAGATGTATGCAAAGTGCTCTACTTGTTAGGCTTCATCGAGCTTTCACTCTTGAATGATCAACATTGGTAAAAACAAGTGTGACACAATAGGATGGTATAACGTGGGAGCCATGATCGCTTGAGATTGATACTGGCACTTGTGCTGGGTTAGGGACAAAAGTTGAATGCCTGGCACTGAGTTTGTGCAACGCCTGGCACTGAGTTTGTACATGCAATTTATAGGTCTTCAGGTCTTCGTGGAAATCCTGTGCGAAACATTACCTTAGGCAGCTTTGCCTGAAATGTAAAAAACTTGACAGACCGACTGATAGACAGACAGACTAGTTGCGAGTCGCAGCTAATAATCTATGTATGTGATTATTGAATGTCCATTTACAGGCCATGAGAAGACTATTTTTGAAGAAGGAGATTTACCACTGAAATGACTGGCTCGGTCATCGAACCAGTCATGTCAGTGATGCATTTTCAAAAGTAGTCCTCTTGGCCTACAAATGGACATTCCTCAAAAGCATTGCAGACGCTGCTTTTGGCGGGCTTGACCATTAAATGTTTAAAGGGCCATGCATCAATGCTGTGGTCTGAGGGCTTATTTTTGTGGTGCTATGTGTCATTGGA
This sequence comes from Chaetoderma sp. LZ-2023a, assembly GCA_034401795.1. Lineage (NCBI taxonomy): Eukaryota > Metazoa > Mollusca > Caudofoveata > Chaetodermatida > Chaetodermatidae > Chaetoderma > Chaetoderma sp. LZ-2023a. The sequence goes on along the minus strand of CM067373.1, from coordinate 88,302,055 downwards.
TCCCTAGCTTTCTGACGACAAGGATTGATGAATCCCCAATTTCAACATGTTTCATTGCAAGGTAATTTGAAGCTGGCTTTCTAAGTATTTAAAATGGAATGGTTAGAGCACAGGATTACGCAATGAATGTGAACATATATATCGCTGTTTAATATTGTCATTTTGGCTGTATGATGAATGAGTAGTAGAACAATAATCAACAAAGGGATGTATTTTGTGATTTGTCGGGTTTTCGTCAATCTTGAATTTTTTCTCGACAAACGAAAATTGTTACAGTTTGGTTGACAGCAACAGACGATATGTTCTATGCGATAAGTATCGTAAATATTATAAATTCAGAAGCATCGAGGCCTAGCACCGGAAAACATATTTTAAATGTATATACTATCATCATATCTAACTACACTCTGATCGTCAGCTTTAAGATATGGTTTCTTACAGCGAAACTATTTATGGTTATTATTAATATATATATATATATATTAAACTACCAGCCTTACAACAATAAGCAACATTCCTTTGTACACTATGTTTGTCTCGTCAATTATATGCCGTTTTATATGATTGTACGGCGACCACGTTGTTCACGCTGCCAGTAGATTGGTGTGGTCGCATATTTCCTTGCTTTTTCATTTAACTCTTACTTACCACTCTGGTGTCAAAACTTTAAATTTTCAAATTAAAGGTGTATGTTCACACCAAAATATTTGGAAATAAAATTGTTAAAATTGTATACTTTTATAGGCGAAAATTGTGTCCCTCGATGGAATAAAACGAAATAAATCTTAACATATCATGATTTCATTCTGTATAAATAATTTTGTATTTTTAGTTTTGAATTTGATTTGGGGCCTTATGCCTCTAATTCAATTTGACAACTTAAAATTATATTAATTTGTACGTAATGAAATAAGAATATGTTAAGATTTATTTCGTTTCTTCACATCTAGGTCCACAATTTAAGCCTCTAAAATTATACAATTTTAACAATTTTATTTTCGAGCATTCTGCTGTGAATGTGCACCTTTGAGTTAAAAGATGAACTGGTGTTCTTTTTTCGACAAATTCGGTGGGAGATGGTGCTGCCGTAGACAGCAACATCTTCCACCAAAATTGTTGAAAAATGTACACCAGTTTCTTTGCTATTGACGCAGTAAAAAATAGAATATTGACATCAGAGTGGTAAGGGTTAAGTGATTTAGATTTTTACATCTGGTTAGTAATTCATTGTGTCATATCATTCGTTAATATCTTTTGTTTGTTTGTTAAGAAATGTGTTTTCATGAGAACTGCTTTCAGTTTAAAGTTTTAAATATCAGAATACTCACACCCTAGCAACATTTCATTGTTAGAAACAGGAAATTTTGGGACAAGAGATTGCCTAGTCCAAGCGAAGATTTTTTTGACACTATCATTGGATTAATGGACCTCTCCAGTTTTAACTATATGATCACTGGAGTAATGAACCTTTCCAGTTTTAGCTATTTTCTGCTCATCTTTAGCTAAGCTCCACCCACACTTCGCCGTGTTGTGTTCGATTGACCTATGAACTGCCTGACTATCAATTTCCAGAACACTACAGGTAAACTGTTGAATATTTTGAAACTAATTTAACTAATTTTAACTGCCTATGGCAGCAACGGCACCTAGTCAATTTAGTTTCAAAATAGTCAACAGTATCTTTATTAAATAGTAAAAACAGACAATTCGTACAACAATGCTTAGTCTGTCATCAATTAAACGTTCATGACGAACTTATCTATGTCATTCATAATGTCATTGATTATGACGTCATTCTACACGTCACATAGTTAATTATGATGTCATGATTGATGGATAAAATGGAAAGGTCCATTGGCATGGTAACCATTACTGAGCCAAACATGCCAGTGGTATGGTAAATGTTCTAAAATATTCTCCTCTTATTCTACAAATGGACATTTCACAAGGTCGCTGCATATTTTGGCAGGATTGGCCATTAACCATTTAGCACTCGCATCAACCAAAAATCACTTCTACAGTGGTCTTGAGAAATGTCCATTTGCAGACCAAAAATAGTCCTCTTGGTATGCAAATGGACATTTTCTATAACAAATTCGAGGGTTACAATGTTACGCACTTATTTCACCTTGTCAATGGTAGTTATTCATTACAGTGATGTTAGCTGTAGTGATATCCATTCATTCATCTACTCATCAGACTGTCTCTCCATACTCCTGTCCGCATTCAACAGTGATGCCACAATCTGGTATTTCTTGGTTAAAATGTCAAACAGTTTTTGTCTTTGATGAAATCTTAAAGTACAAAGTATATTTAGCCAATGGGAGAAAGACTCATAGTTTGGTGTAGCATTTTCTCATATTTAGAGCTATTGACTCTTAATCTGAAAGATAGATTATTGAGAGCTAACTAAGCTTACATAGTTTATTATTCGTTTGTCGCAAACACATGTAAAATAACAAGATGTTGTTTTGCCATGATATAATAATTCCAAACAATGTTAAATGAGTGGAAATCTGATATTACATTTTAAGCTCAATTTTTTTTTTTTTTACCTTTACCAAACAAAAGGGACCATTTAATCTGTTTAATATACTCATTATACCGTTCTCAGTGGATATCAATAAATAACAATGTGCATGTGTGAATGCCTGCCTGTGCATGCGTGTGTGCGTGCGTGCGCGCACATGTGTGTGCGTGCGTGTGTGTAATTTATACATGGATTTGTCATTATATAGGGAATGAACAAAATAAACAAAAGTTGTTTAACCATTTAATGGTCAAGACAGCCAATTCTGGCATCTGCAGTGGTCTGGCCAATGTCCATTTGCAGGTCAAAAGATCATTTTTGAAATCTTAGCACTGGAGTAAGTGGCTTGGTAATTGAGCCAGTCATTACACTGTGATAAATTTTCAAAAATACTCTTCTCTTGATAGAAAGATAGACATTGACTAATGAAAATCTTGCTTTTCTTGACATGCAGATAGACATTGACTAATGAAAACCTTGCTTTTCTTGACATGCAGATAGACATTGACTAAGGAAAACCTTGCTTATCTTGACATGCAGATAGACATTGACTAATGAAAACCTTGCTTCTCTTGACATGCAGATAGACATTGACTAAGGAAAACCTTGCTTATCTTGACATGCAGATAAACATTGACTAAGGAAAACCTTGCTTATCTTGACATGCAGATAGACATTGACTAAGGAAAACCTTGCTTCTCTTGACATGCAGATAGACATTGATTAATGTAAACCTTGCTTCCCTTGACATGCAGATAGACATTGACTAATGAAAACCTTGCTTCTCTTGACATGCAGATAAACATTGACTAAGGAAAACCTTGCTTCTCTTGACATGCAGATAGACATTGACTAAGGAAAACCCTGCTTCTCTTGACATGCAGATAGACATTGACTAAGGAAAACCTTGCTTATCTTGACATGCAGATAGACATTGACTAAGGAAAACCTTGCTTCTCTTGACATGCAGATAGACATTGATTAATGTAAACCTTGCTTCCCTTGACATGCAGATAGACATTGACTAATGAAAACCTTGCTTCTCTTGACATGCAGATAAACATTGACTAAGGAAAACCTTGCTTCTCTTGACATGCAGATAGACATTGACTAAGGAAAACCTTGCTTCTCTTGACATGCAGATAGACATTGACTAAGGAAAACCTTGCTTATCTTGACATGCAGATAGACATTGACTAAGGAAAACCTTGCTTGTCTTGACATGCAGATAGACATTGACTAAGGAATACCTTGCTTATCTTGACATGCAGATAAACATTGACTAAGGAAAACCTTGCTTCTCTTGACATGCAGATAAACATTGATTAAGGAAAACCTTGCTTCTCTTGACATGCAGATAGACATTGACTAAGGAAAACCTTGCTTGTCTTGACATGCAGATAGACATTGACTAAGGAAAACCTTGCTTATCTTGACATGCAGATAAACATTGACTAAGGAAAACCTTGCTTATCTTGACATGCAGATAAACATTGACTAAGGAAAACCTTGCTTATCTTGACATGCAGATAAACATTGACTAAGGAAAACCTTGCTTATCTTGACATGCAGATAAACATTGACTAAGGAAAACCTTGCTTATCTTGACATGCAGATAAACATTGACTAAGGAAAACCTTGCTTATCTTGACATGCAGATAGACATTAAACTAAGGAAAACCTTGCTTCCCTTGACATGCAGATAGACATTGACTAAGGAAAACCTTGCTTCTCTTGACAAGCAGATAGACATTGACTAAGGAAAACCTTGCTTCTCTTGACAAGCAGATAGACATTGACTAAGGAAAACCTTGCTTCTCTTGACAAGCAGATAGACATTGACTAAGGAAAACCTTGCTTCTCTTGACATGCAGATAGACATTGACTAATGAAAACCTTGCTTCTCTTGACATGCAGATAGACATTGACTAATGAAAACCTTGCTTCTCTTGACCACTGAAGGGTTAATATTGTGTGACATATTCACAGTCACATGACCTTATGATTATCAAGAAATTAGCCAAAGAATCTAATGAACTCTGAACCTCTTAGTTGTATGGCCACGATGTTATATTTTGTTCAAAGACGAGGACAATTTTTGTCGCGCCCATAGCGCAGCGGAGGATCTCGACATAGCGATCCAAATGACGTCTGGCATGCAGCGTGCACCAAGAATTAGGTAAATGTTAAAATTTTTGAATGGACATTTAATTCATCAAGGGCTTATACGATGTCACTAAAACTTTACAGATTTGTTCTATGCCATTGTTGTATCCAGTCTCCATCGTAACGACAATATTTTTATGCTGTTTGGACTTGAGTATTGTGAACCAAGCATTAGAAGTGTTAAATTTTTTCAATGGAAGTATTTTCTCCATACTTTTACATGGTTTGAACTTTTATTTCTGTGTGATTTATCCCCTTTTCAAGAATTAGAAGAATATTAGGGTTTTAATAGACATGATTCATGAAGGAGTATGCTATTTTAAGAAATCCGTATTTCGCAACATTGCCACATGATGTGTGATATATGGATAAACTAAAGGGCTTGACAAATGAGATGCAGTCCATCTAGTTTATCAAGAGTGCACAAAGTTATTTACGGAGTTAAAAATCTCTATTGCTATATGTCTATCGCCATTATTCGAGGACAAATTGCATGATAATGAGCCTTGTACACAAGCTTCACAGTATTTCTCCTTTATGCCATTACGATCCAGTGTTTCCAGACCATGATGAAAGCTCTGAAATAATCCAACATGTTTTCAAAGCAAAATAAAAGATACTGTTGAATATTTCAAACATAATTGGATTGGAAGACATTGCTGCCTTGAGGCAGGATTCGAAGACATTGCTGCGTTTAGGCAGCAATGTTTTTGAATCCAACTTGTCCGAAATATTCAATAAACCATTTCTGTATTGTGTTCAAAATTTTATTTCGATATGTTGTTAAATGCTAGTAATTATTTTGTTATGCCAATGTTTATTTCATTCAGCAAATGTGGCCAGTACCTGTAAGTCATTATTCCAATCTCATCTCTTTATTATCTGTTATAATTAGCGCTTTGTTTATTTCTTCTTCGTAAATTTTCCCTTTAATTTTCAAAATCTTGTCAAGAAAATTTTGAAAGAATTATCTCTTAATGTACATTTACAGGCTATATGGAAAACATTTTAGAAATCTTACACTAGTATGGCTGGCTTGGTTGCTGAGCCAGACATTCCAGAGGTAATTTTGCTCAAATATTTTTCTCTTTTATTACAAATAGGATTTTTTTTTTAGCTTGAGAAGCTATTGTTGGCTGACTGGACTGTTAAAGGATTAGTTAATCGCTTGCTTTTAATATTAGAAGAAACTTTTTACTTTTTTTTTCTCCCTTGGTTAGGAAGAACATTTATGTACAAAAGCTAGTCAAAATAAATTAAGTTTGTCTTAAGCCTCTTGACTGCTGAGGTTTCTGCAGACGACATATTCCCAGGATTATATATCTGGACCTGCTAAATATTTTGAAAACAATCTGACTGAACGTTGCCGCCAACAACTTTCAGTCAAATTGTATTCAAAATATTCAGCATGTCAAGGTTTTTTGCTCATTGAAATTATTGTCTAGCGGCAGTGAGTCAATTAAAAGGTAGTACCTTTGAATCATGTTATTTTATTAACAGACTTGAACTACTACCACAATTCTTAAATAACAGTTGCGCATACTTGACCTATTGACTTATATCTATCTAAACATTGTTATCGACTCTCTAGAAGAATTTTGGGCACATGACGCCATAATTTATTTTTAATCTTGGAATAAATAAATCCTTTTTAGAAAATTTAGATTTTTACTGAGTGAATCTTACAGGCCAAGATAAGACTATTTTTGAAAATTAACCTGTACTGGCTGTCTCGGTTACGGACCACTCATTCTAGTGTTAAATTTTCAAAAGTAGTGTCTGTCTTGTAAGTGTGCATTCCTCCAGACCACTACAGAGGCCAGTTTTGGCCGGATTGACCATTAAAGGGCTAATGTATCTGTATAAGGAGAGTGAGTTTTAGGATTGATTTAAGAGTTTATTACAGTTGAAAAATGTACAAGAGAAGACAATTTTTGAAAATTTACCACTGTAATGACTGGCTCATTAATCGAGTCAGTCACTCCAGTAGGGTTGGGCGATTTTTTCGATATTATCGTCAATATCGCGATATACCGATACCGAAATCGTCATAAATTCGAAAAATCGTAAATATCATCAATACCGACAGGACGATATTGCACTTTTAACTGTGAGCATAATATAAATAACTAAGTTAGAAATGCATTACTCTTACCTCTATTCAGTCCAGTAATAGTCTTTAAGTAATAATCCAGTCTGTCTAAGGTAATAAAAACTTAATAAACTCCAAAATAATCTGTGCTCATTTAATTCATGGTTTGTTTGCGCTAATAAAATGATTTAAAGTACAAAATAATCCTTTGTTGTTCACTTTTCATACTTACACAAATAGACGGCGCCATGTTTTTTCTTGCCTCATTCTGAGTATTAGTCAGTGGGGAATACCATTTGCACTACCCACATTCCATTCTGATGACGTCATTACTACAGGTCAAGCTATTTATCCATTAGTCATTGATCTGCATGGTTAAACATTCTTCTGACCATGAAAGATTTAAACTTTAAAACTTTTTAGGTCGATAGGAAACCACACACACTTAATCCCTTATCAATACCACAGCTTGGAACGGTGGGTGAGGGGGAAGTTAATCTCTTGCTTTACCGCTATACGTTTTTATGTAACTTTATACAATATATTTAGCATTTTTAAACGAATCAGATCAAAATTCATTCCACATATAACATTACGGATTTATTCTGAGTGAGAGACGTCCTTAAAATAAAGAATTTAGGCCTAATTATTTCCAGTCTTCTATCTGTTGTGGCAGTCTTGGCTGCAGAGTTAACTGGGTTAAATTCACACATCCCGGCTACGCCTTGAGATCAATGGATACACCCGCTAAGTATAGGTCTACAATGGGGCAAATTAGTATTTAATATTACAGACCAAATAAAATCTGATATAATTGTTTCCAGTCTTCACGCTGGTTCTCGTTCAAAATCATGCAGTGTTATTTTATTAATTAGCGGCGGGCTTGATAACAGCTGTCGGAATTCTGCAGTGTGAATTCTGATTGGCTCAAGTATGATACGGCGGCCAATCAGATTTCGCTCTGCGGAATTCCTTTCTGCACAATGAAGTTAATGCGTATTCCTTGCTCAATCTTTTGACAGTTGTCGTGAGGTAAAGATAACACAAAATACAACACAAGAACAGAAGAAAATCCTTTATTTTTCTTATTTGTGATGAATACGGTTAGTTGCATTACATTCGTTGCTTTAAACTGTATATTGAAGGGTGTCAAAGTGTGGAATTTCGTGTATTAAATATGCGGAAATGGCAATCATGGCGTCTCAATTTACGGTTTCAATGCAACAAATTTAATGAAAATAACTTGCAGACGCCACCAATTAGAAATACATGTTATTCTATGTTTACACCCTAACTCCACACCCCACCCAAATGACGATATATCGTAATACCGCGGTATTTTAATGAGATACCGATATCGCCATGCCTTGAGCAATATCGCCCAACCCTACACTCCAGTGATATGTTTTCAAAGATAATCGCTTGGTCTTCAAATGGACATTTTCTATGAGAAAATTGAAATCTTGAGAAAATTTGAGGATTAAAGATTTTAGTGAAATTCAGAATGGAAGATCTGTTAATATACAAAAATATTCTGTAATTATAAAATATTCAGCATGCTGTTATTGTGTCTGTCCTTGTTGCATAATATAATAGAGGGATTTCTAGCTATGCCCCGCCCATTTCTAGCTAAGCTCTGCCCCCTTTTTCTGCCTGGTGCAATCAATTTGAAACTTGAAACCTGAATTCTGTGAGTCAAAATTTCAAGTTAATTATACAGGTAAGCTGTTGAATATTTTGAAATCAATTTAACTGAGAGCTGTTGCTGCCGATGGCACTAACAGCTGCAGTGAAATTAGTTTCAAAATATTCAACAGAATGTTTAGTAAATTGTAAACTCATCAAATACAATTAGTACACTTTGTGAGTCACTTCAATTTTCATGACAGAGGCTATGTCATTATGATTGCGATGTTAGCTAGCATGTGACGTAATTGATGGCGATGTCAGGTATGTGAGTGAAGAGCAGATCCCTCCATAGCTTACATTTGTTACTGTATATACCGGTTAGCAAATTCCATGTTATCTCTAACTTACTGTAAATATAGAGAATTTTATTGGTGATTTATTTCTCCATTGTTCTATAATACAGACTAGTTTCTATGATACATTTTTATTTGTATAAGTCGCTCTTAAAATATACTACTTTTTATATGTATATATATATATATATACAGGCTAATAATAATATTATTAATAATACTAATACTTCAGCCTCCTTATATGTAAGCATTACTCCCATGTGATAGATATTGTTGGTTTTAACGACGAGTATCAAGTCTTAACCATTACACCGATGAAATCCCTATATCTCATTTTCAAAGCTACCATACAGGAAAACTGTTGAGTATTTTGAAATTACTTTAACTAAAGGCAGCAATGGCTTCCAATTAAATTAATTTCAAAATATTCCACAGAATAAATTGCATATCGTAAAGAATTTACTTTTTCAGGGATTTGTCTGTGTCAGGGTTAATTGATTGTCATCATTAATGAGAAACTTTAATTTTAATTTTTTATTATCATTATACATTGTTTTATAATGCTAATATTTAGATTATAGAAGTGCTAGCTCTTTTGGGCGAGTGACGCCTATTAGCATCGTTAGTGTAAATTTTATTTACCGGTATTCATTTATACATCCCATCTGGGTCTGATGTATTATAATAATACAATTTCATGAAGATATTATTTTGATGTATATATGCTTATATAAGCTAACCATGTATGTATTTTGTTCTTTGTTCACATAAAATCACTGGAATGACTGGATCGATAACCATATTGCTATATGGCCCATAAGATGTCTTACAACCTTACCATTTAATTGTCAGGCCGGCCAAAACTGGCCTTTGCAGGTGTCTTGAAAAATGTTCATTTGCAGGCCAAGAGAAGACCATATTTGAAATTTTACCACTGAATTGACTGGCTCGATAACCGAGTGATTCATTTCAGTGATAAATTCTTGCCCATTAAAGGGTTAATGTTTAGAGCACGGAAATTTCAAATTCTTGAATTAAATTTCTTTTACTCATTTCAGGGGTAGAAATTTTTTTACTGTCTTGGTCTGCAAATGGACATTCCTAAGTATCATTGTAAAGATCAGTATCGGCCAGTTTGACCAGTAACCCGTTAACCCTTGAAATCCCACTGTCTTAATTTCAAAACAGCTATACAGGAAATCTGTTTAATATTTTGGAACTAGTTTCGCTGGAACTTGTTGCTGCCATAGGCACTAACAACTTTCAGTGAAATTAGTTTCGAAATATTCAACAAAATATGGGCTAGATCATAAATAATTTGTCGTTTCTAGTATGCGGTGGTTCAAAGCTTATGCTGTTAATCATGATACATTGAGTAAGTTGTATACATCATTTTGATTTACATTCCATGTTATTTATTTGTGTTGTCATTGTTATTATGATATCTCATTATTAGATGCTTATTATACTGATGACCATTTCATGATCTATGCTGTGGTCACAGTGTCCAGATCTGTTATGTTTGCTTGTTTAATTTGAAAGTAATGAATAGGAGCTAGGTATTAATTATAGAATAATTATTGTTATTATGTCCGGGTAGTTTGTGAAGATTTTGTATAATAATAGTATTAATATTAATAATGATAATAATAATAATGCTTATACCGAACAATAAACATTTTAATAATAAGTTTGTTTGGTGTTCTGAGACCATTGCCATGGTGTGATAGGCTGACCACTGTCCAGAATGTATCCATGAATGCGGAGTGGATGAGTCGGGTAACATGCTGGAATCAGTGAGCTTGTATGAGATTGTTACGTATAAACACTGTCGACCGCATTAACAGTCTGTAACAGAACCAATCACTGTTGCAAATGATCCATAAAGTACGGCTTAGAAATAACTTATCATGTTTTTAAAACTAAATGAAATGTACTATTTAATATTTTGAACTTAATTGGATTGTAAAACTTCCAATCCAATCAAGTTCAAAATATTCAAAAGAACATTTCTTATAAGCTAACATGTTTGTTTTTCTGTTTTGGAAGCTTGTTAACTTATTTATGAGCTGCACTGTAATATGAGCTAGAGTGATCAAATCTTGATTTGATGATAATATATAGTCAGATATATCTTCAGAAGGTTATTTCAAGAATACTGTGTGTTGTGTTACCATTTTATTGGTCAAGCCTGTCAAATCTGGCCTGTAGAGTTTGAGACATCAATCGGCTCCCCATAGGGAGATGGTCTATCTCCTGTGCTATTCACCTGTTACCTTGCTGCTGCATTGAAATCAGTGCAGGAAAGTTCCAAAAGACCAACCCCCCCGCCCCAGTGTCAATACTGGGTATGCCGCTAGAGGTGGAATATGCTGACGATGTGGACTTCATAGACGAGGAAAAGAAACCCCTTGACGAACTTCTCCCAATAGCTGCAAGCAAACTAAAAATTGAGAATCTCTATGAATGAATACAAAACAGAGTTCATCTACCTATTGACAAAGCATGAAACTAAAGAAAATGAAAACCCACTTCGTGGCAGCGACCCATGGAGGAAAAGTAAAATTCTGGTCTCACTGCTTTGTAGTACTGCTGACACCGATGCACACTGCGTCATGAGGTATATAGCTTTCCAGTCCTTCTGGAAGCTATTGATTTGTAGATCAAAAATGCCCTTGATAAAAAGACTATGTTTATACAATGCAACCTGTGTATCCTTGATACCGTATAACTGTAACAGCTGGGCATCTCCAAAGGCAGCTCTAGACAAACTTGATGCATGCCACCGCAAACACCTACTCGCCATCACTGGACACCGATGGCTAGACAGCATAATTTCCAATGATGCACTATACAAGATGTGTCATACGTCGCTGTTGTCTGTAAACGTTGACCAGTAAAGATGGTCCATGTTTGGCCATGTGCTAAGGATGCCAGAAGAGACACCAGCACAGAGAGCCTTGCCATTTGCCCTGCTCCGAGCTAGCAAATACAAAGCCAGGAGAGGACGTCCTTGCATAAATCTGCTACGAGGTGACCAGGACTTGGTACACTCAACTCAAGAATGGACCTGAGGAAGCTAAGGATTTCTGCTGAGGACAAGACAAAGTGGGCAAAAGCGAACAAGGACTGATTGTAGCTGTAGGTTGTACTACTACTACTACTACTACTACTACTACTACTACTACTACTACTACTACTACTACTACTACTACTACTGTCACAGAATATAGTAATCATACAAGGACATACAATTCCTACAATGTATTGGACTATTAAGTGTTTAAGACGAACTAAATTGAGTTATTCATGCTGTAATTGATTATGGCATCATCATATACATCATGTAGTTGATTATGATATCATATGATGGTTGGATAAATTAGAACGGTCTATTTGCAAAGGCGGTTGGAGCCTAACTGAGCCCAAGATTCTGGTCCACTTCTCTTCGACCGTTAAGTAAGGTTCGTTCATTCATGAGAAGGGTTGTGGCTTTGAGTTGCTTCCCATTATTGAAACCAGTTATCAACCCTTTCTATCACTGATGTAATCGACTTCATCTGTATATGCCATTTCAGTGGAAGTTCTAGCTTGAGGCATTTGTGCATATGTGACTTATGGTAGAATGGTTGGTTTTGTTTGATAATTTATATCCGACAATTGACTTGCAGACATCAGTGATTGAAAAAAATATTGTTTGCATTTTTGGGATGGCCAGTGGTAGATTTTCAAAAATTAAATTTTCTTGGATGAAAAAATGGACATTCCTCAAGACCCCTACATTATTCCGTTTTGTCGGTCTTGACCATTAAAGAGTTAAGTTAAGACAAGAGGGATTATGGGACAACATATAAAGCATGCTGTGAAAACACACAACACTGGAAGCTCTAAAGGACCTGTTCATGGCTGAATTTGAGAAAATAAAGTTTTCGACGACTTCAAGCAAGTTCTATGTTCAACTATGAAGGTAATCTTTAAAGCTTCTGTGCCATAGGTGAGGAAAAATATCCAACATTTGTGACGATGAAGATGCAGTTCATGAAGGCATGACGACAAGGAGACTGGACTCTCCATCTTACTTCACTTGAACAACTGTGCTCATATTTCCAGAGTACTTCTCCAAGACGTAGCGCCTACATATCAGAGGCCATGCAGATATATAGGAGTATTTCATTTAGGGGAACTTCAGTGTGAAGAGGAGATGTATCCCTTTCTGGGGACCAGGCACGTAAGCAAGAAAACCGTAAAATGAGTCATGGGAGGTATACTGGGAATCACTCGGAACTCGACAGCTTTACAGAGGTTTTTCTAATTTCACCAGAACTGCAGCATTTGTCGAATGGAGCTGAGCAAATGATTGGACTTTCTATTCAGTGCCAAACAAGAAAACTCGTTATGAATTGTTAACAGCACTGATAGTTCGGAATGAAAACAATGTAATACACCTTAAGAAAGTGATGCAAGATATGAACCCGTTCAGTTATGAAGGACACAAACCAGTTAACATTGTCACAAAATCACTTGTCCCAGAATATGACAAAGAGGATATTCTCAGGCAAGTGCAGTGTGGAAAAGCTGTATACATAGTTTCACTAATAGTCCTCTCATTGGAGAAATAAATCTTTGGGAAAAAATGCCAAAGCTGAAATTGAAAACCTGGACATCCACAGAAAAACTAAATAAAGTCGATTTTAGTACAAGGACAGTCGAACTGAAAGAGAACTGCTCGCTATTTGCTCGGATGGTCATTGTCGCTATGTCACGACCAGACATTGGCATGTAGAATGCAGTAGACACCGTTGAACTCTCGAGTGTTACACATTCACCGTTTGCGGCGGATTTTACACTACATGCATGCCTTGATAAGCATAAATGAAAGGGATGCTAATCTCATCTCAAATGTTACACTGCACCGAAAGATTATGGTTTATAGATTCCATCTCATTTATATCTTGTCACATTCCAGTATCTGTATCACAATTATCTGCTTTATCACGTAAACGTTAAACAGTGATCGCCACCATTTTGTCTCGTCAATTGATAGTATGTGATGTCATGTAAGTGCCAATTCATTGCATTCTTTATTATGTAATACTCAGCTCATTGAATATGAACTTATGGCAGCAGCAATTTCAAGTCAAATTAGTTTTAAAATATTCAACAGCTTGCTTGTATGATTGCTTTTATAACACATTGTCAAACTATAGCGGGGGCCTCTGCGACTGCGCGAATATACCGAGGCAGATACGCTAAGCTTTTTCTGATTGGTTGAAAAGTAAATAATGACAGCCAGCATAGGCTGTAGAAATGTAGCGACATTTAGCTACTTAAGACTGAATATCTTAAGCGGCATGATAAAAAGCTTAAAACTACCCGCATGGTTTATCAGTGGCATATTAGATCACTTTAATACCTATCAAGAGATGAGGTTAGTTATCCTTTAATGCAATCACTAGAATCGTGAATTTGGAATTACTGGACAGAAAGCCATTATAATTGATGGAATACTAATTGTGCAACAACCACTACTGACCCTAAATCTTGCTTTCATTTCTCAGACTTATTCAATCAACACTTTGAGAGACTTGTACCGTAATATGACTCTGTCCATATTGTGTTTGATCATTAGAGTGTGCCAGTAAAACTGCAGCAACACATGACATGTCCACATGTATCTCCCGTAACAAGTCGCATATCTGCACTGATGCTATACCAATTAGGATATCAATAAAGCAGTTCTTGGCTAGTGATAAAACCGAGTCTCAGAAAAGATTTTAATTTGGCCAAGAAATTGCTAGAACACTAAGCAAATTCAAACGGAATTGGTAGCAGCAAGCCAAGGTGGTGCTCAGTCTAACAAGAACAATGTTACATGTTTGTCAAGAAAATGCTGACACCATTTTAATTTTACATGGTCTTCATGCAGTTACATCAGATGCTAATGTGACAGTCACTGTTCATTACAAGTACCGGGAGTGAGAAGCGCATGATTCGCCTGAGAAGCATCTGATACAATTGGTGAAAATATATCAAATGCATTAACTGTATTCCATGCGTTTAGAGGCTGCGACACAACTAAAGCATTTTACATGTATGCAGAAGCTGATATGTTGGAAGACACTATCTAAACCTTGGTATCAGCGGAGAATAAGAAGTTCTTGGAACGATTTGTATGTCAACTGTACCTTCCCCGTACAAAACATAATGGTGTTGCATACGCGAGATGGGAAATCTTCACAAAATCACTTTCGCTGAATCTGAGAAACTATCACCAACCAGAAGAGCACTTGAACAGCACATGAAACAGGCACAGCATCAAGCCATTGTGTGGAATCCTAGCAAAATTGTCAAACCAATTCTACCATCACCAACCGACTATGGCTGGACGTTGTATGATTGGTGCTACACACCACTATCATCACCGAACTGGCCCTGCACCCAAGGCAATAGTAGAACTCGTCATCTGCAACTATGGAAAGGGCATGTGCGAAAATGTCAAGTGTTTACGCAAACTGGCGGGCATTGTTTGTACAGAGGTCTGTAAATCGGGTGCAGTGGACGTCCCATGGGCAAATAGACCTTTCCACCTTATCCATCCATCCCATGACGTCATAATCAACCACGTGACGTGTAGAATGGCATCATAATGAATGACGTAGGTAAGTACGTCACGAACGTATTTGAAGACGGCCTATGCGTTGTACGAATTGTATGTCTACTATTTAATCAATATTCTGTTGAATATTTTGAAACTAATTTGACTGGGCGCTGTTGCTGCCATAGGCAGTAACAGCACCCAGTCAAATTAGTTACAAAATATTCAACAGCTTATCTGTATAGTTTTCAGGAAATTTATGGTTATGGCAATCGGGGATCGATCAATCCCAACACGGCGAGGTGTGGGTAGAGCTTAGATAGTGATGGGCGGGGCATAGCTAAAACTGGAAAGGTCCTTTGAGAATAAGATGAATATACGTACGTAGAGAGCGACACGGGCGATGATGCTAGTCCTAGTGTTTGGTAAAGTATCTGTTTAAAATCGTACGTTTTGGGAAGGGAACATTTCCTGATGACTATAACTGTATATTTTAATAAATAAGTAGTAAATTTCAATTGCAATTACTATACCCTCTGATACGAGGTAGAACACGCCATACTAAGTGGATTGATGTTTTGATTATGAGTTGATGGCGGACACATTGGATTTGTGCAAAAGAAATAACTGCCAAATGCTAAAAATAGTTCTTTCAATCAATTCTCCAGGTGTGAAAGCCATAAGCTGGACATTTAGATCGCAGAGATATAGACATTTCTAACCGAAAATCGAAAAGAAAATTAAAATAGTCGCCAAAAATGCCAACAACATGTTTCTCAATCATCGAGGTGTTCTGAATAAGAATGCATTGTCATGAATAAATTATCAGACAAATCTAACCAGATCACATATGTCATCATACGGCGTGTACATGGCACGTCCTTCGGAGGGGACGTAAAGACGTCGGTCCCGCATCGTGTGGTGTCTGTACCCTTGGGGACGTAAAAGAACTCACTCTGAGTGGCAGGCCCTGTATCGGGAGCTGAGTTATGAATATGCTCTGATAGTGTAAATATATGCCAGATGTCATTCCTGCCATACGCGTGTCCATGACGCAACACTTGACGCTTACAGTAGCAGTAGAAGTACACACTAGGATGGCACAGTTGCGTACTCTTTTAAACCCTTATTTGCTCAAAAAATCAAAATATTTACTTATTGAATGTCGATTTGCAGGCCAAGAGCAAACAACGTTTGAAGAATTGCTACTGGAATGACTGCCTCGCTTATAGAGGCAGTCATTCCAGTGTTACATTTTCAAAAATAGTCTTCTCTTGGCCTGCAAATCGACATTTCTCAAGACAACTATAGTGGCCGGCTTCGTGATGAAAGGGTTAATGCTACTCTGACAGTTTCGTGTAAATATGTAAAGGAGTATTTGTCTCTGATGCGTTCCATGAGAGTCGTGTACAGCCAGCGAGTAGGCGACAGACAGCCTGTCGTGGTGTCCCAAGTCTTAATTCCGCAGCTGCTTTGAATATCCTACGACAATAATCAACGGGCGAAAATAATCAACGAGCGATAATAATTAACGGAAGCGACCGCATATACCAGATATATAAATAATATCTAGGTGGTTGCCATGACTTCATTTATAGGTAATTTGGTAAAATCGATTTCGGCTAGTCTGTTTGAATAAGAGATGATTGCTTCAACTCTGCCCTGATTTCAAGGATACGCGAGTAGCCACATTTCCGCACCCTGCCGGTGTACTATGTAATACTGGGCCAATACCGGGCACAATATAAAGACTACTACAGGTATCTAAATCCATCCGGGCTCTATTGCAGAGAAAAGGTGTATACTTTTCCGAATTAAAGGATTTTGTCGATTAAGATTAACGCGTGTGACGCTCCAGAGTTGCAACGATGACGACGACGACAACAATGATGACGACGACGACGACGACAACAACAAGGATGACAACGACGACGACGACGACGACGACGACGACGACGACGACAACAACAACAATAACTTGGCAACAACTACAAGAGCGAACGCTGGTGGCGGTGATGGTGATGATTGTGCAGGCTCGGGCTTCAGACAAGTAAATGGAAATAACGATGGCACGAATAAAAACGAATGTAAATACGCCTATAACAAGTAATGATAAATAGTCTGCTAATGATGATGATGACAAAAACGTTGATGATAATAATGATTAAGTATTTATATTTTAATGATAATTAATTCCCACTCTGTCCGCAAAATATTGTAAAATCGTGTTCCCCATATGTCATGTATGTATGACCTGGATGTAAATAAAAGATCAAGTTCAAGTTAAAGACAACGACCCCTTTCTACTGTATCCATCTATAACATGACGTCATAATCAACTACGTGGCGTGTAGAATGACATCACAATCAATGACGTCATGAAATGACGTAGATAAATACGTCACGAACACATATTTGAAGACGGACTATGCGTTGTTGTACGAATTGTGTTTTGAAAATAATTTCATAATATTTCATAATCAACTATTGTAGGATTAGATTAAAATTTGAAATAAATTTGACAACGACTATAGGTGGTTTTTTCGTGACGTCATTACGTCATTATTTTTAGAACGGGGGAAGCCTGGCCGTTAAGCGGCCACTGCCGTGGTAAAGTAAACACTGATCTTGTAGACAATTGGCCAGCTAATGGCAGCACCACTGATTGTAAGAGGAAGTCGCGGTTACTATATGCATAAAAGTAAACAAGCTTAACTAACTTTGAATACATGTTGATCATGTTTAATTGTGTATTTAGTTAACCCTTTCACCGACAAATGAAAAAGTATATTCTTTATGATATAAAACTTATTCTGTTGAATATTCTGAAATTAATTTGACTGGAAGCCATTACCAGCAACAACTGCCAGTTAAATTAATTTCAAAATATTCAATAGTTTTCCTGTATTGTAGCATTGAAAATGAGACATGGGGAATTCAGCGGTGAAAAGGTTAATGAATAGCTACATGTCTTTGAGGGTTAAAAGTATATGGATGTCTAAAAGTATATGGATGTCTAGGATTCATTACCTACATGTACCTGCAACAATGGATACAATTTATCTGCTTCCAAAAATAGTGCAATGTTTATATTTCTACATAAAAAGACTGGACTGATTGTAAAATTTACTGATTTTTCATAGTTTTATTATTTTCCTAGGTTTATTTTGCTATGCTTAGCAAAAACATAGTAAAAGAAACACTAACCTTCACCATGAAAGACAATTACCTACCTCAATTCCTAGGGGCATGTAATTGGGTTATTATTTTATTGGGCCTCAAGACATGATACCAACTGCTATTGCATATATTGTGTGTATGTAGTTAAAATAACTGAGAACCACCCATGTAGAGCCTTATTTCCACTTCACATTCTGCATTAATAATCTACAGCAATAGCAAAATTAATTATTTAAATAATTACATCATTTAGAATATGGGTGACTGATGGCATATGCTTGAAAAAGTAGATAGTATAGAAATCTCAGTGTATGCAAACAGTGTAAGTTCTACAAAATGTTTTAGCATTTGATAATTACATGTGTGCATCTGCATGTGTCATGTCATGAATTGGTTCAGAGAAATTAGGTAGCATTTCCAGTGTTGAATCACTCACTCCATATTAAAACATTGCTGAACATATGGCCCCCACATCTTTCCAAACATAGAAACCAATTTGTATTTTAAAGAGGAGTGGAGTATACCTGCGGTGTATGAGTATCTAGCCATGCACCACCATTCACTCAGGAAATGTTGAAAATTAGATGTGGGGAAGCAAGTTCCAGGCAGACAGGGGTGTAACTCTGCCCATACAAGGAAATTTATTAGGCTCTAGATAGCAGATTCAATTTAACAATGACCAGGACTGGTGGTAATTGGAAGTTGTACTAATTCAGTTATCACATTGGATAAATTGGTAAATTTTTAAGAATTGGAATTGCTAATTGAAATTACTTTGCCCCAAGAATGACTAATTCCCAATTTCTTTTCAATTATTTTATAATTTTATCAACATAGTTTTGTCTCCTAACATAGTATAACATATGTAATATAACAAAGTGAGTAGGTTTTGACCCTTTAAAGGCCAAATTGTCCAAACCAGCATTTGTATATCATCTTGAGATGCCTGGCTCCATAATCAAGCCAGCCATTTGTTGTAAATTTTAAAAATTGCCTTCTTTTGATCTCTAAAGTGTAAATGTGCATATTGTGTGGAAAAAATTGAAATTTTCTTAATGATTGCAACAATTGCTTCTGTAGTAATATGTCTTGAAAGATGTCAATTTACCAATCCTCACCATTACAAGGATAATGCTGAACAGATAGCCCTAGAGCCAGGTCCCACAGCCCCGGCCCACAGCATATGGCCTCACCATGTTCACTCTGTAAATTTCAGATGTTTTTTCCAGTTGAATATTAAAATATACTGTACTGATCGGCTATCTGAGTATGACTGTATTTAGTATTATTTTAGTTACTGACTATTATACATTCTCAATGTTGCTGCCAGGAAAAGAAATTGTCTTAGCCACCACCCCTCCCTCTATCGTTATTGGATGACGTCACAAGGCATTCAAATTTGAGTGAGACATGTTCTGAGTAAGACATGTCAGGCCTTAATAGATGAACACAGTCTATTGAGCAATCATATGACGTGATAAAAATCGTCACAATCGTCATGTAGGCTGACGTCATAATAAATTACGTCATGAACGACGTAATTAAGTCCGTCATAAACACTTAATAGTCTGTCAAGTTGTACGAATTGTGGGTCTTTACTATTTAATAAACATGCTGTTGAATATTTTGAAACCAATTTGACTAATTTGACTGCCGCCATAGTCGGCAACAGCACCAAGTCAAATTGGTTTCAAAATATTCAACAGCTTACCTGTATAGTTGTCTGGACGTTGAGATTAATGGCGTTTAGGGACATTATGTAGATTATAATAGCCTTGCCCTTTTATCCCGTTGCAATTTTGATCTTATTCTATTAGCATATACGCACATATGTTAGAACTCAATTGGTACAGTTATTTGTCCAGCCACTTGGTGGCCATATTGGATTTCAAGATGGATTTGGCCGTCAGTTTATCTCTAAAGCTAGATGAGTTATGAAGCTCATTCCAGTGGCTATACCTACATTTATGCAGTCATTAAATTTAATCGTGCCATGAGATTTATATTTTAGGTGGCTATTTTGGTAAATATCTCTAAAACTAAAAGCGCTATGAACCAAATTCAAGTGGCTATACCTACACCTATGTGATCAAGCCATCAGATGGTGCCATTGTGAAGTGAATATTTTAGACGTCTCTCTTGGATTCCAAGATGGCTGTCATTCAAAAGCCGTGTTTGTCAATATTTCAATAGATGAATAAGTTATTGGGTTGATTGCAGCTGTAACACTAACATTAGATGACAATAATATGCCAATTTGATATTTCTGAATTTAAGATGGCCACATATGGACAAACATACATAGAAATTCTTCCACAATGCTATCACTGGAATGACTGACTCGGTTATGAAAAGAGTTGTAATGGAGTAAGGTAGCGACTTCAAGAGAACTTTGAATGCACGCTTCTTGCGCAAGCCATACAGTTTGCCGGTTGTATCTGAACCAGTTATCGCAAGGAATCCTGGTAAAGCAAACTCTGAGTCAAGTCTGTCATTCATAGGTTGTAGAGGTAGGCTTCGATGATTGGCACCTGTGCCGGTGAATATTCCTGTAATGGTACCAAGCCATGGCTGTCGACAGAGAATGATGAAGCACCAGTATCCTAGGTTACTGGAGTTTGTCAGAACGCCCTGACGCGTGACCACTGGCTTCTACCAGAACTGTATAGGCTTGTCAGCTAAGAATTGTGTGGGACCACTTTTGGGTGTTTTTTGGTGGCCATGGATATTATTTCTATCATTGGTGTCGAATTATCAGTAACTAGGTCATCAAATTCAATAGAAGCATATCATTATATTCTGTCATCATCTCTGATAAATATCTACTAGCGGTAGTTGCCAGAGATTATCCTAGTTCCAGTCTACCTGGACAATACAGCATCAATGCACATTTCAAGTGTCATCATGCACGTGTCTGCATGTCTTAAATTCCACAGCCTCTATCAATGCAAGTACAACCAGCATTCTATTAATGCGACTCGCAAACACATGGGAAATATCGGCGACTGCGACTTTTTCTGGTGGATCCTCAAATGAATTTGTTTTTCCATGAGGTTTGACGTCTCTTCAACGACGATCGACAACGGTTTGGACATGTTCTAATGCCTGCGACCACCACCAAAATTATTATCAGATGCCAGAACTGCTCACCAGAGAAATGCTATATAAGCTTTTTAATATGCCATTCAACCTTGCAACTTCGTTTGTGAGCAGGAAAAGCCGGTCTACAGTTGCATGACCAAGCAAGTGATGTGGAATGAGGCGCATTTAGGTCTTACTAGCCTAGAGTCACGTGATGAGGTTCCAAAAACTTTTTTCAAGTAGCAGAGATTGTGTGGTGTGGTCAGCCGGTGGGATACTATGAAAAACACTACATTCTTAAACTGGAGTGACCTAGGCAAGAAGTCAAACTGAAGAGCAACACAGCAGAGTTTAAATTTAGATCAACCGCAGTCATGTTATTAAAGCAGATGATAATTGCTAGATAACACCACATTTTGATGTCCAGACTGTGTCCTGATCACAAATTAAACAACGTAAATTTGAGGTTCATGAACCTAATCTTGAACCACGTTGCTTTGTAAGACAAAAGTGTTCTTATTCACATTGCCCCTGTAATGCTGTTCTTACGTTGATTTGCAATCGCTGAACTCCAAGATATAAGCATCATCACATATAATACGCTTACGAATTCACTACTGGACTGACAGCCCTTCTCAAAGACTACTTTATGAGAAGACCTGAAAAGTCTTATCTAGCACATTCCCTACAAAGGTACTACAATGACCTTCAAAACTGTACAAAGGACCGTAAAAGCCATTAACGCCGAATGTTTTTTATATCAGGTTAAATGGAGAAAGGGTATCAGCTACAAACAGATAGTAGAGGTCTACAATACATTCGTAATAGAGAAATATGGAGTACCGCATTTCGTTTTTATGGCAACGGACTACGGCGCTACGCCCAGTAAGCGCAGGTGCTGGGATGATTTTGTAGCACGGATCGACTGGACGGGTACCGGCCGTCTCACTCCCAGCTGAGCTGGGTACGGAACGGCTGTTCCGGATTCGCTTCAAGCGCGTCCCCCTGGGTCGGATAGTACACCTACATAAGCCCTATGAGAGAGGTTTTCGTTTAAAACGGCCGTCCATTAAAACGCGTGTTGCGCATGCGCGCGCGTCAGAGCTTCCATGACAACACGTCTCGGAATATGAAGCGAGTGCATGCTTATAGTGTACCGAGTCGGTACTCGTAAATGTCTTAAACTATATCCCCCTCGTTATTCATGGTAGCGATCAGGACTGGAACAAAACGAGGATTACAGAACTTTTTACATTTTTAAAATCGGCCCAGAAATGGTTGAGTTATCGTCGAAAATCCCGATAAATTATTCCAAAATATTTCTCTAGACGTCGTAATCGCGTGTATGCATAAATAGATAAAGAATGTGCTGTGCACGTGATAGCCACGTCACTACTACTATCTGCACGCTGATTGGTTACTGCTCAGTCTGGCTCCGACGTCATGAGTAGTATAAAAGAGGTGAAAAATCGAGAATCAGGAGCTACCGGCCCGCGCAGGACAACTGGACCATCAGGATTGACGTATGCAACTGCTAACCTACGGAGATTCCCACATCATCCGGTGCCATTAGGATTTCAGTTCATCGGCGGTGGTAAGGAGTCCTCGGTTTCCACAATTTTTGTACACTCCCGGACGGTGAGCGGTGATAGTTAAAGTGTTGATCTACATACACGCCCGCCCCCACCCCCTGTATCTTCGGATACTTGTTAGTTGGAAGCACTGCGAAATAATAATATTTATTGATATGTTGTAATACCGGCCTGCAGTGCATCTCTGGGCATATGGAAAATAACCTTAGCGACAGGTCAAATGTTAGCTCCGTAGGACGCGGTGACGGACGAGATGCGGATCTCCATCCAACTCATTGTAGTGTCTGGGTGAGGTCTTAGAGCCCACCATGCCCTCACGGGAAGGACGCTAGCGGTTGATATCCGTCTCTCCATCCCCACCATAATGACATGTCGGATTGGGCATGTCCAGGTTTCTAGGCAGGTGAATGCCGAATCTGTTGGGCGGGTGAAGAAAAGTCAGGTCTACGGAAAGCTATGAACTTTCCGTATCTGTGCGGGAGGAATTGTTGCGGAAAAAGGTGTTTCTAACTTTTTCGATTAAAAACGCTAGGTGAATGCTACACTTGTTGTTGCTGATGTTGAATGTCCGAGTTACACTATATACAACTGGGTGTGTATGCGATGTTCGCGCAATGATGAATTGGCGTATCCAGCCTTGCGACAACAGCACCATCCTCCGCCACACAGCCAGCACCCAGTCATCACGTTGCACCAGTCACCACCACGATGGCAGAACCAGCACGAATGGCACTGGCAGCAGCTGCAGTATTTGTACCTACATCTCCTGCAGTTTCCGATTCCGGCAGCACCTACAATAACGCCACCGTCCGCATCACGCATCACCACAGCATCCGTAATCAGCCGGCCAATTTCAGTTGTAATTTCTACACCAGTGACCATATCCTAACCAGGGTTACAGGACATTTCCAATAGATCTATATCTCTGTGCTGTTTAGTAATAGATGAGGAGATCCGCCTTATGGAAGCAGTCGCCATCATCACCGCATCACAGAGCAGTACATCCACACATCTGCGCAGCAATACTCCTACAGATCCAGCAGTTCGCAATGGTGACTATACCAGATCGTCCTTACGCTGGAAAGAAGAGAATCACGCATCCAGAAATCTGTGCAGTTCCGAGGACGACTGCCAGCAAGTTACTTAAGGCAACCAAAATCCGAAAGCTATCTGCCAGCGCAGCATCAGCATCCGCAGCCACACATTGACCGATCATCACCTTCACCACACTCGGCCCACCCGCAGCCCACATGACCACCACCACCTCCACGACTATAGTAATGTCAGCAGTTTCCACACCGCCACCAGTTCGTACATCACCCGTCATCATCTCCGCCACCACCAGCGCTTCAATGAATACAGCCGTACCTTCCTCCAGACACTACTGCCAAGGATGCAGCAGGAGTTATAAGTAGGTGTGCGGAAAAACGGAATTTTATCATTATTATGTTTATTTCTGAAACCTTATTCTTCTTATTATATATGTTTTTACAATTGACACCCAGTCCCCAGGCTGACCATCGTCATCCTACACCGGTGCACAATATTCTTGCATAACTGTGTCTCACACAAAATAATCGCTGCGGGTCCCTGTGTTGTAAACACATTGTGTGCGTTGTAAGTACACAACACACCGTAGCAAATATGTCATAATCCCGTCATGCAGTCTCAGCTACGCTGGGGGCTGCCTGATAAACTAGCCTTTTTCCTTTCTTATTATTACTATTTTTCTTATTATTTTTCTTCCCACGTCAGTACGACGGGACGGATTGTGGGTTAGTGGAAGCAACCTGTGCGGATCCGCAATAACGGGCCGCATTATTACCAATATACATACATATATGTATGTGCATCCCTTTATTTACCCGGGGTGCACATGTAATCTACATTGTTTCATCTCTGATATACTGTGATCACATATCATAATATGTTATATGTTTTATATATCTGTGTAATTATGGTACGTTGGAGCTTGGGTGTTCTCTGCGGAAATTTAATTATCTGCATCCGAGAGAACACACATGCGAGCTATTGTACTAGGTTAATTATTGAACCGAAAAAAAGTATGCACGCACTAAGATATTAAAAAAAATCAAAGGTATGCCTCCCTCCCAAACTCTTTTACACCCTATGTGCTCTTTCTTATAAACGTGCGGTTCTTGTGTCACTCTCCTCTTGGCTATGCGCCTACTCGGGAAGTCTATAATTCCCGTCTCGTGTGCTTCCGTGCATTCGATCCGCGACACGTTGATCGTTTGTCACGGGTGTCAAACTAGGAGGGGTTGGTGTAGCATGGATCAACCATGCCAGCTGAGCTGGGTATGGAACGACCGTTCCGGATTCGCTCCAAGCACGCCTCCCCACCCCACATGGGTAGGATAGTATGTATATATATGCCCTATGAGAGAGGTTTTCGTTAAAAACAGCTGAGTCCGTTAAACGCGTGTTGCACATGCACGCGCGTCAGAGCTTCCCTGACAACATGTCTCAGAATTGGAAGGGAGTGCATGCTTATAGTGTACCAAGTCAGTACTCATAAATGTCTTAAACTATATCGTCCTCGTTATTCATGGTACCGTTCAGGACCGGAATAAAATGAGGATTACACAACTTTTTACATTTTTAAAATCGTTATCGTCGAAAATCCCGTTAAATTATTTTCAAAATATTTCTCTTGACGTCGTAATCGTGTGTATGCATAAATAGATAAAGAATGTGCTGTGCACGTGATAGCCACGTCACCACTTCTAGCTACACGCTGATTGGCTACTGCTCGGCCGCTGATTGGCTGAGGCGCCTGGTTCTGACGTCATGAGTAGTATAAAAGGGGTGAAAAATCGAGAATCAGGAGCATCACCGGCGTGGTAGCCGTCCCGCACAGGACGACTGGACCATCGGGATTGATGTGTGCAACTGCTAACCTACGGTGATTCCCACATCATCCGGTGGCATTCGGATTTCAGTTCATCTGCGGTGGTAAGGAGTCCTCGGCTTCCACAGTTTTTGTACACCCCTGGATGGCCATCTGGTGGTAATAAACTAACTTAAAGTAATAACTCCCCCATCTGGACCTTTCTAGGGAATCTTTCCGTTGGAGGGACGTGCGGGCCCAGATGTAATTCTACGGAATGTAGAGCTGATGGTGATTCTTGGTGGATAACTCGCCAGATCTGCCAACCACGCTGAAAAGTGGACTTCAACATCCGCACTGCATGTCGTGTGTGATTTAATTAACTTTTCGACCAGTCTGGGTGGACTTTGCCCGGTGCGCCGCAAGAGGTATGCGACATAACCCGCACCATGTGCCAGTTATTGTACATGCATAAAGATTATATAAGCAGCCCTCTCTATTAATGGGATGCTTTCAACTTTCATAGTACCGTCGCCGGACGGAAACTTTACAAC
The DNA here is from genome assembly GCA_034401795.1 of Chaetoderma sp. LZ-2023a. NCBI lineage: Eukaryota > Metazoa > Mollusca > Caudofoveata > Chaetodermatida > Chaetodermatidae > Chaetoderma > Chaetoderma sp. LZ-2023a. The sequence continues at coordinate 88,275,432 of CM067373.1, read as the reverse complement.
AAACTGTTTAGATTCTGTATGAGTGAACTGACTATCTAGTGGACATCTCCTGAACTGTTCTGTTTCACTGTCCTGAGAGTGTGCCGTATCCGACCTGCCTGGAGAAGTCAGCCGGCGGAGACCTGCCTACAGATACCTGCCTACGGACGTCTTCCTGCGGAAATCTTTCCAGCCTTGAGATCGTGCCATCTCACACTATTTATATGTTAGCATCTCAATTTCAGTAACTCTTGAACTTGTCCCGTACCGATAACCAATAGGTACTCAATTAGCTATACTATTGAACATATAATTATTTCTGTATATGGTACTGATGACTAATAGGTACCTTACCGGTCTTATGACCGCATTCTTATAATTTCTGTTTTACTGTGAATATTATCCTTCTTTACTGTGGATGCATTCAACTAGCCGCATCGTAAGGTCTACTGACCTGGGATAATTTATAATTATCATATTCATTATCATCGTATCGTTAGATTGTGTATTGGTTAGTTGTGTACATGTATATGGCAAATAGCCATCCAGTTAATATGTTTTGTTTATTTATGAAAACTTTAGGCCGCAGTACGCTAGGAAATACTATACAGCAACATAAATATCAGCATCACGATTCCCGCCAGCATCACTTTTACACTGAGGTCGCTGATCATGGTCTAATTGTTAGAGCCTGACATGTTACCAACTAAACCTGGCTATTTAGCTCGATAGGATAGGTTTAAAGCGGTTAGGGACAATTTCTCCGTTAGAGACGCATAGTGTATGCCTCTTTTCCGGTTGTTGTGGTAATGTAGCCACAGGCACCGGCAAGGTTGTGTAAAATTGGCCAGTTACCTATAGGCCCTCATATATATATATATATATATATATATATATATATATATATATATATATATATATATATATATATATATATATATATTGAGTTATTGTCTGTTTCCACGATCCACCAGCCATATGGCTTATTAATTGTCTGGATTTCCCATCGACACGTTGACAGGATCCGACCCTGGAAAACTATCGGAGGTTTCCGAGCGGTGATAGTTAAAGTGTTGATTTACATACACGCCGCCCCCCCCCCCCCCCCAGCCCCCCCCCCCCAACCCCCACCTCCCATCCCGTATCTTCGGATACTTGTTAGGTAGACACCCCTGCCAAAGCAGGAAGCACTGCGAAATAATAATAATATTTATTGATATGTTGTAATACCGGCCTGCAGTGCATCTCTGGGCATATGGAAAATAACTTTAACGACAGGTCAAATGTTAGCTCTGTAGCACGCGCTGACGGACAAGATGCAGATCTCCATCCCAACTTATTGTAGTGTCTGGGTGAGGTCTTAGAGCCCACCACGCCCTCACGGGAAGGATGCTAGCGGTGGATATCCGTCTCTCCATCCCCACCATAATGACATGTCAGTATTTAAATTTGCCTATGTGAACTGTGAAACTTGTCTGGTGGTGTTATATGTGGTTGCGGGGTCGCGTAACTAGATCATTATTTGATTCTGGAGCTTGTTCCATAACATGTACGCATGCTACCCTTTGGAGGTAGATGCTATGCAGGGCGACTTACGGGAAGGTGAGGATCTGCGGCCGACGGATAAACGTATCTAAAGTTAGGTAGTAAGCCCTGCACTTGCAGCCAAAGCGTGTTACTAACAACCAATTGATAGGTTAGGATGTAGCTGAAGGCCTGCCTAAATAAAGCGGCAACTACCAATGCAGTAACTTTGGAACTACACAAGACGGTGACCTGGGAATTCTTCTGAAATCGTTCCGTCCGTCTTCACGTAAACCAGTGTGCATCACATTAGTTATGACACTTCCCTAGGATTTTCAGCACTTAGCATTTTCTGTTGAACAAAAGAGTGGCCCTTTTTGCCAGCTCTTTTCCTCCGCTTCGGCATTGAATGCATTTTCCTGTGACGGAGGCCCGCGCGAGGCACTTACGTCTCGCAACAACAATATTTTCTTTGTGTGTGTTAGGGGTGTATTAGCTTATATTAAGCTACCGAGTGACTTCGTTGCGGAATTCTCTCTTTCGGGGATACCTCTGCGGATTCAAGGATCTGTGTGGTACCTCCGGTGAAACCACATGGAAAGAAGACCGGATGGCTCTATGTTGTGTATTATTGTGCTCATTTACTGTCAAACGCATAGAACTAGTATTATCAAATTTATAACTGTTTAATTAACACCTTATCCATTGCTCTAAATTAGAATGGACAGATATATCGGTGACACAAAATAGTTGGGATGACACCATGTGGTTCAATCTTGGCGGCAATGGTCGCACGACCCGACTGGAACATCAATGTTCCACCGGCTCTAGAAGTCGGTCTTTGTACCTTCCGGAGAGATGCAATACAGGATCCGCAACCCTGAGATCCACAGCTAACACAGCTCTCCCACACATCGTGCACTTGCGCCACGATGGAGCAGAACGACATGGCGGACCAGCGCGTACCCAGTGAGCTACAATTTCATTAACTATACACGTGTGTTACTCTAATGTTTTGCAATGTCTATGACGGGTCTGTCCTTGATTGGAGAATGGTGATTCCATAGTAACATGATTGTTTTCCATATTTTCTGCGGTGTAGCAATGCATAAGAAGTACAAAGAATTTATCTGTGCACCCAAGACAACCATTATTTGACTTCGCTCATCGGTTCGGGCACACGTCATTAGAGTGATTAGATCCTACCTGCGGAGCAAAGATATTGTCTACATCTTCGTGTGTTGTTGCCAGATTTCTTCTTATCGCTACTACACACCATTTGCTGATCTCGACTTGGGCAGCTTCATTTCCAATCAGAACCAAATTATGGCTATCGGTATGTGCACGGTGTGACTTATCCTCGGCTAGAAGGTTGACAACAGGGCCTATTAGGCCCGATTTATAAGTCGAACTTCTCATGTACCATGCCAGCTAAATCTGCCCTAAAATGACAGAGTCCACTATATAAATCAACCAGTCGTCATTCGCGACAGAAAGTTCTACTTATAAAACGGCCTCAGTTGCTTATTATTTGCTTATTATTTTCAGACACTCAATACTATTTTCTGTGGTGGTAACTTGCGGTTCGAATGTAACTGGTTGACACGCTCCAGTAGATTGTGCACTTCACCCCCCCCCCCACCACCACCACCCACCCCCCCCCCCCGTCTACTATAATCATAGCACCAATCAAATACTATGTTGTCCCCAATTTTCAATCTCTGCAATCGCGCATTTCATGTTTGTTTGATAGGTCCTCAACTGTGCCATCCACGGACCAAGGAATTACCTAGAGTAGAGCAGAGCCATCTATGATGGAGAAGACAATGTTACTAGATGTCCTCACGATACCGAAAACTATCTTTTAGTCACTTTTAGTCTCGGGCTTCATGGTTATACCAATTATCCAACCGGGAGCACGAATGCTGTCTCGCCAAACATAGCGCTCAAGATTCCATTCCACATGCTACGCAGGTGTCTCATAACATATTTTCCCTTCATGAACCGATCAAGTACCTCTTTTGGAAGTGACAACATGGACTGTAGTAATGCATACCATTTTTCGGATAGTGCACATGACGAGCCGCAAAGAAGTACGCAATCATTAAAATGCTTCAAATGCAGCAACCAATCGCCCTCTCGCCCCCCCCCCCCCCCCCAACATGATTATGAAAACAAGTTTGACTTACACGTCCATCCACATCTTGGCACTCGTGCTCCTTTTGGCTAACCGACATCAAAATCTCCTTTTTACTCCAGCAACTGGTCATAAAGAACATCCCGGAGTATTTCCTCAACAAGCATATATAATGTTCGATTTTTAAAGGAACCCTTTCCCCAGTCAGTAGTTATTAAAGAATGAGTGATTCCACAACCACAGGAATGCAATACTATAGATACCAGAATCACCACTGTATTAGGCCATATTGGATTTCCTATGATGTAATTTCGTGGTTTTGTGGATTCCTGAACCGTAAAAACTATATCTAGACACCAAAATTATCATCCTAGCTTTAATATAAAGCAAATTAGAGCGCAAACCAGGAAACTGTGGCCTGTATTTGCAGAAATATTGAATTTTACCTTATGTAATCCTCCGAACGACATTATAAATTGTTTCAAATTCAGTGATCCTTAAAAGGTAGGCCTATATGTCTATTTAGACACTTAAATTATCATCCTAGAATTAATGTGAAGGACGCTATACCCGAAAACATGAAATGGCGGCTATCTTGGACGCCATCTTGGAATTCTCAAAATGCCCAAATGGTGACCAAAGGGCCACCTGGGCAGACCGGTCCCAGATTGGCTACTAGACTATAGCGTATTTCGAAAAACCTTTATGTGAGCAAATCTCACATTATAGAGCGCCCTGGCCCCAAAGCGTGCTAGACACCTTCCATCTTTTAAGTTGATAAGCTCCATGGGAAGAAGAAGAAGAAGAAGAAGAAGAAGAAGAAGAAGAAGAAGAAGAAGAAACCGTTACAGCAAATTAGATATGTGAGATACCCATATGATTGTTGAGCGCAAGATGACATTTACAATTGGTTCCGCGGGCGAGCGGGCGGGCTGGCAAGCATGCGTACGCGCTGCGAGCGTATGACCTCACAAGAACAGGAAATTGATTGTAACGCAAATCTTCCGAAACTCAACTAGATTTGGTATGTGAACTAACCATATAATTGCGCAGTGGACGAGGCCATTTACATTTGGCTCCACCACGGTGGGGGGGGGGGGGGGTGGGGGGGGGGGGGGGGTGGAGGGGCAAGAGGTAAAAAATGTCAAAAAGGTAAACGTAGGTCGTGGGTATTTGCGATGGCGCGTCATCGACCGAGCAATCTAGTTAAAAGTCGTTGATGTCTAAGTCTAAAGCACCAACGACCTTCAAATTTCAGTCACGCCGTTTTCAAAAAGGGTTATTTTACAACGCCAGAAACATAAAAACATGAGAACGACCGACGTCAAATATATTTTGGCAAAAATCATCCGATAAATGAGATCATCTCCGGACAGGAGTGGTCATTATTATAATATTACAGTTCATTATTGATGTTGGCAACATTGTACAGTGTGATATTAGCTTCCGTAATACCGACCTAACATCTCGCGGTAGCAGTGTCAGCGTTGTCACTGGCGGCTAGTTAACTCTTTAAATGTAACACACAAAAAACGTAAAATTCTTTCTGATGGAAGAAATAATCTGTTGAATATTTGAAAGTAATTTGACTGGGAGCTGCCTATGGCAGCAATGGGTTCCAGTCGAATTACTTTCAAAGTTTTCAACAACATTCATTTATTGTTATCTTGAAATTTAGACAATGAAATGTTATTGGAGACTACCGGAAATGAATTGTCAGATTCTATTACAGAGCTCCGTTTGAATTCTGGTCTTCATAGATGTTACAAGACCGATGGCATGGTCAGTCTGGATTGATTAACGAACGAGTCTATAACAGCAGCGAAGACTTAGCAACCACCGTCTTCAAACTGACCACCAATGTTCCTTCTAGATCCTTCACACGATATCTTGACAAGTGACGAAAATTTATGCAACGCTCACCAGTGCAGTCAACCGTGACTCCGGTTAATGTCTGGGGAAATACCATAAGCAGATAGGGTCACTCGCCAACGCGAAATATAGTTTGAGAATAGATTGAGTGAAATTCAACCATGTGATTTTCAGTATATTCTGCATATATCCACTATGGGTGTCATGAATATTACGTACTGACGTGATAAAGGTCAATGCACATATCTTTGCAGTTCACTTTCTATTTCCGCTATTTCTCCCGGTAATGCTACCCTCCGTGCTGCTACTTGCACCCTCAATCCGTTTGCTGATAAAACGCGCTTTCATTAGAGCTTTTCGGTTGCGGGAATTCTTGCTGTCCGCCTCTCCAGCGGATTATCGGTGGGCGGGTTAAGATTGTCTAAAAATACAAACATTGACAAGACAGGTCAATAGACAGATGCATTTCTAGCTATGCGACGCCCATTTCTAGCTAAGCGTCACTCCCAATACCAAGGTAACAATAAAGGTAACCTGTTGGATATTTGCTGTCGGCAACAGCGGCCAGTCAAATTAGTTTCAAAATGTTCAACAGAATGTTTATTAAATGGTAAAGACATACATGTCATACACTTGACGGACTATTCAATGTTCATGACGGATTAGATACATCATTCATTACGCACGTTGATTGTCACGTATTGGTTATAACGTCACATACTTTAATGATAGATTGGATCTATCAATTTAGTTATTAATGGATTCGAGAAGTTTATTGTTACCCTTTGAAACCGAAAAGCTGAGTCCGAAAACTTAATTGAAAATTTAATAAACAGACTTTTGAATATTTTGAAACTAATCTGACTGGGAGCTGTTCCTGTTAAATAAATGAGGTCTAAATATTCAACAGCTTACCTATGTAATTCACCTTTCCAGCGTATTCATCATCTTCTGACGTCATATGACGCCATAATCAGCTAAGCGGCGTGTATAATGACGTCATAATCATTAAACATCGTCGTGTCGT